>OY987276.1:15290290-15890290 GCA_963920785.1 Sphagnum contortum
ACTAAGATAATCATGTTAATTTGATGTGCCATGCAATGCACACCAATGATGTAATGGGCAATTTGCTCCCTTGATTATATAATCACCCCATACTAAATGCCTTGAAACAACAAATCACCATCACATTTAAAACAAATCCACTTGGAAAGCATGGTCTAATTTGTAAAGCCCCCATATCTGCCCATGGGACCCAAAATGACACCTTTAATGTTATATGCATTTGCACCCACTTCAACCTTTTCAAGTGCTTGCAAAGTTGGAATATGTTTCCAATTCATGATCATGTATAGAAGGATATTGATCCACTGTTGAACTTTAATAGTGGTCACTTCACCTACATTAATAACAACATAATTAATTTTTGAAACAATAGACAATGCATTAGAAAAGGACTACAATCATGCAATGATGCATGGCCTTTACAATTTGCCAACCATTAGTATCTTGACCAATATTTTGATGGGGTGTTATTGAACTTCAACAACAAAAACTATTCCCTCAATAACTCATATTCCAATATTGGCCTTTCATGTAGGAGAATGTGGAAAACAAAAGCAATTTGTGTAAACTTGAGCCCTTAAATGAATTTCAGATTGTATTAAGGTCATGACATATTCATAATTTCACCCATAATTTTTTTGAAATGTGTAGCATCTTGGTTGTAATAATAATCATTACAACAAAATGTGTCCTTGTATGCCAAATCATTTCATTGGATTTTGAGTGAATTCATTGGTTGTAATGAACGAGGACCAGTGAAGAAGTAGTGAATTCACTGGTTTAATGAACGAATACTAGTGAATTGCACCTACATTTTGTAGTAGTGAATCCCATTGAAAATGCCTAAAGATGCTAATGTTATTTTCAATGATTGATATGCTTTTGAAGTGTGTCAAGCTTGGGAATTAACATCTTTGCCTTTCTTTCTATCTTGCTATAAAATGTGTACATTGAACTTGAGTGACCAAACCATCATCCCCAATCACTGACTTTGCCCATGTTTTTTGAAACACCCAAAAAATTTCATAAAATTTCTTCAATTTTTGTTCAAAAGGCTCAACATCAACAAGTACCTTTCATTTATCATGTCATGATTATTATTTGATTGAAGAGTTGGAGTGCTATTAGACAAACTTGGAATGTTATTAAACACACCTTGAACGTTTGATCCAACATGGGGCAATGAGTTTGAAGTTGCATTGCCCTCACCACTAAAAAACAACTTGAACCTAAAAATTTAAGCACTTGTAGTGAAGTCATTGTAGACCTTATAATGCACATGCATACATACAACATGAATGCTCAACACTATAGACCTTGCAATGCACACATTGCAAGGTTCATACATGCAACATGAATGTTCATAAAAACCTTAATGCAACTTGCAACACACATACACAAATAGGAAACAAGATGAATTGAAAGGGAGAGAGGAAGAGAAGAACCTAATTTTTTGTGCTTTGCAACTTGATTTAATGTTGTGCATTGTAGGTCATTTCATGCATCTCAAGCTCATAGCATACACATTGAACAATGTCAAGTATAAACTTTTTAATCATGTTCTTGTCTATTGCACCTTTTTATTACTCTCAATTTGCAACCATGAACATTAAACTCAACATGAAACCAAAACCACCAACAAGAAAACATAAAAACAATCTACACACAAAACATGACACACTTGAACAATCAAGCACTAAACCTTGTTGGCAAAAACCTCTGAACTTTGAAGTGGGGGCTTGGGGTCACATGGGAGATAGTGTGTATATAATTGGTGAATGACCACATCTAACAATGCAAGGTTGATGTAAGGCAATCTTGAATCTAATCAATGGTGGAGATTGGCAATGGCCATATATACAAGGGCAAATATATGACCAAGGGAGGTCTAATGAACAATGGGATTGGCAATCAAAGGTTTGATGGACGGTGTGATTGACAATCAAAATCAATGGTTGGATTGGCGCATCATATGTTGGAGGCATAGTGAGAAAGAAGATGGCAACGGCATAAAAAACGGTGCACCATTTGCAGGCAATGAGGGATAATCAGGACAATTGATATGGCCATGACATGTGGTAGGAGGGGGGCTTTTAGACAATTTTACAAAAATAAAAATCAATGGGCAATTTGCAAGGCCCTTTTAGGAGTCGCATTTTTGCGACAAATCACCAGGAAAAAAAAAAAAAAAAAAACACTGCTGCACACCATTCAGATATCATTTAAATAATTATGATCATAAAATCAGGTACAATACATTCAAGGATTCTGAGGAAAGCTTTTGATGAAAGGCAACTTGTACTGTGACAGCATTGAGCCCAGTGCTCCATTTAATCTTGCTGATACTGTTGAGTGATTTGCCTTTTCAAAAAAAGCCCACAAGTGTTTGCAGCTACCCCACAACCCACACCCTTCCTTAACCCATACCAGACTCCAGAGATCCCTCTGGCATGGCATTGAGCATGAGGAATATCCAAAAAGGTGGACCTGCACAATTTGTTAAAGCCAACAAATTTTTTTAATCCCGCATATATACTTGAACAACACTGGTGCACAGCACTGTTGCTCTAGAAGAAATATCATATGTGTTTGTAGAAAGAACATGATGATGCCATGTAGCCGTCATGTGACTGACTCAACGAATCACATTATGGCAGGGATGGTACTGGACAACCACAGGTTGAACTGTTCAATATGGAATTGCATTTGACAAAGATTACCAACCGACACGATCGGGATGCATAGCTCATAGCATCAAAACTACCATTGAATAACAACAAGAATCACCAGATGTTGTTGCCCAACATGTGTCCTTATTCTCAAATAAAGCTGTGATCCAGTGTCCACTGGTGAGTGGAGGTGGCCAAATCTCTTTGATGCTCAGGTTCTTAGTTTTGGTGCAATGGTAGCAGCAGAGAGTAGTACATCTGACCCCATTTGAGTCAAGTTAGGTGTCAAAGAAACAAGTGAACTTTTGTCTCTCTTATATAGAAGTGCTGCTTGCTGTTGGGCAGTGATTGTGGCATAGACATAAAGCTAAACAGGTTTGCTACTGCTACAAGATTCTACATGCATGCATATATATATGCTCCGATATTACACCTGTTTGTCCTGGGTAATTTGATATTCCTGGCAGCAAGCACATGGCATAAATAAGTAGACAGATTGCTACCGTTCTATCTTGTAGTTCAATATATTGCTGAAGTGGAGACAATTAGCAGCGAGGCAATCATGGTTAGTTAGTGAGACACTTGTCATTCTAAATGCACATAAAAATATTCCCCATGGACTGTTGGTTGCTGTTACTGTGGAAGATGATCCACAAATGATTGTCATTTGTTGTTCGATTGTTTGGTCAATTCTGCTTGGAATAGAGAAATTGTATGACCCCAGGTGGCTGTAACTACACTCACCAGAGCAACTAGACTTTTGAAAGGCAGATCAAACCCTTTTGAGAGTTCCAATGGTTTGTGATGGGCTGGAGTTGCACTGTTTGCAAGACAGATGAACTCTGAAATCAAATATACTCTTTTCCATTATCAAGTTGCTACATTACCCAAGAGCACCATCTGAGATGTCAAATGTTTTAAACTGATGTAAAGTCAAGAGAACGAGTCTCATACCCCTCCTGCTCTATACTTTGTCCATCCACTAGCACACAGAGTAATTGTCAACTTAAGCTAGCATGTTGCAAGCTCATTTCTGGAAAGGTGTAGGCATAATGTCCACTCATTTAAAAAGGGAAATTGACAGATATAAGGTGCCCTCCAAATACACTGGGAAATTCCAGAGTCCTTTACAACAGTGTACAAATTGCGAAAGGAAAGCCCTAAAAAACAAACAGAAATGTCCCAGTGCATTGTCCATTCTAGCTACTGTTAATAAAGCAGCTACAATGTGAAACACCCATGGAAGAAATCATGTCCTTGTTTGGTTTCTGTGGTCTATCAAGCTTTTTGTGGAAGTCTTCACTACCAATCTTCCCAACACTGTGTTTAAACAACAAAGCTGCAAGCTCTAAGCTGCCAGAGACCACAAACAAATTCTTTAGTGTGAAGCTTCAAACCAAAACAACCTGTGCAATAAGACCCCCCACAAGACCAAAACCCATAAAGACCCAGCCCTTGTATTAGATGGATGAACTTTGTGTCCAATGCATTCTACATACAATGTTTAAAGTTCACATGCAAAATCTGAACAATTATCTGGCAAATACACTAATGCTTCTTATTCTGATGAGTGTTCTACAAAATAACTAGCAAAATTCCCAGATGCATCACAAGGGGATTGTTTTTCTGCAAAGCCTTCCTGAAAACCCAGATGAGAAACAGGAACACCTATCACTTCACATCTCTGCTATCAGATTGAACTTTAACTTTGCACTGAGCAATAATGTAAAAAAGAACAATGTACTGCAAGCAATATCACATTCACTGCAGCACAAGAAGTCACATTTGTAGAATGGCAAAACAATCAACATAGAATAAGCCAAGTCTGCTCAAGCTGTTCCTTCCAACATATCTCTAGCCTCACTCATTCCCATGTGTACATATGCTGCCCACTTTCTTAAACAAGATAGGAAGACTGAGAACAATAAAAGAATTTTCAAGCATCAATGTCCTGTCTTGCCCTCTGCAGCTGTTACAACATGATGAACAGAAGACAAGAAAGCTTTCTGTCGCCCAACAGGCCTAACAATAGGTCACTAGAGCATGGCTGATTGACAATATCATTCTGGAATTTCAAATGGGTCAGAGCTTGCATACAGTACACAGAGTATAGTGCACTCAGACAATATGCACATCAAAAGAAACAGCAAGCAAGTTCTGATGTAACCAACAAACACCAAGGTCCAAGCCTTTCTGCTGTTGAGGATAAAAGCACTCAGAAAACTCCCTTGAAATCTGAAGTCCGGACTCCCAAAGTTGATGAGATGCGGAAAAACTCTCCCATTTCAGTTAGCACGATCTCTCATGACATCCAAGCCCACTTCTGTAGGGTCTGTGGCCTGAAGCTCATAATGAATGCCATCCAATTCCCTCCGGAATCTGTCCTTTGAGCTTGCGTAAGTCATTTTAGCCTTAACTCGTGATGTGTCTGGGGACCTGGAATATGGTTATAGTCAATTTCCCATGCATCATGCGGCAACATAAACAAACCATTTGTGAAAAGGGAGCACAATCCCAGATGCAACAGAAACACACAGCATCTTTCACACTTAATCTGGAAGGGTTCCTGCAACATGAATGACATCGAAGGCAGCTCCAACTATACCGGTGAAGGCAACCTGGGGGGTAATAATATACAGCTAGAACAAATTTCAAGATTGCACTACACAAAACAAGACTGATCTTGGCATTTGAAATGGCTCACCATGCAACGAAGAATATTTTGCTCTTCTGACAATTGTCATCAGTGACAAAGTCAAAGTCATAAACTCCATATCTGCAATCATTCTCAGGTAGATGTGATGCAAAATCCTCGTAACTTTCCTCTGGCCCTCCTGTTGTCTCCAGAATGATCTGCTGTGCTTTCTCATCAATTTTGAAGATGATGTACCGGTAAGTTTTCTTCCTCTTCAGCTCCATGAACTTCAGTTTGCAATCATCACTAACAGCCATCCCTGACGCTGCGTTAGCCTGCACAAAGAACCACAAATCATTTCGTATGGGTTCCCAGGCCGAAAGTAACCTCCTTTCTCACACTGTCCAAAAAGGACGACAAACACCAGCAAACTCTAAGCGAATCCCCTAACCAAGACTAAGTTTGAAGAAGTTTCACATTTTAAACTTCAAACATCTCTCTCTAACAGTCGCCACAACAGGCAAGCAAAAGAACAATCAAAACAGCCTGCTTATCAATCCCCCGTAAACCTCCTAAAATTCCGTTCATCAGCAACCCTTTCACAAACTTTCTACCTGGAGGGACTTGCACGTAGAAGCAAGTCCAGAAACCCTAGTACATCCCTATCATCTTCAACGAGAAAACCCTAATCCATCGTCCAGACCCTCAAAGGTTCGTCCTGGCAGACAAAATTCCATCAGAGAATTGAAGAGAGGGAACAAAAAGCTCCAAGAAGACGTGCAAACATGAAACCTACCATGTTGACGAGCACCGAAGATGCACAGGTAAGCGATGAAGTGACCCGAATGCGCTTCTGCTTTCCTTCCTCTTCTTCTTCTTCCTCTTCCTCTTGGTGTGCAAGAACTTCTTCCCCGCCACTTCCACGTCTCAAAAACAGGGTGTCCTTGTTCGAGACCCAGGTCCTAATCTGTTTGGGCCCTCGTTAAAGACACTTCACACACTGCTTGAAGCTAGGTAGTAGGTACCAGAATTGGGCGGTTCTTTACTTTTATGGAAAACCTCCGGTTCCAGTTCAAAAATTCAACTCAGAACGGTTCTGGTTCCGGTTAGCCAAACTCGGTTTTGGTCTAGTTGATAGCAACTCGGGTTGGAACTGGCAGTTAACCTCAGGTTAGTCTTTGGTTCTTTTTTTTTTCTTTTCTTTTTCCAATTTCAAAAATCCTGATTCCAGTTCCACAAATGAATGGAACTAGGAAACCCATATTGCGTCCGGTTCTTTAAAGTAATCTAGTTCCGATCCTCATTCCAAAACCGATTCCAAAATCAAACTTGAATCTAGATTGGATTTTAGTAATCGGAATCGGCACAATTCACCCATCAAACCACATACCTGCCCAACATTGGTAGGTGTATGTCATTGATGGATGGCTATCAAAACGTGCATCAAACTTTCATCATGTACCATGATGTTTTAAAAAAATCAAAATACCTATTCAGTGCCCAAATATCAACATTATGTAATACCATTTGGTACATAAGTTAGGTCAAATAAAGTGATAAACTTAAATATTTTGGCAAATATGACCATAACTTCCCATGTAATTTTAATATCTCATATCTTACTATATTTGTAGAACTAAAATATGATGTCTATTTGTGCCATTTGAACCTACCTCTTCCAAGCCTACCTACATTGCTTGTTTGCCCTACCCACCTACATGGCGACCTTTTTTAAAATAAAAGTGATGGCTATTATCAACACAAAATTGGTGCATCTATGTGATATTTTCAATTTTGCAATGTCAAACCTCTTGCAAATTAAAGCTTGAACATATAGAAAAATTGGCAATGTGGGAGATAAAAATTTCATTAAGATTTGACAAGATATCCAATTTTATTATAGCCAAAACTAGTGAGATTTACAAATCTATATCTAAAATATGGTGACACAAGCAATATATAATAAAATTATTTGGCCAATGTTGTAAAAATCTTGTAAACATTTCACACAAAAGGCCTTGTTCATTGCCCATTGATGGATTCAATGCTTGTCATTGAGTGATTTTTTCATGAAAGAAATCTAGTTGGGAGTCAAGACTTAAGTTAACTAAAAGCATACATATAACATAGAAAAACTCAAACACACAACATAACAACCATATTTCTTGTGGCCCAAATCTTTGTGTACAATTGTAAAAACTATAAGGCAAAGGAACAACAATAATAAATGCAATGTTGTGCATCAAATCCACATTTTTAACATTGCAAAAATATAAACTTCATGAACAAATATACAAAAACCAACAAAGTTCATTAACTAAAACAAATTCATCTATACATGCTTGTACACAAATTGGATGACATACAATTCTTCTAAACTCCAAATTCAAGATCATGGATACATACCATGGACAAGTGACACGTTCACAACTCCTTGTTAAACTCAAGATGAGTCTAAGTCAATCAAACAACGAAAATGTTTGGAATTCGGGGCGGGCTCCCAGCTTTCAACACTAAAAAGGGTAGAGGGGCGTGCTAAAGCTTCGGGATGGGACTAGGAAAAGTGACAAGTTTTAGTTACTCACTCGAATCTACATCAAACCAACCAACAAGTTGATTAGTTCATTTTTTGGAACACTTTTAGTGCTAGGACAAATCACGGGCAACCCTGAACTCACAAGACTCATCGCGGCCCGAACTCGGGGGAAGCCACCACCTTCCCCCATATAATATTATTTACGCCTCTCCATGACACTTACATCTGAATGGTTTTTTGTCCCAGGACTCCCAAGGAAAACTCTCGAAACTTTCTCGATTTGGTTACCTAAAAGAAATAAAAGAAAATAAAATTTCAAATATTTAAAAAAATTAAATTCCAATTTTTATTTTGCATTCTTAACTAAAGGAACTACCATTATTACTTTCCCATGACTTGAAAACATTATGTTGTGATACAAATTTCGAATCAATTTAAGTATTCATTAAAAACATTTGTTTTTTATTATCTTGAAGGTGAATGGATGATTAAATTCTTCACTTTTGTGACACAATTCTAAATTTTGCAATGCCCATTTTGTTTCAATTTTTTTTAACAAAACATATAACCTTAAATTTGCCAATTGGGACTTGGTTTTAAATTAATAATTCATGGTTGTGAAAACATATATGTGATTATCTTTTGATAAAATTTAACCCCTTTTCACAATGGACTTTTGAAGCAAAACAATGGATACTTGTATATCAACTATAATTTTTTTTAATTATGATTTTGAAATATAAATCCATTCCAAATGATTTGGCTTGTGATTAAGTATGTCATTTTTTATGATTTTACAAACTCGTATCTAAAAAATTTGAACCATATTTTAAAATGAGACAATTTTAATAATTTTCAAAATCAACTTATCAATATATGACATTCAAAAATATTTTTTTTCATTAAAAAAATTCATGAAATAAATATGTAATAAGTTATTGAGATATAAAAATCATTGCATATTCAACCAAGGAATTGAATAAAAGTTATTTTCTCCATGTTAGAACATACTTGACACATACTTGAAACAATGTTACATTACAAAAAGTAAAGAAGTAAAAACATATTTTCAATTTACTTTTACAAAGAAAAATTTGAAAATTAATGTGTAACAATGAAGTATTAATTTTACCAATCATGTACAAACATTAAATTCATAATATTTAATGTAATGTTGAATTTCATTACTACTATTTATCAACTTAACAAATAGACTATAAAGGTAATTTATGTTTGTATACTTTATCTTGCTTTGACCAATATTAACATAGTTATGAACTTTTATGTGATCAAAATTGGCATGTAAATCCCTTGTAGTCCTAATTTTAATTCATTTAATTTTTATTTCACCAAAACACATGTTTTTCAATAGTATATTTCAATTACTATTAATAAGGATTTTATTGTTTCATTACACACCACAAGATCATCTTCGAGTTTCACTATGGGAAATTATGTCCATGAAGACCACATTGCTTTGCAACTGGAATTCAAAAACTATTCAAGTACAATTGTGTTGCAACTATGTCTTCCAAATTGCAATTCTTATGCAATTACACTTTATAAATATGGTGATTTACTAAATACAATTTCATGTCAGAAAATAAGTTAGTTGTTCAATAGTTGCATCGTAATTATAAATGTGTTTTTTATATGATATTTTATACACACCATATTTACATATGTAGTCAATTATATTTGATTTTTTGAGGAGTTACATTATAGTTGTAATGTGCAACTAAGTTAGGACTCCTAAAAAGAGCTACACATTGAGCAACTTTTTTACAACTAACATATAGCTCTCATAATTGCAATTACAACATGAAATACAAGTTTTGTAACTAGTGTACGTGTAGATTCTATCTTAGAATTGCTCTATGCCTACTTAAAACAATACAAATTTCATTTAAATTATTCATTTTAACACTTAGAAATGTGGTTTTAGTTGTTCAAGATAATTATAGTAGATTGCTTCACACAATTTCCTTCTTACAACTATTGTTCATTCTACTCAAATTTTATTTCCTTTTTAAAACAAAAATTGTGGTCAAAATACAATTAGTTTATCAAAGAGCCAAAACACAACATATGTAGAATAAAATCCATGTTTCTTCTTCAAATTTTTTTTTTTCTTTTCTTTACTCATAATTAAATCATATAAAAAAATCGTAATTTCAAAGGTAGAAATCAAAGTTGAAAAACGTGAAAAATCTATGGTTTCAAATATCAACAAAATTATGAAATCCTATTGTGTCACTTTGTCTAACTCTAACATCTCTCTAAATCTCACTTCCATGTGTAAAAAAAAGTCCTCCTCAACTCTCATAAATTCTAAAACTACATCCTAAGTCACTTCTCTCCAAAAGTAAGTCAAATCAAATGTCCAAAAGTCTTAATCCTATCCAATTCATTCATTGTTTTGTTTAATCCCTAACATTCTTGATTTATTTTACATTAGTTGATCACTACCACACACTGAATAACATTACCCTCCCTCCACTAGATGAAAACACATTAAGGTGGAGTATTTTCCGACATATGTGGAGACAATATTAATGTTAAAATAAAAGTCCACTTTACACTATAGTAGAATATATTATATTGCATGTCATATGGCAAGGCTAAACAATTTTTATAACATTTTAAAACTTTATCAATTGTAGATAATTATACAAGAAAATTACATTAAAATAATGAAAACTTGAATTATTAACTCAAATGAATAAAGGACTTTATTGAAAAATCCACATTTCATTGTATATCTCAATTTGTGGTTTTAAAAATCTTTAAAAATTGTCTTGCTTTGTATGGATGGCATCACACTACTTTCTATGTAAAAAGAAATCACTCAACTAAGCATTTTAGTAAATATAATGAGTCCATAATCATATGATATGGATTGTTATGTAGGGTTTTTGGCACTTCAAAAGTCCAATATGTTATAATAATTCAAAATATATCCATGAAATTCATACAATGTAATCATATCACATGTAATAATGTTTTTGGAGTTATTTCCACATATTATTCATTTATATTTTGTTCCATGGCCCATGGTTGATAATCCAACAAATTGTGATAGGATTATGTACTCCACTTTAATGTGCTTTCACCCCATTTTGGACTTTGTTCTTGAAATCCTTATTTTAGTAAAAACATTTTGTTCTTTAGATCAAGTGTTGTGTCAGTCATCTATGGTTTGGTATGTTTATCCTAAATTGTTGGTATTAGTATTTGCATTTCAATTTGTGGTCATGTATGGCCCTCAACTTTTGCATTTATTTGAAAAATTAAATTTTCAAATAGTGGTGCTACTATACCTTCTTGGTCTTGTTCTTGATGTGTATGTTCCACCACCTACTCCACACCTTCAACTAGCTCCCTCTATGTGCTCTATTATCATTAGTTATTATTTCTATATCTTGCTATGAAGTTATCTATGCTTACTCCTCAACTACCACAATTAGAGTATCATGTCCTCCTCCCCTCAAATTATGAGGTCTTTTTGGTTGTTTCTCCTTGACTACTCCACTTCATTTAGCTTCCTCTACTTTGAATATAGGATTGGATGGTTTTGAACTATCTAAACTATTATAAATAATTTATTTTTTATTTTTTGAAAGCAAATAAATGTCTTTTGTAGGTGACTTCATCCCTTCTATGTAAAGTTTAAAATTTCTACATCTCCTCTTAGAACTAAGCTTCTACCAACTCCCACCACTCATCAGGCTCAACATTGGCATCATCCATCTATTATTTGGTACGTAATATTGAATAATATTGTATCAACTCATTGTATTCTTCCAATTTGTTGTTGACATGTGTTGGATCCAAATCCTTGATCTTCATCACTAAATCATCCAAGTTTGACTTGGTTTTGACCATTTCTTGCCTTAATTCATTCACCTTAATGACCGCATACTCATTGTCCTTCTCTATTTTCTATCTACATAGTTTTTCTCTTATAATCATGTTTTTCATCTATAAAATTTGTACCTTAATTTCCTCCATGGTTTGATTTTTAATCTTTTGTTCTTGCAACCAAAATTCCTTTTCTCTTTCCAAGGCCTCAACCTTATGCTTATACTCTATCAATGCTTTTTGATATGCATGGTTTGTGTTATTCCATGCCTCCTCTTTCTTGATTCAATTCTAAATTAAAAAATAAATGTGGATTTGAAAAAGAAACATGGATTTTATTTTAGATTTTTGTGTTTTGGTTTTTGATAATCTAAATGTATTCTAACCACATATTATGTTTTAAAGAAAAAGTAGAATTTGAGTAGAATGAACAATGGTTCTAAGAAAAAAATTCTATGAAATAATTTATTAGGATTCACTACTACAAAATGCGTCGTAATTCACTCTAGGTTTCACTACATTTTGAATGAATTGGGATATTTTTACCTAGTGAAATTGTTTAACCCCCTAGTGATCAAGGACTAATTGTTACAGAATGAATTGTTTCATTAGTACTTCATGAAACAAGGTTATTCTAAAGTGAAATACAAATTTACTAAGCCATTCACTTGCTAGTTAATTAACTAATTAACATGGAAATTAATAAATATTTAATATATAATATTATTGATAATTTCAAATTTTTGCCTATGATTTATTGACACGTGTCACTACCTAGATTAGGATAAAAACCTAATTTATGTAAGTAGGCAATGTAATCAACTTAAACATATATTCTAGGAATTATATAAAAAAATATTCGGTCAACATACCATTGTTAATCACACAACACCATTCATGAAATTTGATCCCTTAACCTTTGGAATAAAGGTAAACACCCTTACAATGAAGCCACCTCATTTGTTGTGATAATATGTTACATTACATTTTATTTATCAAATACTTCATTTTAAACATTACAAAAACATACACTTTGAAAATTCAAATCTTATTGAGATTTTGTTGAAATGAAATGATTCGAGTTTACTTTTTAAAAAAATTCAATAATGTACATAATTATATTTATTTCCTTTTGAAAGTTTAAAATCATTTGAACCAAAAAAATAAATTGAATATTATTATTCAATGACATTTCAATGACCATTTTTTTCGAAAAAAAATGTTTAATAAATGGATAAGATTTTTGCTAATATAATAATATTACCAATGTTAAAATATTTTCAATTATTACATGACTATTTCTCATTAATTTAAATTATTTCACCTTGCATTATTTACGATTATTTATGGTTATTTTCAATTTTTTGGTTATTTTTTGTTATTTCACCCTAAGCTACTTTTGGTTATTTTAAATTACTTTTGGCTATTTTAACTTATTTCACTTTAGGCTATTTTCAACTATTATAAGTTTTATTTGCTATTATAAATTATTTCAATTGAAGCTACTTGTAGCTATTATAAGTTATTTTTGGTTATTTAAGTTATTTCAACTTAAGCTATTTTTTATTATGTGAAATTATTATTGGTTATTTTTTGCTATTAAAGGTTATTTCACCTTATGTTATTATTGACAATTAGAGATTATTATAAGTTATTTCACCTTAAGTTACTTTTGTCTATTGTAATTATTTCGCTTTAGATTATTTTTGGCAATTTTAAGCAATTCTAATATAAGGTTACTAGTGGTTATTAATGGATATTGGTACCTATTCTATTGATGACTATTAATGCCCATTAATGGTTATTCTATTAATGGTTATTAGTGGTTATTTTATTAATGGCCATTAGTAGCTATTCTATTGGTGGTTATTTTATTAATGGCCATTAGTAGCTATTCTATTGGTGGTTATTTTATTAATGACTATTAGTAGTTATTTTATTGGTGGTTATTGATGATTATTTTATTAATGGCTGATAGTGACTACTCTATCAATGTTTATTACTGGTTTATAATGGTGGTTATTAGTGGTTAAACTATTAATGGTTATTGATTGTTATTCTGTTATTGGATATTGGTGGTTATTATATTAATGGCTAATAATGGCTATTCTATTAATGACTATTGGTGGCTATTAGTGGCTTATATTAATGGTTATTATATTAATGGCCATTAGTGATTATTTTCTTAATGGTTATTGGTGACTATTCTATTAATGGTTATTAATACTTATTCTATTGGTGCATATTGGTTATTATTTTATTAATGGCTATTGGTGACTATTCTATTAATGGTTATTAATACTTATTTTATTAGTGAATATTGGTTGTTATTTTATTAATGACTATTGGTTGTTATTTTATTAATGAGTATTGGTTATTATTTATTAATGGCTATTGGTGGCTATGTTATTAATGGCTATTGGTGACTATTCTATTAATGACTATTGGTGGTTATCTATTAATGACTATTGGTGGTTATTTTGTTAATGGTTATTCATGGATATTTTATTGGTGAATATTGGTGTTTATTCATTGTTATTATATTAATAGATATTAGTGTTTATTATATTAATGGATATTGGTGGCTATTATATTAGTGGCTATTGATGGATATTTTGTTAGTGGACGTTCGTGGTTATTAATAGTTATTGTATTAGTGGATATTGGTGGTTATTAATGGTTGTTGTATTATAAGTTATTATTGGTTATTACAAGTTATATTACGACTATTGGTGATTATTATATTATAAATTAATGTTGGATATTTTATGTTATAATATCATAAGCTATTGGTAGTTATTATATTGTAAAGTATTTTAAATTATTTTCTTAAGTTGTTATTTTTTTAATCTAATTTATTTTACTTTAAATCATTATATTATATTTTAGATTATTTTAAGTTATTATATTTAGGATAAAATAATTTATAATAACATAAAGTAAAATGACCTTGAATAACTTAAAATATAACTTGAAATAAAAAATATTAATTTAAAATAAAATAACCTGAGGTATAGCTTAAAGTTAGTTTAATAGTTTAATTTATAATAACTTAAAAGCTTATAATAAGTTAATTAAGATACCTTAAAGTAAAATAACATATAATTGTTTAGGGTACAATAATTTATAACAACATATAATAACATAAGATATAAGTTAGAATAACTAAAGTAGCTTAAAATAACATAAGGTACATAAAAAAGTAGCATATATAAATTATTAAAAAAACATAGAAATAAATTTATTTTGTATAATAAATTATAATAGTAAATTATGTTAACTAATAATGAAACAAGATGTTTACATAATGATATTATAATGAAATAACTTTCCCCACGGTGAAATCAGTAAAATGCAATGAAGTTATTTCACTTTTAAGGTCCCAAAGCGATTTGAACTAGTAAATTACACCCCACTTTTGTAGTGGTGATTGTTTTGAGCATCTAAAACCATAGATTTTAAATGTTGAAATGAATAATTGAAACGAAATTTGTATTTTCTTAAATAGGCAAAAAATAATTTAAAGATAAAATCTATGACCACCATTTGGTAACCATCTTGGGAACAATTTTTGTTTTCTAAAACCAAAAGTAAAAATAAATTTTTGGGTAGTTTGGATTTATTTTGAAAGCATTGTTTTCTATAAATCTCAAAAATTTAGAAGAGGAAATATTGTTTTATGGTAGATTTAGACATTTTAATTTGGCAAACAAAATATGAAGGTCTAAATAGTGAAGGTTGTAAGGACTTAAGTAAAAAAATATACCAAGAAACCAAGGAAATTTAAAATTTGCACAACGATATGAATTGAATGGTGATTCAAAATTTGCAAAGGCAAATGGATCAAGAAGCTATGCAGAAAAACATGAATTCTAATATGGAAGAAAATCATGATGTAGATTAAGAGGTGTATGAAATATCGAACAAGGGTACAATTTTGGAACCTAGAAGTTTGCAAACAAAAGAATGACCTCTAAGACATCATGTGTCTTCAATGGGAATGGGAACACAAAAACAAGTATGGATAAAAGGTCCACAAAAATGTTTTATAAAATATGAAGGTCTAAATACTGAAGGTTGTAAAGACTTAAGTAAAAAAATATACCAAGAAACCAAGGAAATGCATTTTTCAAGGTCCACAAAATGCAATTTCCCATGAAAGGGACAAAGTTTAAAGTATACCCAAGAGAAGGGGGTATCCATGTTTTTTAAGCACCATCTACTATTCAAGAACATGGGAACAAGAGAAATCCAAGGGACGAATTGCTATTGGCGAACCTAAATTTTTTTCAAGTCTAGAGTTTGTGAATAATTGGTGAATTGATAATAATAGACGTAGGTACATTTGTGTACTAATCAACATCGCCAGAATATCATGAATTAGTAGAAAATTAGGATGTGGACGATAACTATAATCTTAATATTCCAAAATGGCTAAAACTTTTGTGTATGATGATGCACAAGCAAATGTTCTCGAGGAAGCATTGCCACTTTAGATTACTAAAAAAAAAAGAATAATCAAAAGAGATAAAAGAAATCTAAAACATAAAAGTTACGATTATAAGGATTCAGACATGTTGGCTTAAACTCTTTCTAAAATATGTGCTTAATGTAAAGTCAGTGTTGCAACCCCACTTTGAAGGAATGTGAGGATGACACTCACACTCCCGAAATGGGGACTTGGGAGTCCTCCGAGACTCCTGAAAACTCAAAGTTCCATTACAGGGGTCAAAACACCTTGCCTTGAGGTGTTCTTCAAACCTCAAAAAGGTTTTGAACTGTAAATGTCGAAAATGGCCTCGTATGAGTCATTTGGACATCTGTAGCACAAGTTATGGATGAAAGAAAGGTCAGGAGTCAAACTGGCAGTTTGACTCCTGACCACTAAAAGTCGGGAATTGACTAACCTCGGTGTGTACAGGTGAAGTGTAACACAGTGTTGAAAAGCTCTCAAAGAGAGCTACAAGTTTGCTTGAGCATCCCAATCGGAGGTCTGAGCAAGAAGTTATGAACTCCCAAAGCCTCGGGAGTCCAAACCGGGACAATTTTGGGACTCCTCCTTAGGAGTCCCGGGAAAAAATGTCATTCGGATGTAGGTGCCGTGGAGTAACACAAAGAATACTATATGGGGGAAGGTGGTGGCTTCCCCTGAATCCGGGCCATGGTGAGTCATGTGAGTCCAGGGTCGCCCATGGCTTGTCCTAACACTGAAAGTGTTTCTGAATGTGAACTAACCAACTTGTTGATTGGTTTGATGCATGTTCGAATAACTAAGTAAAGCTTGTCCCTCTTCTTAGTCTAATCCTAAGGCTTCAGCACGCCCTTCTACCCCTTTTGATGTTGGAAGTTGTGAACATGCACTAAGTTCCAACAATTTTGTTGTTTGACTTCTTTGGACCCAACTTGGGTCTAACAAGGAGCTTAGGAGCGTGTCAGTTAGAGAATGCGTTATTATAAAATATCCATAAATTGATAGTGAAGTAAAGGATGGATTTGTTAAACATGTGGGACAATAAATGTTAGATAGAGACTCTATAAATCAAACACATATGAAAGAATATGTCCACAATAGTTTGGAATCCAAGCTATAAAAAATTAGTTTGAATGAAACACAATTTGTATAAAACAATCTAAAAATGCATAATCCTCCTAGTGTGAATAAGGCAAAACCATTTTCTATAACCAAAGTTTATACCACAAATAGTACATATGAATGTTGTATAGTTGGAAATTAGGATGTCCAAAAAATTCAACCATCATTCAGAAAGCCCAAGTTGATGAGTAGGATACCTTAGATACCCATTATGGTTTCACAAAAACACTATATTAGATTTGTGATGTTAGATACAACTTTTGTAGCATATAAGTTTGGACAAGAGGTTGAGCCATCAAGAAAAAGGAATCAATCTAACGATGGTCAAATTACATACTAGGTACCAGTGAATACTCGAGTTGGAAGATGAATAGACCAAATCTATGAAAATCCAAGTCGAGTACTAGTACCCATTTTAAGACTCAGATGATGTACGTAATTGGACGTATAAAGATTTGAAAAGCATTCCACTAAAGTTGGTTCAACACCAAATTGAATTAGATGTAATCACATTATGAGAAATCATGTCCTTTGCAACTTGTCCTATGCAATTAAAAAAATGTCCTTTAAAATTAGTTTGAGTTAAATGTCCTTTATAACTAGTTTGTAAGTCAAACTAATTCTAAAGGAATTTTTTTTAATTGCATAGGACAAGTTGCAAAGGACATGATTTCTCGTAATGTCATACTAGTGGCACATCGGGCTAGATATAGATTGAACCCAAATTATGTAGCAGTTATCAAATAGGATATTGATAAATTATTGGCAGCAAGTTTCATACAACCTATGGAAGAAGCTACCTAGTTGTCATCGATTGTTGTAATACCAAAGAAGAATGGGAAGCTTAAAATCTATGTAAACTTCATAAAGTTGAATGTTGCAACCAAGAAGGACCCTTTCCCATTACCATTTATAGATGAGGTATTAAACATAGGGGTAGGGTGTGAGGCATATTCATTTTTGGATGGATATTTTGGATATCATCAAATTTTTATAGCATTGGAAGATAGATATAAGACAACGTTTGTTACATATTAAGGAACCTTCCTTTAGAGAGTAATGCATTTTAGAGTAAAAAATGGACTTTTGACATTTTAAAAAGTTGTGACAAAAGCATTCAAAGAATATATAGATATTTTTATGAAGATTTTTCTAGATGATTTTATAATTTGTAGTGACATGGAGACTCATTTATAGACGTTCAAATTATGTAATTAGAAGTGTAGGGAATACAACATCAATTTAAATCCAGAGTAATGAAAATTTATGGTATTTTTTAGAATAATTCATGGATTTATTGTTTCAGTGGAAGGTAATTAGCTACCCTATCAAAAGAAAATACAAATGATAACGAACATGCATGTACCACAAAATTCATGATAGATTCAAGTGTTAAATGGCATGGCACAATTTTACAAATGTTTTATCAAGAATTTTGTGACAATCACAGCTTTGATTATGAAGCTCACAAAGAAGACATAAATTTTTTTGTGGATGGAGGAATGTAAAAAAACTTGGGAGCTAATTTATTTGAAATATTTTGAAACATCAATTTTAATACCATCGAAATGGGACATGAAGTTCCATGTTCACACAAATGCATCATTAATGGATGTGGGGGCTTTAATGGAACATAATATTATAGGGAATAATGATCGACCAATACTGTATGCTTCTAGACTTCTTAATAATGTAGAACATAATTATAGTACCACAAAAAGAGAAGCCTAAGTTATGGTTTTTGCATTGCATAAGTTTAAGCATTATTTGTTAGGAAGTAACTTTGTGTATGTTGATCACATGGTTTTAATTTAATTAATAAAAAAACCATAGGTTTCAAGGAAAATAACAATATGGTTATTATTGTTTATGGAGTATGATTTCATAATAATATACAAGTCAGACAAAAATCATGTAGTTGTAGATGTTTTATCTAGATTACTTGACATCATAGAACCCTCAAGAGTCCCATAACAAACCACAAATGCTAGTTTATTTTTCATAGAAGAATGGTTGAAAGATGTCTTTTTACAAATAAAACACATGGAAGAACCTTTATCAACAAGGCAAAATTAATGGCTAACCAAAAAGGTTGAACCTTTTACGATGAAGAATGATGTTCTGTACAAAATGGGGTAGAATAATAGATTGAGGAGGTGTCTATTAACCACTGAAACTTAGAAGGTGATGAAAGAATTGCATGAAGGGAGGCACTTTATAACTAAAATCACACAAAAGAAGATTTTAGATGCAACGTACTAGTGGCCCACAATGTACAACATGTTAGTGATTTTTGCAAATCATGTGATGCATGTTAGCGCATTGGAAGGTTGGCTACACATAATTTGGCCAAACTAGTAATAACTCTTTTAGAATAAACATTCATGAAATGGGGCTTGGATTTTGTGGGACCAATTCAACCAATACGAAGGTATGTAGGGAACAAATACATATTGGTGGCCATAAATTATGCAACCAAATGGGTGGAGGCCAGAGCATTAAGGACAAACATTGTAGCAGTAACAACAAAGTTCTTGTATGAGTGCATTCTTACTAGATTTAGACATCCTTTAACTATTGTTACAAATCAGGGAATGTATTTTATAAATGATGTTATAAAACATTTGACAAATCATTTTTTATTTAAGCATGTCAATTTTATTACTTATTACCCATAGGGGAATGGTTAGGCAAAGTCCATTAATAAGGTATTGGGAACATTATTGACTAAGTTGGTTAGTGAGAATAAAACAAATTAGGATGACCATTTACCCACAATCTTGTTTTCTTACAAAACAAGTAGTTACATGGTATACACCATATTATTTTGCCAGTCATTAGTAATAACCACAAAGAAGGAATGATGAGGGTTTTAACAAGTCGGGTGTTGGAATTAAAGAAGTTATAGGAAAACATATTACAATATGAGGTTAAGTTAAGAGTTCAACATTGGAATAGGGTTTTATGGAGTCAACATAAACATATAGTGAAATGGTTCAAGTTTGGTGATTTTGTTCTATGGTAAGCCACATTTGGGCAAGTTCACCATAAAATGGTTTGGACCATACATGGTATAGTACATGTTGCTTAACAATACATTCTTACTGGTGACACTAACTACATTTGAACCTAACCTTGTGTTGGTAAATATTAACAAGCTAAAACCATACCAATTTATTCCATCTTAGGTGAAAAAAATTTGAGGTATAAAAACTAGTTTACTAGGAGGAACCATAGACCATAGATTAACCACCGAAAGGAATCTAAGAGGATAATGATATAAATGAAGATGAAGATGACAAAACAACACCATGATGACAAATTGGTGATTAGGACCATATGAACATGAGTTATCCCTTAGGATGAAAGACGATTCTTAATCAGCTTTGTCCACAAAGAAGGAAGCTATAAGCAATGTAACTTATTTCCAAATTGGATCTTGTAAGTAAGCGATTAATCCAATTAAACACTTTAATATTTTCGTTTCAAAGTTCTACAAAAATGTTGGAGAGTAAATCATTTTTAAAAACTAGCACGATTGCAGCACCGTGGAAATCAATTGATCAATATAATGATTCACCAACAAAATTTGTTGATTCGGTTCGTGGACGACAACATAGTTGAATTAGAATAAACTATAACACACATGGTAGAGATGATGAAGGATGAAGGGAAAGATGGTGATGATGGCATTTGAAGAAGATCAAAGTGCATTCAAACCATTGATGGACAATAATTGTTTCCACATGGATGTACATGAGTGAATCCATCATGAAAGGAATATGGTGCTTGAAAAATGAGAGTTATTAATGCAAAAATAATAGGTTGTCTTAATTTTGGTAAAGTAGCTATTAGAGATTTGAAAAACAATTGGTTATCCACAAATTGTATGAAAAAACAGGAAGAAGGAATGGCCATTGAGTTTCTTTGCATTCAGAGTTGTTCCAAAATGATTTTGTGATTTACGACGTGCGTTGTGCAACAATGATTTAGGAGAGTGCGCTTGAAAAATTGCAAAGAATTGTAAGAGAAGCATAAACATATAAAATTACAAAGTGAAAGAAAATGTAAAAATTTGAAGAAGAACATTATGTGACACAAGTTTTTGCAAGGCAAAGGGAATTCCAGGTGGAGTTAGAGAGACATGCGGGTGGACCAATTTACAACAATATGCCATTGAAAGTGATTTCACCCTTGGCATCACCATTGTCATCCAAGTGTGAGGAAGGGAAACGATTCATGGAAGAAATCGGTGAAGTAGTTAGATGTATAGAAGACATCGAGGAAACAAAAAAACCACTTTTGGAGGGGCTACAAGGAGGAATTTTTAGAAGACGAGCAAGAATGACAATGGGACTTGATGCAAGAACACAAGAACTAGTGGAGATTTAGGATTCCATCAACAAAAAAGAAAAAAAAATGTTGGTGCAATTCATAGATTCATTGAGGTAGTGATAGAAAGTTGGTGAACCACAAAAATCACACAAAAGGAGGTGCAACCACAAATGGCAAAACAACAACTCCTCTTTCCATCATTATTTCAATCATGTTTGGGAAACTCACTAGTATCTATGCTAGGAAGTAGACAAAACCCTCGATGGAAAATGGATTAGAAGAATTTGGCAGAGGGAGGAATTAAGATCCCACATAAGGACAATATTTTTTTACTCCAACCAAAAAAAATTATTTTAAACAAGTGGAAAGACTAAGGGTGTGGAAAAAAATGGGAAAGAAATAAGATGCCTAGGCTAATAAGGTTGGTTTGGTCATGTTGATGGCCATTGAGTGGAAGGAACCAAATCATGATGCATTGGTAGAATTCTTGAATACTTTTGTGATCAAAAGATTTGAGATTTATTTTGGTAGGAAAAACATAGTGTATGTCATTAGCAAGTAGTTGATAACTAATGTTTTTGGTGCATGTTAGAGTGGTTATGTTGAGGAACCTAAAGGATAGGTGAACAAAACATTAGTAGAATAATTGTTGTTCAAATATGATATCAAACCTCCATACACTAATGCAAACTAGTGGAATGTTAATAAATGTAAACTACCAATTAATGTTAGATATTTTGCAATTATATTTATGATTTACCAAAGGGAGAAGGTGAATTACACGAGCAACAAGAATGCATTAACATTCATGAATGTAGAGGAGGGAATTGAGGTAGATCGGGCATAAATATTGTTCAATAATTTGTGTAGTGAGTTGGATAGATGGACCAAGATGCAAAAGAAAATGTAGACATGGGAAAAATAGAAATATAAAAAGGAACTTTGTCATTCGTGTTGGTTTTGGAGAGATTGTTCAAGTATATGTTTAAGGAAGGTTTTAAGGTTATAGTGATAAAAAAATTGCATTTTCAAAGGTAGAAATCAAAATTGAAAAACATGAAAAATCAATGGTTTCAAATATCAACAAAATTATGAAATTTTATTGTGTCTCTTTGTCTAACTCTAGTAGCTCTTTAAATCTTAGTTCCGTGTGTAAAAAAAATAAATCTCCTTAACTTTCACAATTTCCAAAACTACGTCCTACTTAAGTCACTACCCTCCAAAAGTAATTAAAATCAAATGTCCAAAAGTTTGAATCATATCCTGTTCATTCATTGCCTTGTTTAAATCCCTACCATTCTCTTGATCTATTATACCTTGGTTGATCATTGCCACATGTCGAGTAACGACTAGTTTTCAACGATGAAGTTTAGTTGGCCACTATGTTGCCACTAAATTGCCACTAAGTTGTCACTATTGTATTACTAGTTGCTCATTACTATGCCACTACATGGCCGCTTAGGTGCCATTAGTTGTTACATATGTGCCACTATGGGGCCACAATGTTGGCATTGTTTTATAATTGGATGGCCATTATGGTGTCACTATTTAGCCATTAATAAGGTATTACCAATTCGATATCCATATAAAGTATGAATTTATAAACTTCAAATTAGATCCCAATGTTACATAAACTACATTAAAAATATTTATGTTGAATATACATCAAAGTGTTCAAGCTTATACATCTAGAAATTTTCTAGGTTATATGAACGTGTGAAATTGATAATAATTGATTTTTGTACGAATGGCTCCTTAGCACCCATAAGGGTTACATCTTGTGGCATATTTAAATTTTAATACTTAGAAATAATTTATTAATATATTAAATATTAATTTATGGCTTAATTTATTTCATTGCTATATTTAAAATTAGATAAAATAATTAACTTTTTAGTCTAAATTAATCAATCTAGTTTTTAAAAGTTATGAAATTAAATGCAATGTGCATATTTTATTAAACATTCAATAAAGTTGTACATATGGATATGGATCTATATACTTCAATATAGTTTACTCAAATTCATGTTTATTATTTCATTTTTTGTAACGAATTATTTGATACTAATTTATTGATTAATAATTAATGTGTAATATACTTACTTAAAATTTTAAATTAAACTGAATAATATAATATTCATATGAATTCATTAATCAAAATTATATATATACATAAGATAATTAATTATCTAATAATTAATTAATTAAATTCACTAATTAACTAACTATTTAAATTCAATAATTGATCCAATAATTTGGATAAGAATGTTTTCAAAATTAGTGAATAATTAATGAATTTCATTTGAAACAAATCATTTATCAAAATAAGTAACTTGATAATTAATTATCAGATATTTAATTCAAATAATTTTTTCAAATGATTAATTATAAAATTCATATTAATTAAAACATTAAAATCAAAGACAAAGCACATGGGAAAATAATTTTTTGTAGTTGCAATTCAATTATATTGCAACTAGGGTGCAACTAAAAGATTTGACCAATATAATTTGATTTCAAAATTTTATCTCACAAACATATAAAGGAGGTGTTTTCTCTTATATTCTCACATTAAAATACATGTGCCATGTTAGGATGAGTTCATAAAAGCTTAACCCTAAAGGCTAAACACAAAACAAATTTTCAAATAATTATGTAGTTATTTTATACTTCACCCACCCTTCTACCTTCCTACATACTTGCCTATTTAAATAAGTAGGTAGGAGTTGCCAACTTACCTACTTATGGCTATGTACCAACCTATCTAGGTATATATATATATATATTTGGGCTCCATGTTGCTTCACATTACAAATGATGATGATTAGATTATTTAATGTGAGGATAATATGTTTTAATTAATTTTGTATTTTCAAAAGATAAAATTTTGTGAATTTCATTATATGTCATTTTGTTCCATTAATATCTTTTTACATTCTTGATTTGCTAAGCAAAATGCCAATGAAAGTTTGATTTATTAAAAAAATTCACAACAAAACATAAATAGACAAAAGAATATTAAAAGGGTGTAAGAGAAATAAGAAGATACTTGCGAACAAAAAAATTGAAAGGGTGCAAAATAGACAAAAAAATACAAATAGAAAAAAAACACAATTCCAAGATGGAATTTGATCTATGACAAATTATAATTTGAAATGACTTTGAATTATCATAATGATGATCATAAAAATACCCATCCTACGTAAACCAATTTTGATGAAACATCGTCATTGGAATTCATTTCCAAAATTCAATGAATATGCCATGTGGGAACTTTTGATCATGCCAAATGTCATGATTTAGGGCCATCTAAAACGAATAATCATAATGGACAATGGATATTAATATTTCAAAAAAATATTTACCAAAGAATCCTCATAATGTTGTGTTAAATTTTGATGAATGGATGAAAAATGTCAGCATGACATTATGGTTGTAGGTGTAGGGTGTAAAAGAAAACAACAATCTCTCCTTTCAAACTACATGAAAGAAAAAACTATATATTCTTTTTAAAAAAATACATTTTGGAAAGAAATTGATGTCATTCACCTTGAAATGCCACTTAAAAAGAAACAATGCCAATCAATAAACTAATTGGTATCCTCTATTGAACTTATAGTAATTATGCAAAGGGTCAATTGACCTAAATTTGCTTCTACCAACTAAAAATATTTTTACAATCTCAAATGTTCAAAAATGTTTTTTTTCAATTAACAAATATGAATGTCAATTCTAGAGATATTGAACCAATTGCTTTGGTAATCTTGAATATGATAAAAAATGATATTAATAAAGTCAAATTATAATGTGTTTCGAAAAAAAATTACAATTTCAAAATTGAAAAATAGATTTATTCATGCTTGTTAATCTATTTATATCTTTTACCAATGTGGAATTAAGGACTTTGAAATGTAATTGTATTTGAAAATGGTAATTAACATAATGTTCTAATCATGTAATAACTTGAATAGAAAGAAACATAATAAAATATATAGTAAAAAATGGAAATTTACAATCAACATGATGTTATAAATTATAAACATTAATATTGTTTTACAAATAATTATTTTTGAAGTCTACAATCCCCATGCACAATTTCGATAAATTTTCATGTGTATGATATTCACCATATATTTGAATTAAATGAGTACAAGTGTATCAATTCACTAAATTATTTTGAATATGATGTCTAATCATGCACATAAGTTGAACTTATAAACATTTGTTTTATTCTTTATTTAAATACTTTTTTTTGGTGTTTTTTTTTTTATCATTGAATTTGTAATGAAAAATCATATTAATTTTGAGATAATAATGATTTCTTACAAATATTGTTTCCAAATGCATCAATATATGTACATTAAAATCCTTGTTTCTTTTCATTTAATATAGCAAGGTTCCAAATGGGTTGTAAGTTATTCTCATGGTTGGAAAAAATCAAATCTTTGTCCATCATTATGTTTCAAGGTGTTTTAAGGTGTATACTTAGTATTTTTTGAAGTGGCTATTTATCCACACCAAAGACTAAATGAACACAAAGATCTTTAACCATATCTATAGGCATAAATTTTCTTGCAATTTTATGTTTATGTGAGGAAATGATTGTAAGCTTGCATACTGATTAACCTAACGTGGAGATAGTTCCAAACATTGGTGGAGATTGAAAATGGAAAATACTTATGTTGTGCATGATGATGCAAATTCATGAATTTTTGTGATTTGTTATTTCATAATTATTAAAAATGGATGATCAAATGCATGAGTTGGTTTTGTATGAAAATAAAGAACCACAATTTGACTTTCATTGCAATGCACAAACTACAACATCATGGTACAAACTACAATGGATTATTCCAAACCTAATTGCCAAACATCAAAATGTAATTTGGATGACCTTGACAATCACAAATTAGAGGAAGATGATAGGACTAAATCATCACGTAAACTCATTAGGGCAGTAATTTTTTGTGTGGTACTTATGATTGTTGAGGTGATTGGAGGAACTTTATCAAATAGCCTTGCAATTCTTACCGATGCTGCACATTTATTATCAGACATTGCGGGTTTTGCAATTGCAATATTTGCAATATGGGCATCTGGATGGGAAGCCACTCCACACCAAAGTTTTGGTTTTTACCGATTAGAAATTTTAGGAGCACTTGTTTCAATACAAATTATTTGGTTAATCACTGGAGTATTGCTATATGAAGCAATTGTAAGGTTTCTTCATCCAAAAGAAACTATCAATGGTCATATCATGTTTATTGTTGCATTAGTCGGTCTACTTGCAAATGTTGGATTGATGTTTACACTTGGGCATGATGGGCATGCTCACACCCATGCTCACAATCACGACCACCACAACCATGGTAATGAAAACAACCACGAGAAAGAAAGGACAAGTTTTTTTCAAATGTGCAAACCTAGTATGTGGTATCTTCAACCTTTACTTGAAATTTCTTTCAATGTAGTTTTGGAACAAAAGATTAAATGTTAATAAGTTCAAAACATGTTGTTGACTATGTAAACTTCAAGAATTGTGTGTTGGTTTTAACCCCAAATGATCAAATTTGAACACACACACACACACACACACACACACACACATATATATATTGTTTTGCCATTATTGATCATTTTAGATTTGCAAATTTATGAACAATATGGTATGTTAAAATTAAATCATGATCATGTGCACTTTTATTTTCAGGCAAAATGCATATTGATAAACACAATGATGATGTTGTTGGTTATGATCGTGTGCATTCAATTGATGGAAATGATATGCACAAAATTCATAATCATGATGATCCACACCTTATTGATGAAATTCATAACCACCAAGTTGGCAACAACGATGAACCCATCCATGAAGGTCAAATCCTTGACCATGGAATAATAGACTATAACATTTCTTATCAAGCCAATAGGATGAGACAAAGTGTGAAAATAGATGTAGATCTTTGTATTTCAAAAAACACTAATGGAGACCAAAATTCTAAAATCAACATCAATGTTCGAGGTGCCTACCTACATGCTTTGGGGGATCTTATACAAAGCATTGGAGTTATGATTAGTGGATGTGTCATATGGTACAATCCTAACTTGAAAATCCTTGATCCAATTTGCACAATTCTTTTTTCTATATTGGTGCTTGCAACAACAATCCAAATTCTTAGAGATGTTATTGAAGTTTTGATGGAGAGCACACCACGAGAAATTGATGCTACTGCATTGCAAAATGGGTTGTTGGAGGTATCTGGTGTAGTGGCAGTGCATGAACTTCACATTTGGGCTATAACTATGGGTAAAACTTTGCTTGCTTGTCATATTCTTGCTGAACCATTTGCTAACACCAATGATGTGTTACATAAAGTCACAGATTATTGTGAAAAAGCATATGGGATAAGTCATGTGACAATACAAGTTGAAAGAAATATTTGAATCTACACATTCATTATATTCTTGTTTTGGTTCGCGCAATATTTATATTGGTAATTTGTAAATATCTTATTTTACATGGGTCATCTATATATATATATTTTACGCACATATCAACATCTATTGTGTCAAAATACGTTTAGGTTTCATTTTTAAAATCACATAAAAAAAATATACATGCAAATTTCTACCAACTAAACTTTTAAATTTACAATTCCCCCTTTTCAATGTAGGTTGAGTGAAACTTTCACCCTGTAATATATTATGGAATATTACATGACCATCTCTTAGGGTTTGGTTATCAAGTGCACATTCCACACTTTTATTGTGTTGTGCCTTTTATGGTAAAATTGTTAAAATGGCAAAATGATTGAATATGTGAAATGGTCAAAAGCCAACTAAAGGTTGAGTAAGTGTGAAAGTTCACAAAATTTAACAAAATGTAGATTGGACATAGCTAAAATGTTACAATCCACATTCATGTTAGATCAAACACAATAAATATTTAAATTATGCACATGAATATGTGAATCATCACATATTTGTATGATGCTAGGTAAGGCTCAAAATCTATTTGAAATGAATACATTGAATTTTTTTTGTTAAAATTATTGCAAATTTATATGATGGAAAAACCTTGGTAGGTTACTTAACATGTTTGAAAGAGGAGGCTATTTCTCTCCTTTTCCTTGAACCACATTGGTTTATTGTAAATCAAAATATGGTCATTTTATTGGAATTTTTTTATATGCAGAAAAGAAAAGATGTTGAGTTTGGTGGTCATGTTTACCTTGATGCCATGGCTTGGGAAGTTAATTTGTAGAGTTTGAAGGCTATGAACATATATTTGGCAAGGGATGTGTTAAGATATCCAAAAATGGAATATCATTCCCCCCCAAAAAAAGGTTTTTGTCACTTGTTTTTATTATGGTTTTTATTTATTATCATCTCTTTGTCTTTTAAGTAGCAATTTTTTTTTTGCAATTAATTTATCCCAAAAATAAAAATTGGGGACGTTTTGGGCATGTTTGAAGCATGAAATTATACATGAACAAAGTTTTGTCTAATGGTAAAACATTGGTATATATAGACATAGTGTTTACAAACCATATCAAAGACCATAATTTCCAAATGGGTTCCAAAATGAAGTCTTTAATCACCGAATGCGAATGCCACTCAATGATATGAAATTTAGACAATAATTTCTATTCAAAGAAGTCTTTCTATCCAAGAGGTGGATTTTTTTTCCTTTGGGAAAGGGTGGGGAGCTGACTTTCATTGATTTTGTTTTGAGAGTCTTGGAAGAGGGTAGAACTTGTGAATTTGCATCACTTAGATGCTAGTTCATGGACTGAAAACTTAGAACTACAAACGAGGTGGAATTTATAATTTGAGATTAACCCAAAAGACGGTGACACAAACTCGATTTTTGTTTGTAGCATGCACCCAACACCACCACACTTTATCAATAAACTTTGCCCAAAATTGGATTGCCAAAGCTTATATTGATGAGCAATAAAACAAAGCTCTATACCATGATTCTATTTTGAGAATTTTCAATGTTCAATTTTTTTGAATTTTTTTTCGGTGATGGGCCTTTCAAAGTGGCTCCTTACAAAAAACATATAAGTATAAAATATTTGAAAGTTGGGAGATGAACTCATAACTAATTAACAAAACTCACAATAGGACACTAGGTAACCTCTCATAAAAAAAGAATCATCCTTTGGTATTTGAGGGCCCTTATTTCTCGGAACCTAAGGTCACATTGCAAGCCATACATCCACATGTAAGTCAAGGTTCTTAGAGATGTTGGAGGTTTGTGTAAGGACCCATTCTCTCCTTATTCTTCACACACATCAACCAAGCAACTCACAATTCCACAAGTTTTAAGGGCTGGCAAGCTTAGACAAACTACACTTAGGCCCGCTTCACACAAGGAGTCGGTGCCCATGTTCAACCCAAATCAAGCATTCCTATTGGTGCAAAAGTTGAAATCAGCCCCAAGGGCTTTACACTTGGGAGTCAAGGCTGAACTAGAAAAAATTCTTTTCAATCTGCCCAAAGTGACTACTAAATGCTGAACTTTATGGCCTTGTATTGGCCCCAATGCTAGAAAAAGGATACCATTGAATTTGGGAGGCCAATTTGCAACCCTTGGGGCCAAACAACAAGCAAAAGATGCTCAAAGTTGGCCTCAAGTTTTGTTGGCCCTGATTCCTAGTGTAAAGGGGGCCTTAAATTCCTGAAATTGCTTATGAAAATGGGCATTACCAACCCTTTTTTTTGTTTTTTTTTTCCAGGGCTGCAGCCTCTACAAAGGGTTTGTTTTTGTCACCTCGATTGTCGCTCCAGACACTGAAATCCTAATGTGCGTAACTTCGATTTAGGGCAGACGACACGGGTGTGGAGTGTCTGTGGCAGCTTCTTGCGGAGCGCTCTGCTCTGGTTCCGCCCGCTCTTTTCTGTCGTTGTTCTGCTTCGCCACTGGTGAAATCTTCGTTTCTTTCTTCCCTAACTCAGTTTAGGAAGTTTGGAAAACAACAGTGGGTTGTGAGCAGAACTTGGTTTTTTTCTTTCCTTTGGTTTTGTTTCCTCCTGTGTTAGAAAGAGCGATTCTTTGTTTTAGGTTCTCGTGCTTGCGCGTGCGTGCGAGCGAGGAAAAGAGGGGTCCGCGAAAAGAAAAGGGAATACCCGATGAGGCCCATCTTGTTAAAGGGCCATGAGAGGCCTTTGACCTTTCTCAAGTACAACAGAGATGGGGACCTGTTGTTCTCTTGTGCCAAGGATCATACTCCCACTGTGTGGTACGCGCACAACGGAGAGCGCTTGGGTACTTATCGTGGCCATAACGGAGCTGTCTGGTGCTGCGATGTTTCCAGTATGCTGAACCCTCAACTTCTTCTTCTTCCGCTTTCAATGTTTTCTTTTTCATCTACCCGTTGTGTGTTTCTGTGTTAGGGTTTCCGAGCACATCAAACCCTAAGTTATTACTTCGGATAGAGCACGAACTTGTGCATAGAATGGCTCGATAGTTGTGAGAAATGACCAATGTTCTGCACCTAAAAAAGACTCCTGCAGTTTGCGGCTCATGCAGCAGCTTCAGTTCTTCACCGGTGTATGCAAATTGAGAGATGATGGTCCTGCTCTAGTTTCTTATGTTAGGTTGAGGACCACCCAGTGCTCGACAAAAGCTCTTTCTTGTGCCTTGGATCGCGTAAGGGTCACATACTGAACACCGTTGGAGGTGCTCTAAGATCGGTATGGCGGTTTGAAAGGGATTTATGCGAGTGGTGACTAGTACAGGAGACTTTCTTTTTATTGATGTGTGGTTATTTCAGGAAACTGCATTTAGTTGCTCTTCATGCTTATGTCTGGTCTGTGCTAATTCAATTTTTTTTTGCTGTTTTCTGAACTGTTTTGAACAGGGGATACTACACGGTTGATCACTGGCTCAGCAGACCAATCTGTAAAGCTGTGGGACTGTGAGACAGGTGTTCAACTGCATTCTTTCAACTTTGATTCACCAGCAAGAGCAGTAAGTTTTGCAGAAGGTGACAAGCTTGTGGTGATCACCACTGACCCTTTTATGGAGCAGCAATCTGCCATCCATGTGAAGAACATTGAGGGTGACCGATCTAAGCGTAAGTGTTCATGTGCATGATTTCTCCTGGAGAAAGGGGTTGCAAGCTCTGTCCTTGGTGAGGATGAGTTGTTTCTGAGTTTCTGGTACAAGCCTCTGATCTTTGAAAATTAAACCTGAGATCCAATAGTTACAAGGGATCCAAAGTTTGTTTTCCCTCAACTGTGTGATAGTCTGCATCATCTATACTATGTTTTTGCATGCGGAAGTGGTGGAAATTTTGGTCTATCATTCTATTGTGGCTGTTTAGATTTTCTCTTTGTAGTAGGGTCGACTAGAGTTAGTAGTTTTTTGTTGCCATGGGTTTCTTTCTTGTTGGATACAACACAGCTGTCAATTGCGGTAGAGACTACTTTGAGGTTTGACAGTCTGCCAATTTCTTTGTGGATGCAGAGAATAGTGACTCAGTGCTTACAATCACAGGACCACAAGGCAGGATTAACAGAGTTTTGTGGGGTCCACTAAACAAAACCCTCATTAGTGCTGGTGAGGATGCGACAATTCGTATATGGGATGCTGAGGTATGTCCAAAGTTTTGAACCTCCTTGAAGCCTGCACTGCATAGTTGTTGCTGATGAACTACATTGGTACCCATGGGATTTGCTGGCCTAACTTGATGGAGAGGTTGAAGTGGAAGGAGTGATCCATTATTCCAAGGATATCCATCCTCTCCAGTTTTGCAACCTACCTTTTACCTTGATCAAGTGGGAATTTTTGATGATCTGTAAGAGGATGTCCAGTAATGCTTTCTTATACAGAAGTCTCCTATCCTCTCTGTTCTTGCTCCCAAAGTTCTTGTTGTTCCATTTATTTCCTCTTTCCCTTTCTCTTTCTCCTTGTCTTGTGTTCCTGTTTGTGTTTGTGGTATTTTTTTGGTATTCTCCTTCTTCTTTTGGGTCTTGATGAGGTAGCCAGTAATAGAGATATTGGAATTGACTTTAATTGTGGATATTGGAAATCCTCTGTACTGATGAAGATATGTTCTGTCCTTTTTCTTTGGTTGAGATAGCTGGTTTGATTCTTCATAAATGTGGGACATTTTGTGCAGACAGGGAAGTGTCTGAAGGAGAGTGACCCTGACACTGGGCACCAGAAAGTCATCACATCTATGTCCAAGTCAGCTGATGGCTCCCATTTCATCACTGGCTCTCATGATAAGTCAGCCAAGGTATTTTGAAATCCTATGTTCTGTACATTATTTGCCTCTGCTCTACAAAGGTCAATGGGATTACTTGGTGCATTCTGATGCTCAATTCTCATGTCCAAAATGTGATGTGCTACTTATTCATGGCTTGCTGCTTCAGTGTTGATGACTGTCTTTAATGTATTACAGTGTCCACACAGGATTTGTTGGTGCCAGTGTCTGCAATGTGATTCACTTCTTTGTTTGTTCTTTGGGCAAATTAGTTGCTCTGTTGCTTGCTGTTATTGAGAAGGGCTGACAAAGTTTGTCGGTGACATGTGAAACAGTTATGGGATACTAGAACTCTGACTCTCCTGAAGACATATGTCACAGAGCGGCCAGTCAATGCTGCAGCCATTTCACCTCTCCTTGACCATGTATGGTTTAAGGAACTCTCCCTCCAGTAGGTATCTGCAGTGCAAATATGGTGTTCCTTCATCAAAGAGACTAAATGCAATGAATTTAGTGCAGACTCCAATGGGTTCATGGTTTTCAATTCAATTGTTGATACCAGGAGTTTTGAGGGTGCTGTTTTGGGATGGATTGCAGGTCGTAATTGGTGGTGGTCAAGAAGCCTCCCAGGTAACGATGAGTGATCGACGTGCTGGAAAGTTTGAGGCCAAGTTTTTCCACAAGGTAATTTCACTTTACAATCTGCTGTTTTGTTGCCCTACCTTCAAAGTGTTGTGGAAATTTGTCTGCAATCATATAGAAAGGTCAGTGGCCATTATCATACTTGACCTTCAGTTCAGGGTTGAGCCATGTTTGTACCTTGTCTGGAGTGCCTTCTTGTAAAGTTCTTAGTCATGATGAATTGCACTACTTGTGCACAGCTTGTTTAATAATTGTTGCTTGTACTTTGGTTGATGGTGTACAGATATTTGAAGAGGAAATAGGTGGTGTGAAAGGGCATTTTGGACCTATCAATGCTCTTGCTTTCAACCCTGATGGCAGAAGGTGTGCAAGGCTTAACTTTTTTCTGAACATGTCTGTAATGCATGTTAGGAAGAAATCCTCCCTACAACCCATAATACACAGTCCTAGTTCTAGGTGACATCTACTAGTCACATTTCAATTGCTCTAGTTATATGTGACTTGAATTTTACAATGTTTGTCCTGTTCCATCTTGTCTGTAAGGTGTTGTGTGCATTTGATAAAACTTGGTTTCTCTCTAGGTCCGTCTTAGCTGTTATAACTATTTCCAAGAGTTGGCAGGGGTTAAGGAAGATGCATCAGAGTATATAAGTGCATTGGAGTTTTCACACTGTAGTCTTACTTCTAGATCTGTGGGGGTGTGATTTGCAGTTTTGTGAGTGGTGGTGAAGATGGGTATGTCCGACTACACCATTTTGATGCTGACTACTTCCACATTAAGATGTAGTCATTGCACATGTGAACTGACCTTGGGACTGAGAAAATGTTCACATCTTGTTTCGGCAAAACATCAAACATGTTCACACCTTGGTCCTTGAAACCATCTATCACATGGAGTTCCCTAATCTGCTACCTTCTGTTAAGTACTGCTTTTGGCCTCATGCAAATTGACATCACCCCAGCTTAGTTTTGAGCAAATATATATTATCATGATGTTAAAAGCTGGGCATTTGATGGTCTTGCCTCCAAGAAGAAACAAGTCACCAAAATGAGTGAGTTGTACATTTGCTGTCTTGTGACTGTCTGGGGTTGGCAATTATTTCATTTCTAATAGAAGGTGATACAGGTGTGCAAGGGCTCATTGTAAAAAAGTGATGTCTTGCAACTTGATTCTTGTTGTGTCCTTAATGATGATGACGTATACCTTGCTGCGGTATAGGTGAACTGGCATTTCTTTCTTTCTATGTTCAGTTGGACAGTTATGGTGAACTGGAAGGAGTCCTTGAATTTATCATTTGAGTGCAAATTTGTGTGAAATTTGGTTGAATAATGGTAGAAACTTCAAGTAGTGGATTTGGACAATCTATTGACTTTTCTCAACGTGAAAGTATAATCAGTTGGAAGTTACATGTCCAGAAAGCACTTGGAGAATTTTTCTAGTGTACTTGGAGGGCACCTCATGTTTGTGAATGGTGTAAGCACCTTCCTCTTATGCTTACTAGTCCTCTTGTAGCTGGAAGGTGCCTTCAACTCCTACTGCCTCATGATCTTAGGCTCATCATAATCCCTGCTTTGTGCTTTGTCAGTGGAACCATTCATGATGTTCCTAAAATGCAGAGTTGCGATTAGCTACTGCATCTTCTTAGGCCATTGCTGGAGGAACAGACCTGTTAGTGCCTTACCCTATGCAAGAATTGCCACATATTGAATGAAGGTTATTTTCAGGTTGGAATAGTAGTAAGTCTATGTTTTTTCTACTGTTTATTTGTTTGAATTTGAAATCAAACTCTTGGAACCTTGTTTCAAGATCCCTCCTTGCCACTCTGATCATTGTCTTGAGCATCAGTAATTTACTTCAAAAAATGTAGAAGACTTGAGAAAATGGATCTTTAAGTTGTTTTCGTATCTGGGAGAAGGTTTGCAATGTTAGAGCATCTCCATGACAAACTGCCATATTCTCTTAGCAAAACCAAAGTTGTCAGGGTGTTTGAAATGCCTAAAGACAATCTGAAGCTGCAATGTTCCATTGCAATGCTATGTCTAGAACAATAATTTGGCAACAGGAGCAATATAAAAAAATAATGTGCCCAATGGAGATGAATGTAGCTTAGTTGAGATGTTCTAGATAACATCTTGTGAACTTAAATGATAGATGCTGAAACCACATTGCAATTGTTGCATGCAATAGATGTTAAAACTTTGATTGAAGAGAATTTGTTGAGTGTTGGTGTCATGAATTTAACTTGAGTGTGATCGATTCTTACGAGGGACAATAAAGTGACCTTCCTAGGATGGAGGAAGTTGGATGTTCTCAAGTGGAAATGTGATGTGACCAAGGTGAAAGCTCATGACGAGGGTAGTGGGTTGGGAGAATGTCTCATGATTTAAGCACATACTTTCACAAGTATGGGAGAATGCAAACAAAGTGAGTCCCAAAAATTGAGAATTTGAGTTTTAAAGTGTTTCAAATCCTTGGGACAAAAGTGCAAGTAGTAAATGTAATCTAAATTCATCTTTCAAATATACCATTGGAAAAAGTTCTTGAAATTTAAATATTAAAAGTGAACTCACATTCCATTTGGAGTTATGAACTAAAAGTTTTCGTGCTAACTAGAATAGATGACGTTTACTTCACTATAACCCCGCATAAAGGATTTTCAAATTTTGAATTCTAAAAGGTCGAAATTAGTTCTAAAATCAAATAGATTTCAAAATCTATTTTTTGTAATGTGGATTCATGTAAAGTTCTTTTAAACTATGTTCTGACAAATTAAAAATTGAATTAACATGTCGATAATACAATGATTCTTTTGTTCTAACTTAATATAAATATATTTCATTGAATATTTTGTCTCAAGGGCTCCTTGACCATGAAATCCTTAACAAGTCCATGACCCAATTTGATTCCAAATGCACAATTTGACCTCTTTGCTTGATTTGTGCATTTTGATACATTCATGAGCTTGACTTGAAAAGCTTGTTCTAGTCCCATCTCAAAGCTTTCACAAGCCCCTCTAACCCACAAGTGTGAGGAGCTAAAGAACACACCCAAAGTTTTTAATTCTTTGCAAACCTTGGAAAATCTAGCTTTTTGGATGCATCAATTGGCCCAAAAGAAGGATAATGATCTGATTATTTGTATTGAAAAAGATTAATATTAATATGACGACAACCATTATTAACCACCATGTTGATTTCCAAAATCCAACTTTGGTGGTAAATTGAAACATTTACAAGTTTAGAATGAAATCAACACTTAGTTTCACCCATGCATACAATTTGTTCACAAGTCGATCATCCCTTCCCACATTATCCACACGTACTTGGGATTCAAGTATGTGCGAAAACCAATGTTTAAACATATTGTGTTTCTTAATATGCAAGATCACACATTTGAAATGTTGTCATTGGAAATGAAAGTTTGCAATGTCGAAGTTAACATGTATCATGTTAAATCATGTTGGAGGTTTGAATGTTAGAATAATCAAATAATGAAAATGAGACACTTGGAAAAAATTGTGATGACAATATTTTCCACAAGTTGTGTAGAAGTTGTAATATGAGACAAAATATTCATTGGCAACAAGAACTAAACTTTTTAAATGATGAAATTTAGTAACAAAAAGGACGTCAAAGCAAGAAGCAAAAGGAAAAAAAAAAAAGCCAGAAGATGAAACTTGTACCCAATGTTGTATTCTTGTAATCTATTTAAGATATAGGTAAAGAAGAGTTTTCAAAATATCTATTTTTTTGTGTGTAAAATGTGAATTGTTGTTGGTGATGGGCCAATCAAGTCACTTCATGAAGGTGAAGGTAGCCACTTTCGTGCTACTCTAGTGACATGATTGAATTCTAATGACGTGATTGTGTTTATTTGATTGAATTCCCAATAAAGCAAGCAACCACCTCACTATTACCTTATATGAGGTGAATGGTAATGGAATGAGAAAACAATGCATTTTATCACATATCTTTGGGCCATAGTTCAATTTCCATCTATATAACCTATAAAGGGTGAGCATCAAAAGCAAACACATCTATGATCTAATTTGGGGGAGGAAAGCATATTTAGGCTTTTCTTTTTGGGGATGCCTTTCAATGCTTCTTTTTGCACTTGTCACAAGCAATTTGCCTAATTTTTTGGGCTCATCAAAAGAAATTTAGTAAGAAAAAAATGCCCATTGCATGGAAAAGCAAAATAGGCTTTTATTTTGGGATGCCCTTCAATGTTTCTTTTTGCACTCATCAAAAGCAATTTGGGAGGCAAAAATAGTTCAATTTTTTTTTTGCATCTCAAAAGAAATTTAGTGAGAGAAAAATGCCCGTTGCATGGAAAAGCAAAGTAGAGAATAACTTGTCACAAAAGTTGTAATAAAAAATACACTTGTCACTAGATGATGATCTAGCACCTTGAGTGAAGCTTCTTAGAAGACAACAACTTGAACTATGTTAAAATTCAATCATAATTTATTGTAATTGTCAAATATTTATAATGTTTAAAACAACCCAAGAAAAGTACTTGGATTTTTTGTTTTTATCATGGTACCATCATAGGTGCTAGTGGTTGCTTCAAGCAAGGCTTAAAGAAGAGTAGAAATTTATTTATTTATTTATTTTTACTACTAAGGTTGTGAATTAAAATAAGCTCCTTATTTTTCAAACCTCAAACCAAAATGTTATCAAGATAATTTCTTTTTGCTTGCTATTTTGCTTACATGTGAAAAATAAAAATAAAAGGGAACTGTTTTGTTCCAATATTCTTCAATCGATTGTTAGAGCACCTTGTAGATCATGTCACATTTTTAAACTTGTGCTTCTTTAGTGCGCTTGCTTTTGATATTATAGAGGACAAAACAATAGTTCTAGTCAAGAGCATTCAATTGAGATATTTGAGTGGGCATTGTATCAAAGTTGGATGAAGTTTGAAGGACTTTAAGACCAATTCGCACCTACCCATTTGATGTGGCACTTTGAAAAGCATAAGCTATGATACTTTACTAGTCAGATAGACAAGTTAAAAAATATCACTTGGGTGTTTAATATTGTGCCTATTTCCTTGACAAAGTCACCATTGGCAACATCTGCAAGGTGACACGTTTCCAAGTCACCTTACAAAGATACTTTGAGGTTTCTATTGACTCCAATATGTTTCCGACAAAATTGAAGACTTGTAGTAGCCAACATGAAACCATGGGATGAAACACATATCATTTTTAAAGCATGAGTAAAATTCCAATTCCCCTTTTGTGTTGGTTTTTTTTATTGAATTGAGAGTGGGGCCTATTCTTCTTCCACTCCAATATTCATTTTCTCCAAAGAAGATAAAATTGCAATGGAAGCATCCGACACATAACTTGATCTTGTGGTATTTAGGAAATTCATTGGGAGTGGACAATTTTATGACATCATGGGTTTGGGATTTAAAAATTTACTTTGTGAAGATGTGACAAATAGTAAGTGCATGAAAAAAAAAAACCCAATTGTTGCAATTAAACTTTAAATCAGGCATTTTAGAGTGGCATCCACATGTGATGTCCATGGGCTTCATGAGTGATACATTATTTCACACATACAAAAAATATCACATGTAAACTTGAACTTGAATTGGCCATTTTATTATCTAAAATCATTTTTTCCAACTATATATATATAAAAGTGATAATTTATGATCTCACAAAATCATTTCTTTTGACAAGTTTTCAAAAGATTACCAAATTGTTTTGTTCCATTAATACTCAAGTTTGTCATCAATGAGCTTCTCCCACCCCAAAAGATCAACCTCTCTAACCCTTGGGTCCTCCCAATCAAGAGTGGGGGGTTTCCCATGGCCACAAGATGTTTTCTGGCTGAGTCTATCTTGTGTCTAGCAACTACTTATGGCCTGATTTTAAAGGATCCCTATGATTAACATGTTTTTATGAATTACAAGAGCAAATTACAAGAGCAAAGGCCCATGTGAAAGATATGGATGTTAACTAAATGATAAATTGTTTGGACTAGACATATAGGCAAACAACTATTTGGATTACATTTTTAGTAAATAATTTGGTCATATTCCAAGTTTCTTTATTAGAAAAACTTGGGATAAAAGCACCTATTTTTTCTTGAAAAATAAACTTATAGGTATGAAAGATCAATTTGTGACCAAGAAAGGGGCCGGGAAGTGCATTTGAAAACCCTAAACCCTCAAATGCACCCAGAGGCTAATTAATGGGTTATAAGGGATAGTAACCCTCCCTCATGACTCCCAAGATTCATTATAGAGTATAGTAGTAGCTTAAGGGATTTTGGCCCCTTGGTAATAATAATAGGTCTATTTTTATATGAGGATTTTTGAAAGATGATATTTTGGCTTGTGTAATTGAAACTTGAGATTAATTATAGAGTTATAATATCTCGAAGGATTTTTGTTTCTTTTAGAGGATTTTTGGGTTTATCATGAACCAAACCCAAAAATGCTAGGCCCTTAATTTTGAGAATGCCCCCATCGTAGGGCTTTTGCCTACACAAAAGGCTCTTCTGCAGAGAAAGAAATCTATTTGATTATAGTAGTACCTAGTACCTACCACTGATGTTTAGAACTTCTTTGCCGAATATTTTGAATTTATTTTAGAAAATGAAGTGGAGCAGTTTCAAATTTAATTTTTGAGAATTTCAACATTTGAAGAATAGGCATGCAAAGTATGCCTTGTATTGGTGTATTTGTCATAATAACCTACTGGAATTTGATTTTCAGCAATTGCAACAAATATCAATTTAAAAAATCTTTTTTTTTTGGCTAAACCTGTTGCAATTATTTTTTGGTGAATTGGGAGGAACTGGTTAAGTTGTGGTTTTAGGGTTCTGACCTATAGCCATCGTCTAATCATATTGAGCATGAAAACCTTAAAACCCCAAGCCACAAGCCTCCAAAAGTAAACCCTAAAACTTACACTCTAAAAGGACCAAACATAAACCTTGAACCCTCAAAACCTAAACATTAAAACCCATTCTAACTAAGGTTCAATCCTAAAAGTTCAAGTCCTAAACCTAAACCCGAAGGCCTCATCCCTTAAAGCCTCAGCCATAACTGTAAAATGTAAACCCTAAAATTTACACTCTAAAATGCCCAAACATAAATCTTAAACCCTCCAAACCTAAACATTAAAACCCAATTTTTTTTGTAACTCAACCCTAAAAGTTCTGGTTCTAAACCCGAAGGACTTGTCCCTTAAACATCAACCCTAAAACACCAACCCAAATCATAACCCTAAAATCTAAACCCTAAAACCTGAGGCCTGTAACCCCACAAACCTACAATTAAAAAATCCCATGTAGCACAGACATAAATTGGCAGCCTGCACTTGAAAGTTCTTCATGGTTAGTCCTTCCTGTACGAATCACATGACAAGTTTGATCATCTATTTTCAACACTTTGCGCATAACGTCAAAGTGGGCATGAAGAGACAAATAAGGGGCCAACTGGGTGCGAAAGAGGAACTGAAGAAAGCCTAAATTTAAGGATAACTCTAGTGTGCAGTACCTCGTTTGAGGAATATTCTAGTGTTGCATGGTTCTACAAAAACTCTGTTCCGGTTCTAGATTTGTTCCACACATAAATGGAACTGGGAATCTAGTTGCAAGTCTGCTTCTTCAAAAGTATAAATTGCAGTTCCAAAAATCAGACCTGGTTCCAGTTCAGTCTTTACTAACTGGTCTGGCACCAAATGCATAATAACAGCCCAACACTGAAATATTCATGTTCTTGGATGACTTTTGTAAAACCTTCTCTCTTGTGCTGTGATGTTCACTTGGTGGAATTTTGTCAGAGAGGAGGAAAAGACATGGCCGAAACACAATACACTGGGAGGGAAAGCCTGAAGAAGCCAAAAGAGAAGCCAGAAGATATAGACAATAAATAACATCATGAAACAAGGGAGAACTAACCAGTGTTGGTCCAGTAACCACTTTTGAACATACCAGCTGGTCCTGGTATTGGGCACTTCAAAGAAATTTCATACCAGCTTGGTCCTGGTATTGGTTAGTTCAGGCTGCTTCTGAACCACCAGATCCAATGTTTGGAAACTGAAGGCAAGCTACTTCTGGTTGCTGTCCCACATGAGGAGCAGCCCTGTTTCCATTTCAGGCGGACTGTGGCATCCATTGATGCAAGCACAACCAAAAACAAGTCATTTGTGGATTTGGGTCCATCCAGAAATGATGATACAGTGAAGTACGGGAACCAAAAAATGTGGAACGCATATCTACTTTACCACCCTAGTTTGCCCTTGTCATCTATCTGCATCAGCCACTCACTTCTATCATAGAGGGGAAAAAAAAGGGGCACAACAACTCACCCAGAGCAAATGTTCTGGATGCTCCCTTCTTCTCAACCTGATTTCTCCACAAATCATTAAAGCCAGGTGAGGGTGAATACTCTTAACAACCAACATGGCAGATCCCTTGGACCTTAAAAATGGCCTAGCTAGAAACAATTATAGTGCCCATGAGATTGCGGGAAGAACACAAAATGTAATGAAGGTACCAATGTGACAGTCCAGCTGAACCAAAACAAATGTGACACAAATACCGATAGTCATAACACACAGAGTTATCACTCACAAAGTCTCTCAGATCATCACATTCATCATGAATGGCATTTCACTAGCTGACATTATTCCCAACTGACTTCATCATCTCCTGACTGCACAGGCTTCAATGAAGTACATGATAAATATGCTCAAAACTTAGGGCAAACAATTGTATAAAAATCTGTGTCTATTGCATTTCTGGAAGCAATGGGAAGACTCAGTTGTGATGTCTGCTACTATTCAAGCAGTATAGCCAATAAAAACAGTCAACAGAATCCTCATGAAGAGCCAACAAGCTTGTCAGTGTAAGCTTCCTTTGATTTTAGCTCACTCCTGTACAAGCATGCATCTGAGCCTAAGAATGGAAAGGCATACATATAGGGTAGTGATTGGAGCCTCTTGCATTGTGAATACAGCATTGAAGCGCTCGACACATTAGCAGAGACAACTCTGATGAGCCCTGAGCTTTAATGTATCCAAGTACAGGATGAGAAAGTGGATGGACAATTAGTATACCATGACTCCCCAAGTGCCTAGAGTCTTCTGATCGAATAGACTGCTGATCTCCTCCTTCGCAACCTTTGTTGCAACTTCCGAACATGCGTGCTCCTCCCAGATAGCAGCTCCATCATACAATCTGCACCATTGCAGGTCATATTCAAACGACTGATGTTTTCAACAAGGTATATAGCTATTCAAAAAACCCTCCAAACTGACCTAATCTGCAACCTTTGAAGCCCAATACGCAACACTTGGTATTCCAGTCCCAATGCTTAGAATAGATGACACATGTAAGGACAGCAGGAGATACATTACGAATTTGAAATATACTGTGTAAGAGACAGAGGCTTGAATCTCCTTATGTACAGATTGAGTCAACAAAAAACTATTTGCAAAGAGTATGGGGAGGACCTTGAATGATGACATGGTCTGTTTCCCGTTCATCACACTGAGGTCCACAATGGTCTGCCATCATCTCCCTCCAAACCCGCAAGTGATCAGGCTCTCTCTCTTCTTCATCCAGCTCATCCCCATCTCCAACCTCCAGCTCTGCATCTCCTCTGTATCCAGGCTCACTGCCATACCCAGATTCAACACAATAATTGTCACTGCGCAGCCAGCAGTGATCACATTCGGGAGCTGCATCATCAGTGCTCCAACATCTCACACACTCAGAAGCAGCCCATTCCTTGGCAAGGGAAGTTAATTCTGGCAATAAATTGCTTGGGGTGCCAACACCATTTCCACAGTAAAAGAGCTCGCCGCTCGAATCTGTGGGAGTGAGGTGAATATCAGACCATCTTATTTGACCACCTTTGGATGTTGGCACGGTGGAGGGTTCAGAAACCTGCAGTGCTCTGTCAGAGCTTTTGCCTGACCCCGAGTTATATGAGCCAGATCTCTTCATCCTCTTTCTTGTATGCTCACCTTCTTTCCATCTCCATAGCCCTCGCATCAGAGCATGTGACAGCTGTTTCCTTCTTTTGCTCCAGCCTTGAACTCCTCCCGATCGTCCTCTGGACAGCAACACACCTGACCTTCCATTTGATGACACCAGCTCATAGATGTCAGGCTTTGGAGCTCTAGCTTCAAAGCTTGGTACTTGTGGAAAGCTCAAACCAGCTCCAATATTAGAATTCTCCACTTGCATTCCACAATCTGTGGGTTCCACAGATGTAGGGTTTAGTGGAAAGCTGGCCACAATGGTGTTGTTGCATGCACCGCTGTCCTGCTGCAAGAGTGAGTTTGGGAGGATTGGATCGTGAGGATCTCTTGCATCTGTAGTTCTTGCAAAACCATAGCATGGCTGCAGAGGCAAGCTGGAAGCTGCAAAAGTCCCATACTCTGACATCACTTCCCCACCACCGACTGCAGCTGAGCAGCTTGCAAAGGGACTCCACTGTCCAAGCTGCCGCGTACAAATCTCTAGACTTCGTGTGCTGTAACGGCGTGGAAACCCGGATGTGCCATTCTCCTCAACCTTGCTACGGGCTCTCGATCTAGGGGCAGGAGCCATATCTGAATCCCAAAGGTATTTCTTCAGACAAAACTCTGCTGCTTGTGCACCTCCTCTCTGTCTCTGTCTTCTTCTCAGTTCCCAAGAATCGCTAACATCTTCACCTGAAGTCGAACAGACCTTCCAGCTTCACTGCAATACCCAATGGCTAAACCGCCCGGTACCTTCATGCACGTTGCCGTTGTCGCTCCTCCCCTGTCCATTCTCGGAAGAATATCGTTAGTCCTCAGTCTCGGAGAAAAGCTTCTCGAATTCGTCTAAAGCTTACAGGAGACCCCATACTCTGTAGCAACTTTCAGGCCAGCTCCGAGAACCACCGCACCTCTAAACGCAACACTTGTCCGATTGTCATCATCCCGACATACGGTATCTTCCAATCTACCTCAAGAGGAGACCACCAACCCCCGGCCCCCACACCCCTCCCCCCAAAAAAAAGAAAATAAAAAAAACGCCAAAGGAAGAACAAGACGTAAACATATCTATGAATTCAACAACCCTCTCTCAATCCTCCAAAAAACCTCCATAAACTCCACCAGTATCTCCCACTCAAGACGCCGAAGGAAAGAATTGTTCCTCTTCTTCTTCTTTCTTCGTCTTCTTCCTCCAACAAACTTCCGAACGCATATACTAAACTCAGTCCAACTTCAAAACCGCTTACTTTCCTGCCAGCCAAAATGAAGCTTTGGCGAAGGCTTGTAAACAGAGAGAGCAACCCTCGATGCAGCGACAATCCGAGATGCAAACGAACGCAACCGTGATGCTAAAGCGCGAACACGAAGGAGCCGCAGCGACAAGTGCGCGAAGACGAGACGCTACCTCCTGCTTCGTCGCTCTCAGGCTGCGAGACGGTAACCGAGCCGGCCGGTAACGTAATGAGGCTGGAGCGTTTGCGACTGGTCGAGCCGGTTGTCCGCCGGCATCATCTGGAACCGGGAACCTGCAGAGTCTGGCGAATGCACGCGCGCCGCGTCAGCCCGGTTAGAGGTAGGTAGGTAGATAAGTAAGTTGATAAGCAAGTAGATAGGTAGATCAGTAGGTAGATAGGTAGGTAGGTAGGTGGATGGCCCAAAGGGGGGCAGGGGAGGGGGAGGGTCTCTATAAAGAGATTTGTTTTGCCTTTGAAATCCAAGGGTCAGAAAAATATACATGTATATTGAATTAACTCAATATATTAGTAATTTCTGGCTTGAACCATCCCATAGTCCCACCTTGAAATCAGCAATTTTATTATTTTATTTCCTCTCCAAAGATAATATTCTCTCGAATATTCCCTTGAATTTTTTTGAATAAAAAAAATCTAAACAAATTGCCATGTTTCTACAAATTGTTCAAAAGCAAATAGTTGCCAAAATATAAAATATATTTTAATAAATTTCATACTACTTTCATAGCTGGTCTATAGCCGAACAATGTGGCTAAATCTCCTTGTGGATGGATGATTGCTAGTGTGGCAACATCACAAAAGTATTCCTCTTGTTTTTGGTTTTGTGTTGGATGAATTTGCTATGGATTTGTTTCTCTCAAAATGCATGTTACAATCAAACTCCAGCCCAAAAATTTTCATTGAATTTCAATCAAATTCAATTCCCAATCGATGGAAGACTACAAAACTCATTACTCAAATGATGATGATGAGATTGATTGGATGAATGGATAAATGATAAGTAAGAGTGATGCTTTGATTGATTCGATATAGATGAATGAATTTATGGTCACAAAACCTAGGCTTTGGGTTTTTGGTGCAAAAATTATAAAAGTGTAAGTCCAAAATTTATGGTTTTCCCAAAGCTAAATGTGGGTTATAGTTGTGCACATTTGGGTTGCAATTGCCAAAAGTTCTTCAGTGACACCCTTTGAAAAGGTGGAATTTCAAATCGAATTTTCAAATTGTGGTAGTTCATCCTCTTTCTCAAGTCCATGATTCCTTCAAAGCCCATCCCAATATAAAGCACATCCCAAAGATGTATATAACATTCAAGAAAACTTTCACACATAAATTGTAAGGTGTAATGAATTAAAATAATCCCAAAACCCTAACCCCAAAACCTTAAAAAACCTTAAATCCTAAACCTTATTCTAAACCAAGGCAACAAATTGTAAACTTGGTCATGATTTGATTGAGTAATTGTAGGTTTTACTTGTCAACATTTGCGACACAAAAGCAAATCCATCATATGGACACATACATAATTTTTTCGCAAATGCATAATTGTTGGTTCACCAAGTTTAAGTCCCAAAAATATTTCAAGTTGACCCAAAAATTCATGAAAGTTGGCTTGGCAAGGTTCTTTTACAAAAGCCACTCTAGAGGTGCCCACGACTTTAGGAGTTGAAATTCAACATGCAATGCAGGCTAGAAAGCCCATCTTCCTTCAGCCCTCGTGAGGTTCTCAAGCAAGTGAAATACTGACTAACGACCATTGTCGGAAGTTGTAAGTGGTTTTGTTGGCCTATTCAAAGCTCTTTTTTGGGCTTTTTCTTGGGTGGGACAAGCCTTAGAAGAGCCTGTTTCCACCTAATCCATTAGGTGGGCTCATCACCCAACTAACCTTTCAATCAACTCTGGTTAACCCCTAACAACCTAAGCTTTTCTATGCCCATTTTATCCATACCCAAACCCTAAACAGCATTTGGAAGTATTAATTTAAAAATCTGGCCCAATCTATTCATCAACAAATGTGAATACAAAACCAGCCATAGGACTCAAAAGTTTACGCCTTCCAAAATCTTTAGGGTAAATTTTGGCCCTTGACACTTGTGCATACACCCAAAAATTATTGCACTCACAAAGGGGCAAGTTAAAGTGCTCATTCAAAATATTTGAGGCCAAGATGTGATTCTCAAGAAAGAATACAACCTTTGGAATTAAAAAAAAAAATGAGTACAAATTGTAAAGAACTTTGAAAACAGGTAAACACCTAGTTGCCCATTTGTCTTGACAATCCACACCTTTCATGCTCCCATTTGTCCCTTCCATGCATTACATTGTACATGTGTACATACCTGTGTAGAATGGAAGTACACATGTACAATGTACAATGTGTGTACAATCCATTCATAAGCTGTTTTCATGAAAGTATTCAAAAACCACCTATTCATACCATATACCGACAACTTGAGTTTAATCATAGCTCAATGTTGGCCAAAGTTTATTAAATTTCCAAATTCGTATCTTGGGATATGGAACTTGCGGAAAACAGGTGTGAGAACTGAAGCCCAAAACTTATTAAAGTCCATAAGAAGAGGTCAGCATCACAAATTCACATTCCATAGTCAATGAATTGAATACAAAAACTTCAAAGTTTCAATGGGAACACCAAAGGTTTTGTGAAGAATGAATGTTATGATAAAGTAATGAGGTGAATATGCTGGGTTCAAGTTTCAATTGAGGTAGAAAAAGTTTCACAATGTCTTGCAAGGATAGTTCATGCCATTGGAAAAGTTTCCCAAACAATCCTTTGCACATATTCCAATTCCAACTTCCAAAAAATACAACATGAACTCCTAAACGCTTGGCACCTTCTAGAGGTCAACTCATAGTACAATTGGTTAGACTGTGAAAATTTCTTGAATGTCTTCAATGACATATCAAAAAGGAAACTCAGCCGATCAACATTGGGATTAGCCATAACTAATGTATCAGAGACGAAAATCAGCCAATTGTATGGGGATTAGCAATAACAAGTCTCCCAAATATAACTGCAACCCTGTTGGTAATCATCCTTCATGTGACTGGATCCCTCACTCCTTCCTCAATCCTTAGAGGTCACAAGTCATTGCATGCCTTATTTTCATCAAACGACTCCCCCACCCAATGTTGGTGTGGACTTCCCAGATCAGCAGCCCAATGACCACACTCCACATGACCCACATTGATTTTAAATTATAAAAAAAGCTACTTTTCGCTTGTCAGGTGTTTAGAGGGTTAACAAGCATGAAAGAGCACATTTAGTGTGTGATGAGTGCATGTGAACTCTGGAGTATGCAATTAATCATTCTATGCTCAAAACTGGGTGAAGAGTGTACCTAATGGTGAGGCTCTACTTTGTTCATATCAATAAAAATAGGTTGAAATATTACAGTTTGAAAAGATGTGATTTCCTCTTCTCTGAGTGTTGAGCTCCACTATGTTGGCTCCCTGAATGATGCTTTTAAGTATACAAATCACAAGCTGCCACACTAGCTGACATGACTTGGGCTTGCTCATAACCCTGTCAAACTGTAAGTAATTGTTCTAGAGCTTGCTGGCTGATTTCAGAGGGGTGTTCAATGCAGAGGCTCTCTCTCTCAGTACAACTTTTTGCACCTTCCCTGTAGATGTCTTGGGGAGCTCACTGAAGATGACAGTCCTAGGAACATAGAATCTGGGCAAGTGCTCACGGCAGTAGGCAATGATGGATTCTGCAGACACATTACTTGCAGAGTCTTTTAGAGTGACAAATGCACATGGTGTCTCCCCCCAGTGATCATCAGGACGAGCCACAACAGCGGCTTCCAAGATGTCGGGGTGCTTAAACAACACAGATTCCACCTCAATTGAGCTTATGTTTTCACCACCAGAGATGATTATGTCTTTGGACCTGTCCTTGATCTGAATGTATCCATCTGGGTGTATAATGCCAAGGTCACCTGTATGAAACCAACCCCCCTTGAATGCAGCTCTTGTTGCCTCCTTGTCCTTGAGATAACCTTTCATTACTGTGCTGCCTTTGAGCATTACTTCACCAATTGTGCTTCCATCCCTTTGAACAGGCATCATTGTTGTAGGATCCAAAACATCAGCTTCCTGAAGGGCCAAATGTATCACCCCTTGTCTGGCTTTTAAACGAGCTTGAGCTTCAAGGGGAAGGTTGTTCCATTCTGGTTTCCAAGAACAAACTAATGCTGGGCCGTAAGTCTCTGTAAGCCCATAAGAATGCATGACATCAAACCCTTCTCCTTCCATTTTAGACAAGACAGATGGTGGTGGAGGTGCCCCACCAGTAAGAACATGAACTCGACCAGGAAGCTTCTTTTTTTCATGACTACCAGCACTGGTGATGGTGTTCAACACCACCGGAGCTCCACATAGATGTGTCACTCTGTGTTTTGCAATCAAATCATACACTGTCTTTGTCTCCATGTTTCTCATGATGATGTTGGTACCTGCCATGGCTGCAACTCCCCATGTGAAGGTCCAGCCATTACAATGGAACATAGGCAATGTCCATAAGTAGACAGGGCCCTCTTTCATGCCCCAAAACAGAACCGAAACAAGAGCATTGAGATATGCCCCCCTGGTACAGTAATCACAAACAAAATGAGCACCTTCTGTACAAAAGCACTGAATGGGGCACTGTGCACAAACAATCAAAGAAGTGAAACATGGCTGCTGTTGCAATAGTGTGGGGGAAAAACATGACTGGAGATGGCCCAAATCAGGTTTTGAGTTCAGGGCTCAGATGTGCAGACAGCCTGATGCAAAGAGAGAGAGGATATAGAAAGAGAAATGTCAGGAGCTTGTTCCTTGATGCTCCATCATCATCTGATCAAGAACAAGTCAAGAATGGAACATTATTTGCTTCCCTTTTCTCCCTAACGTTGTGAAGAAAAATACAAGAAGAATTATCATCTGTAGCCAAAGCACTGTGAGAAGAAGAGAGGCGGCAAAGAAGGGGTGGTGGGTACCAACCTGTGGTGGTAGAGCACACCTTTGGGCCGTGCAGTTGTGCCTGAAGTGTAGTTCAAGGATATGGTTTCCCAGTCATCAGCAGGTAGTCTGATTGCAAATTGAGGATCTCCAGATTGAAGCAAATCCTCATACTCCACAAGTTCTCCCCAACCAGGAAGAAAAGAGTTCCATGTGTTGGACTCCCCCCCTGCGGCAGCAACATGTAGCCTGTCTTCCACGACGATAATTGCAGGCCGCCTCCATGATGATAATGATGATGATGACGACACTACTGTCTGCACAGCTTTGTGCACAACCTGAAGATACTCGACATCGACAAACACAACTTTGGCCTCACTATGCTTGAGCATCACAGCTATTGCTCTTGCATCCAGCCGAAAGTTGATTGTATTCAGCACCATCCCAGCCATGGGAATTCCGAAATGCATCTCATAGAGAGCAGGAGAATTCGGTGAGACAATCGATACCTGCACACAAAAACACACACACACAAGAAACACAAGACATGCCACGAAAGCTTCAAACCCTAAGTCCCTCGGATCATCAAACTCTTGCAATAACAACAACAGCAACAACAAGAAGTCGACAAGTTTTGGCAAGGGAGAAAACCAACCAAATACACGCACCGTGTCTCCAACTGCTGCGAGCTTAGATACTGCCGACGCCAAGCGACGACATCGCTCGAATGTTTGAGTCCAAGTGAAGCGAATGTCGCCATAGATCACCGCGTCTCGCTCTCCATACACAGATGCAGTTCGTTCTATAAAGCTCAGCGGGGTTAAAGCTGTGTAATTCGCAGCGCACTTCGCCTCCTCCTCCTTCTTTGCCATGTCCTCTTCTTCTTCTATAGTATTTCTTCTTCCGCCCAAGGTTTTTCCAAAAGAGACCACACTCTCAATCAGGAGCAGCAGCAGTTTCTTCTTCTTCGTATGGTACTTTCGACTCTTGCAGCTTCTCTTCTTCCTTTTGCCTCCTTCTTGTGCAAATCATGGCAACCTTAAAAGAGCGTTCCTAAAGCTCACACTGCTTTTTCTTGTTCGTTTTCCCCTCCAGGTACTTCAGCATCCGTGTTGATGGTGGGCCATAGAGGTCATGACACTCGTGCAGGGCTTGCATGCAAAAAACAAAAGGAGCGGAAGGAAGAGATGTTGTAGCAGCGATCAACAATAGTGTATCTCGTCCATACCCTAGCGAAAGATCTGCAAACATATCCTTGCTCGACGGCCTCGATGCTTACAGCCAGTATATTCCCAGTCCAGCAGCAGCAGGACTAGCACTATAATCTGGAGCTTAAGCATGATTCTCGAGCTCCAAATCAAGCTCAAGCTCCAACAAGAAGGTAAGAATATCTCCTCGCTGAGTAGTCAAGAGTGCTTTGTCTGATAGAGACTTAAGAGAGGGAAAGAGAGACAGAGAGATGCGGGGAGGGAGGAAGTTTTTTAGGAGAGAGGGAGCATGGTGGAGGTGTTGTTAAGCCTCAGGACGTGCTGGTGCTGGAGCAGGAGGTGAAGAGTGACAAAGGCAAGCAATGGCTGCGGTTTGTTTGCATCCATTGTCGGCTGTCTCGGCTGCTGCTGCTGCTGCTTCTTCCAGCCGGTGTTTACCGTGGAAGCGGCGGCGACCGTATGGCATTAACGGGAGAAGGATGATGCACCAGAGCAGCCGCCAAGTTTCCTTCTCTGGTTGGTGTCCCTTGAATATCCGTTGGTGAGTTTTGTATGCTTCTTTCTCCCCATCTCTTTTGGTTTTGCTGACAGGAAGAACAAGAACATGAACAAAGAAGAAGAAAGAAGAGCGGGCGAATCTTTCTTGTTCGTGCAACGAGCAAGCAGGTGGTGATCTTGTAAATGCAGCAGGGGGAAAGGGGAAAAAGCTTACCAAAATGCTCATGGAGAGCTGGTTCTTTTTTGTTCAGTGCAAAAGCAGATTCACAACGTAAGCCTGCAAAGGAATGGACTCTGATGGACAACGCCAGCAATCTCCTCACCAGCTTGCTCAGTGGTGGCAGCATGGGAAGCATGCCTATAGCTGAAGGAGCTGTTTCGGACCTATTTGGGAAGCCTCTGTTCTTCGCACTCTATGACTGGTTTCTTGAGGTAAAACCTTTGTCTTTTACCCTGTTTCTTTCACTACAATTTCATCACAATCCCTGCACATCTGCATTTTGTCTGTTCTCAAGCAAACCTGAGATTCAAAGGTCTCCTTGCAAATTTCTCACTTTTTCTGAGAGTCAGAAGATGGCGGCAATCTCTTATGTATGTATGCAGCATGGACCAGTTTACAAGCTTGCATTTGGACCAAAAGCCTTTGTGGTTGTGTCGGATCCAATTGTTGCCCGTCATATCCTCAGGGAGAATGCATTTGGATATGACAAGGTGTGTTTCAAACTGTACATTTTACATACCTAATCCAAACAATCTCATTTCAAGGAAGAAGAGCAATATGCACATGTGGTGGCTGGAATTTTTTCTTGGACACTCTGAAAAAATCTCTGCAATCATCTGTGATGTTGTAGGGAGTTTTAGCTGATATACTGGAACCAATTATGGGCAAGGGGCTCATTCCTGCTGATCTTGAAACCTGGAAAGTACGAAGGAGAGGTCTGCTTCCTTTTACCATTACTATGATGTATTGACTCCACAGAAAGCTTGAATTGCACCTCCTCACACAGAAGATTTTGCATGATGTTTGTCATGCTGTTTTGTAGTTTCACACAAGTTAGTCTCTATTCTTGTCTGTGTAGAATACCTGATGTTGTCACAAAGATATGGCATTTTGCAATGACTTGATCCTTAACTCATGGAAGGCTTTTCCAAGGGAAAGCGAAGCTCCTTTTCAACTGTAGATTGATATCCAGTCAAAAAGATGTGCTTCTGTTGAATGGATTTCTCTGAAGTGAAATGTTTGTGCAAGCAGCAATTGTTCCAGGATTCCATACAGCTTATCTGGAAGCCATGGTTCAAGTATTTGACAACTGTGCAGCACGCACAACTGAAAAGCTGGAAAAGCTTTTAAGCATTGCAGAAGATAATGACATATCTCACATAGAGCTGGACATGGAATCTGAGTTTTCAAACCTTGCGTTGGATATCATCGGGCTCAGTGTTTTCAATTATGACTTTGGTTCAGTTACCAAAGAGTCTCCTGTTATTCAAGTGAGCTATGTCTGGCACTGTCTTTGTTTTCCGTTCTACACAAATGGATTTGTTTCATATCCCCTTTTTCTTCTCCCTTCTGCTGTATACTGATGTTGAGCTCTCTGTGAAGAACTGAATTCTTTAATATGCTGTGAAGTGACATTAACCACTTTTAGTCAAGTACTGGTTTTCTCAATAGTGTACTTAAATCTCAAGATTGATGTACAATCTGAGATTTTAGATTGCAGTGTCCCATCGATAGAAATGTGTGTTGGAATGGATGGCAGTAGCAATCATTTTTTTCTGAAGAGATCTGTTGAATGTTGATTGGGTTGTGAAATTGAAGTGGTTTCTCAACAGGCAGTATATGGCACATTGTCAGAGGCAGAGCATCGGTCAACATTCTATATTCCTTACTGGAAGTTTCCTCTGGCAAGTTTGCTTGTCCCCCGACAGCGGAAGTTCCAGGCAGATCTCAAGGTTATCAATGACTGTCTAGATGGCCTCATAAGCAGGGCACGTGAAACTCGGCAGGTCAGTACTTAAGTTCTCGATGGTGTCATTACATTCTCTGAATTCATCTCAGAACAGAATACAAATCCAGATCAAGTCCATTTCAAACTGGCTGTAGAATCACAAAATGTGCAGCCACAATTTCCAAAAAATATGTCTCTCCAATTACACACCAGCTTGTACAATGTAAGGGACTTTTCCAGGCCATGTAGTTTGAGTTCAATTTTGGGCTCTATACTATGGCTTTTACATTGAGCCCTATACCTGCTTGCTAGAGAGCCATGGTTCCAGAGCAGTACTTCAATACCACAATGGATGTGTCAGAAGAAACAAAAGGTCTTATTTTTCTGTTTGGAGTGTCAGAAGCTCAAATGGACCCTGTAATACAGGCTATGGAGTAACCTATTCTTGGTCATGTCTGACTGGTTGGACATTTGTGTACTATTCTTAGATGTCTGTTGTTGAATGTTAAACAGTGGAGATACAATTGTTATGTTATTTGTAAACAATTTCTAATCAGAATGGATTCTGTCACATGTCTATACAGGAAGAGGACATAGAAGTACTGCAGCAAAGGGATTTGTCCAAAACTGAAGTGAGTGTAGTATACTAGCACTTTTTTCGATCATTACTTGTGTGGCTGAAACACAGGCTTGTGACTCAAAAGCACCAGATGACTGGGTATCAAGGCTGGTTTTCATTGCACCTTTTGCTTATGGTGCATCGGAATTGAGTGACAGGATTCTAGTCTGCTAAGGTTTCTTGTGGACATGAGGGGGGAAGACGCTAGCACCAAACAGGTGGGTAGTTGCTGCTCTTTTTCTTCAACCTCATGATCTGGCTTTGCTGAACATGTTAGTGAACTTCCAAATTCTTGGTAAAAAGACTTCTCTGTCTCAGGATATGCAGTTACTCCTCATTGCTTAGGCTGTTGTTATGTAAGTTGATGAGATTTGTGAGCTTCACCAGAGCTATATTTGGCATGGGAGCAAAAGTAACTGCAAAACACTACTGATGTCATTACAGTGGTGCCAGTAGGAGATTGAGAATTGTTTGATGGTGGGTGCAGTTGCGGGATGACTTGATGACCATGCTCATTGCTGGACATGAGACTACAGCAGCTGTCCTCACATGGGCTGCCTTCATGCTTGCTCAGGTGCCTCTGCGATTGCAAACTAGTGCTGTCTCTTTCTCTCATCTGCCTGCCTTCTTGGCAGGTTGTCTCTTCATGCCAATATCTGCTGGTGGTGGCCAACTTGGATTTATTTTCTGCTGTTTCTTGATTGATGACATGGTCTTGCATTAGAATCAATTGACTTCTTCCTTCTAGGGAGTGCTCAGTTGCATCATGATAGTCTCAAGCTTTTATATGTCTCAAGTCTCTAGACTCTGAATTTTTGGACAGGCTGAATCTTTTTTTGCTACATGTATTTTTGATAGGAAGACTACACTTCTTTCCCTCTCTACTTCCAGCAGTTGTATTTGCCTCTACATATTGAGCTTGTAAGGTCTCCATAACACAGGCTTCTATTTTGGCATGCAGAATCCTTCAATGATTTCCAAGGCGCAAGCTGAAATAGACAGTGTCCTTGAAGGAAGGAGACCAAGCTTGGAGGATCTAAAAAAGTTGCAGTAAGCGCCTAGTCCAGCCTGCTGAGATTTTAGTCTTAATAGGTGAATTTGGAGGCACTCTTTGTCCCTTGAGCAATCAAAGGTAGCTACTTAAGCAATCTTAGTTGGCAAACTAAGAGTGTTCATGTTTTTCTTAAAGTGTTCATTAGTGAGTTTGTAATTTTACCTTCACAGAAGCATGTCATGATCAAGCTGCAAGGAACATTTCTGTCTTAAAGGAAAATGTTTGATAGCCTTGTTGTGATTTGAATGAGCTCTATCAATGAGCATTTATATCCACCAAAAGACAAGTGATACCAGAATAGTTGGGTCTATGTTCTACAATTGAGAAGAAACCTGTCAACCTAAGAGACTTTGTGAGGCACAATTTATCTATCAATAACAGTTGTGCTATCTTCTGTGAGATTTGACTCCAAAATGCAGTTGTGCAACTTCAGTGAAAAATGTATATGGCTTTTTCAGCTGTGCATTTTGGGGTACAGCACTTGGCTACTACAACTAAACAGAATTTGTTGTATGGAAACTCAGGTTTTTGAGATTGTGTGTGGCGGAATCATTGCGCTTATATCCACAGCCACCTTTACTCATCCGGCGCTCTCTAAAGCCTGACACACTTCCAGGTATGTAGTGATCAAAGTGAATTGTTTTTTGCTTTGGTTTTGTGACTGCATTGCAATCAATTGTCAACCAACAAGTATTAAAAGACCTTTTTATTATCACCTGGATAGTAGGTGGTCTTCTTTTCGTGTGGATGATTGTCCTTCTAACATGGCAGTGTGGAGCTGATATTCTTCAGGAGGGCACAAAGGTGATCCAGCTGGGTATTCAATACCAAAGGGAGTAGACCTCTTTATATCTGTAAGTGCTTGATGTCAGAACTTTTCTTGTGTTTTTGCACGAGCTTTGGCAGTCTACTTGGTATGCCAAAGCTCTCACAACTTTCAGGATGCTAAACTGGTTTCTGATTTGTGTCAATTTGATTTGGATGGTATTGCAGGTATATAATTTGCACCGATCTCCTGACTTTTGGGAAGAACCTGAGAAGTTCAATCCTGAAAGATTCCTCACACCCAAGGCTAGTGATGGCATAACAGGATGGGCAGGATTTGATCCCACCAAAGGTCAAGGAGCTTTGTATCCAAATGAGGTAAGTTAGCAAGCCAAGTCACTCTCCGCTCTGTCTTTCTTTCATGCCTTGTGTTAGAGCATCTATCAGCACTTTTGCTCCTCTTTTCTTTGTAAAAGAGCTCTGATCTGGAGAAGTTGTGTGCTATATACCAATGTCACACAGGTGATGTCAGATTTTTCATTTTTGCCATTTGGAGGTGGACCACGCAAGTGTGTTGGAGATCAATTTGCATTTATGGAATCAACAATAGGGCTTTGCATGCTGCTTCAGAAATTTGACTTGGAGCTGCGTGGCTCACCTGAAGAAGTCGAGGTGGTGACTGGAGCTACGATACACACAAAGGCTGGGTTGTGGTGTAGGTTGCGTAGAAGGCAGTCTTGTACATTGTCCATTGAGTCTTAAGGGGCAGCAATACCATAATTGTGTTTTCTTGCACACTGCATCTTTCAATGTGCAAGCTTTTCCTCTCAATTCAGGTAAACCTCAAAGCCAGCCAGCGTCTGAAGAAGAGGCTTTGATCCCATTGACAAGCTCTGCCAAAAACAATGCTTCCGCAGGCAATGGAATCCTCCACATGAGTCACATGTTTGTTACAGCAATGCAGCTACTCAACACCATGCTGACAGTAGGAGTTATGATTGCCATAATGCAGATTCTAGACAAAACCATTTCCTGACATCTATGTAGATTCTTCTATCTCCTTCGCATTCTGCATGCTAGGATTTGCAGTTGCATCTGAAAGAGTAGTAGAGTGGGCATACAGTTGCAGGAATCGTTGACAGCTTCAGCACAAATCACAAACCTGCTTCCCATTGGAGCTTACACAATCTGTATCTTGCAGTGCTGTCTCACTTAAGGCTGCAGGGTCCCATTTGGCCTGCAGATATCAGCATTGCCATGGTTATGATGTTCTTGTTTGAGAACATTATAACCATGGCAATGCAGCTATTTGACACTATTTCTGAGCCAGCATACTGACAGTAGGAGTTGTGATCATTTTGCACACTGCAGATTCTGAAAAGAACCAACTACTTAATATCTCTCTAGCCTCTTTCTATCTCCTCTGCACCAAGATGTACAGTTGCATCCAAAAGACGAGTAGGAGAGTAAGCATGCTATCACAACAATTTTTCTTGACAAAAAGCTTCTCACAAATTTAGAAGAATAGAGAGGAAGGGCTCCCTCTTGGCAGCTGTGGATTATCATGTGCGCTTGCATAGCAACATCTTCATCTCTGCTTCACATGGCAGTATGCACACTAACCTGGTAGTTGCTGATCTGTCTCTATCGTATCCAATGCTTTCTGCTCTTGATGATATTCAGGCTATATGAACCCTTTCATTTATTGAAGGTTATAAGAAAGCTGGGAATGAATTCAATGACTTCTGTGTGGACTCTCCTCTCATTGTGATGCAGTTTGCCAACTTCTTGTATGTGCCATCATGCACACATAAATGTGAAAGCCAGATATGATTTTGCTAGCAAATGTTTCCTCCAACAAGAGCTTGGATTGGTCAGAGTCCAGGGATTGCTGTTTTAGTTTCTATTGAAGAACTTTTGAGTGAACTTTTCATACACTGTTTAGTTCTGTGTGAGCTGGAGGCAGACCTGAGTATTTGATTGGCTTGATGCGAACAAACAGAACCCTATCTGGTCAATGCCATAGTACACTCGGCATCCTACTTACTGTATGTCACCTTCCTCTTTGCAACACTTGTGATGTTCTACTAAGAAGCTTGCAAAACCTCTCCCCATACATCTTGCTCTGGTCTTGTGTAAAACCCTAGCAATCAACGTAAGATTATAAGAATCTGGTTTTAGGTGTAGAACTTGGTAACGCTTGTTTAAAAGCACAGTAAATAGCCACATTAATTCCTGCAAGTACGAGAGTGAGGATTGAAGTGTCCAGCTCTTAAATTAGTTTCTTAAATATGGAATTCCACAGTCGTTAAACTAGGCTACAGATGATCACACTACTGCCAACAAACATTCTATTGAAGATGCATGTCAGCAGCTACCATTTAAGAGATTGCACATATCTAGTTTTTGCCCTGCTTCAAATTGTGGGCTTTGTTGCCAGATCCCTCTCTCAAACTTTTCAGTAAATGTAATATTTCATGTGGATTGGGGAGTCTTAACAGCTTGACATCAGTGTGGAAACATCAATGAAAGAAAGGTCACATGCATTTGAGCCAAAAAACTGCAGAGCTTATCTACCATCATATTTATGGTTTCTTGACCATCTTTCAGCAAAATTTCAGGTCATCTTCAAGATTGCAAGTAAACACTAGCAAATTCACAGATATTTCCATTTTCTGCAGGTAAGGCTTGTAAGAAGCAAAAGGCTTGTATTGTAAGTTGTTCCTTTCCGTTGAGAAGCTTGCAAACAGCTATGCAAATCACCTTGTCATATGCCCAAGACTGTGACAACATATGGTTTAAAATGCTAACTCATGGCGCTCACCCCAGAACTTACCAGATGGTGCTCCTGGAGGCTGTAATGCAAGCCATACACCTGTATCAGCACCTTGTTCTGGGGTGTTGTTGCCTTTGCCATCAGTCATGTCTGTTTGTGTGTAGCCAGGGCAGAAGCTGTTCACCTGGATTCGTTGCCCTTCTGGTCTGCTTGAGAGTTCATTAGCCAATGCACTTACATACCCATTGACTGCAATTTTAGAGACAGAATAGTTTGTGTTCCTGGCTGGAAACCCTCCATCTTGCCATGTACCATTCTTAACTCCATTCTCGTAGTCGCTCACGAATGCATCTGTCTTTGCTTCAGTGATGTGCTCCCTGTCAGCGAGCTCTTCTTCAAACTTGTTGTTCTGCAGACCCTATCCTTGCAAAAACAACAATCATACAATAATTGTTGAGCAATCTGCACCATTACAAAGTCAAAACCAGAAAACTAGATCAAAACCTCATTGCCTGCTCATCATAGTAATTAGTGTACACAGCAATAGCTTAAGGAGTTTTTGCAAATCACATCATTTTGCAGAGTTTTTGGCATTGCACTACCCATGGTTGCTTGATGGAAAAGAAAGCATACAAAGTTATGAAAGAATCAATGCTCACACAAGAGGAAGCTCAACTTAGAAGCAAAGATATGAAGTATATTTCACCTTGAGTTCAATTCTCAGTATCCAGCAGCAACACGCATCAGACAGATTTCACACCAACAAGATTGATGGGCTTTTGCAAATTACATCATTTTGCAGAGTTTTTAGCATTGCACAACCTGGTTACTTCATGTGGAAGCTTGTGAGACTCTTGCAAATTGCAGCATTTTGCAGAGCTTTTAGCATTGCGCACAACTTGGTTGCTTGATGAAAGAGAGAGCAAACAAAGAGTGATGAAGCAAGAAATGGCTCAAACAAAGAGGAAGCTCAAGCAAACAAGTTATGACAGAATGCTCAAACAAGAGGAAGCTCTGAGCAGACAAGTGATGAAGGAACCAATGCTCAAACAAGAGGAAGAGAGCACACAAGTTATGAAGGAACCAATGCTCAAACAAGAGGAAGCTCAGCCTAAAGGAAAAGATGCAAAGACAACATCAGCTTGCAGATGGTATCATTTTGCAGAGCTTTAGCTTTACAACATAACCCACTATTGCTTGATGAAAAGGCAAGAAATCAATGCTCAACCAAATGCTCAACCAAGAGCAAAAGATGTGAAAAAACCAATGCTCAACCAAGAGCAAAAGATATGAAAAAATCAATGCTCAACCAAGAGCAAAAAGATGTGAAGAATGTAAGTCGCACCTTCAGTTCGCCTGCTCGAGATCCAGTAACAACTATGCGTGAATCGTGTGTACTATTCCGCAGGAGAGGCATCAGAGCATCTGTGACTTGCTTCACACCATAGTAGTTCGTCCCTAACACCAGATCTGCATTCTCGACATTGACATCCTTCTTCGCGACGCCGGCATTATTCATCTGCAATCAAATATGGCTCTCTCATCATCAGTTCCCCTCGACATGTAAGAATCTCGACATTCTGGAGTTCAAGCTAGATGGATTTTCTCTCAGAAACCAAGAGAAAAAAGTTCCAAGAATCCGCATATATAGGAAGAAGCTGTGCAATGCTGTGTCTGACTACTGTGACTCCATAGAAATTTGTTTTCCTTACCAGGATGTCAATGCCTCCATAGTTTTGCGAAAGCCATTGCGCAAGATTGCGACTCGATTCCTCGCTTTGAACATCGAGAGGATGGAAGATCACATTGTCGAGTCCTTCACGTTTCAAAGCTTCGACGGCTTTCTTCCCGCGATCTTCATCGCGTGCAGTCAACACTGTGGTGATGCCTTGTTTGGCTAACGCGCGCGCAATTTCGAAGCCTATTCCCTTGTTTGCTCCCGTCACCACTGCCACAGTATCCTTGTTCCACCACCTGCTGATGAACAAGACTTTACGCAATTCAGCCTCTGTCAGACCAGCTGATCAATAGCAAAAGCATTCTCAGAAGTGCTCGGAAAACTTCCGCGAGCATCTCGCCCTTTATTACTATCTTTCTTGCTTCACTCATCGCTACATCCCCACAAAGCTCTGAAGTCTTCCCCATTTCATCATCATATACAAGCGCAAACAGTTTAATGGAATTTCGAAATCTGACATAGATCTGCAGTAGATATATATGGCTAGCATACTCACCTCGGATCTTCTCCTACTGCTTTTGTTCCTCGATTTGCCATGCTGCAGGCTCCTCTTTCCGCCGAAGAATCAAGTCGACCGGAAGGTCCGTTGTTTATATAAAGCTGCTCTATGCAATGTAATGCGCACGGCTGAAATCCTCCCTTTCTCCCGCGGCGCCATTCGGGAGACTTACTTATAGGGAGCCATTGAGTGGGAGAAGCAGCACATGCGCGCGGAGTGTCTAGGTGCCGTTATGATGTCACACGTTTCCTTCAACCACAATGAGCAGGAGCATGCAAGTGCGTGTCCCGTCTTGACAAGCATGCAAGTGCGTATCCCGTCTTGACAAGCACGCTACTTGTACCACCGAAAACCGCCATTCCAATGTTGCAACCGGTGGTTGCGTACGTGGAAGAAACAGGAGACCATGCTTGCCTAGGGAACTGCACAGCGTGATGCTTAGCGGCTTGGAGCTGACGTCATGCTAGAAGCGCAATCGTGAATAGCAGAGCTTTGTCGTGCCCCAAGGCTGTTTCGTTCATGAGACTACCTTTCCTCTATGCAGCCACTGTTACGTAAATCCAGGCGAACAATTGCCAATTGTCTTGTGAATTGCGTACAACGGAGAGTGTATATCGGAGATCCTACCGTATCGGCCGCATGGATTCTCAAGCAACAAACAACATCTTTGTGTAGCTTTTTGTCTTTTGTTTCACGCAATAAGTGCAATTGGTCGCCCTTGCTACACCTCTTGTTGATCTTCGAATGTAACTGGGAAATCCATCCGCCGCAACTCAAAGAAAACACATATGCATGAGACTTGAAATTAGCGATCTGTGTGTTGTAAGTAAGCGCTCAGAGCTATGACGCCGGATACGGTGATGATACAGTCTGAAGGTGTGTGTGCAAGATAACAGGAGAATGGAGTTCATTGTTATTTGTCAGGACTTGACAGAGCTTACCCTGCACAGCACAAACAGCCCAAGAACGAGGTCGTCTGCGGGCTCTTCTGTTGTGCCACTGCTATTGCCGTCGCCGCCGCTACGTGATCTCTCTCACCTGCCAAGGGAACTCTGCATTGTTCAGAAATGCAGCAGGGAAATGTTGCACGTTCCTTGGGTCTTCAATAGACAAGGCTGCAGGGTTACGCGGCACAGCCGTCAGGGGGCGAGCCCATTCCGTCGTCAGAGGTGAGCCCATTCCGTCGTCAGAGATGAGCCCATTCCGTCACATAAATAGTTTTATCGGAGCATTATGTCGAAAATGCCAAGCTTTGATTATGCAAAATTATGGACAAGTGAACACGACAGGTGACAAATTCTACTCAATTGTGGAGAGTGAAAAAGGACTAGGATTTTGGCCTCGTTTTAACTTTGAATGTGAGGTGAAATAATGATTCACATCATTATCATTAATTTTGCATTGAGAACAAAGTTGATTAGGGTTAAGGTTGGTGATCGTGGCTTGAAAACAATTCAAGCAATCTTTTTTTAATGAGGTTTATCACATCTCTAACATTTGTCTTCTCTCCCCCAATTTAGCAAAACATGATGTCCAAACACCTTGTTTTGACTTGCACCTTTAATCTTTTGTAGTGTAGCCTTATTGGACACTAACAATGAGGTTGTTGAGATGAATGTGTGAATACATTTTATCAAGTTTTCTTTGTTGAACGCAAGTATAATTCCTCATTTTTTCACCATGTTCATTTCAATGCATTTTAATAATCAAAACATACTTGCCAAAATGGATTGTATAGGCTAAAGTTTGTCACAAATGTCAACGTTATGGAATTCATTCATATGAATGTTCATTCATAACTTGTAATTAACTTATACTTAACTTTTAATTTAGTTTTAGTTTATTCTTAATTAACTTTTACTTGAATTTTAATTCACTTACAATTCACCTCCTAGATAATTATTAATTCATTCTTAATTAAATCCTAATTCATTTTTAGTTAAAGTTTAGTTCATTTCTTATTGACTTTTAATTCATTTTTAGTTCATTTTTAATAAACTATTAATTCACTTTGAGTTCATTTTTAATTAACTTTTGATTCATTTCCAATTCATTTTTTGTTAATTTTCAAATTCACTCTTAATTCAATCTTAGTTCATTTTTAATTCACTTATAATTACTCGTGGTTCACACATGGGTGAACATGGGCCACATGTAAATTGGATTTTTTTTGAAAAACCTTCTTAAATTAGGTAGAATTTTTTAGTACCTTTATTATGTTCAACATCAATTTTGGGTACATGTTTTTATTATAACCTTGTTCTATTTTTTTCTTGCAATAAAATTTTCTCGAATTCTTATGGGGGCTGATCCTCCCACCCTGCTGATTTGCTTCTCCCACCCTCCCCCCCCCCCCCTTATTTCGTCTCCTCCCTTTAATTCTCACCACCTCCGTCAACTTGCACTACGTTGCTAGTTGGCGCGGGTGAAAGCGGAGACACACGCTGATTCCTAAATACTGGACAATTACAAATGTTGTGTCCAGGCCTCCTGCATTCCTTGCAAAGACGCAAGGCTCTACCAATTATCTCGAATGCGCTTGGTTCCAGACACGTTGATGATATTGGCTAACGGCTTGTGGCACGCGCGGCGACAACAGCAACGAATGGGTGTCCGCATACACGGGCAACGACAGGCTCGAGAATCTATATAGCGGGTGTACCAACTTGTAGCTCTAGCACAAGCCACCATTGCTTGTGTACCGCACTCATTGGTAGGCTCTGGTTTGCAGCACGCAGATCATAGATTATGGTCACTGAAGGAAGTCACATGACAGTCTTGAAGTAGGGGTCTGGTTGCGGACGGACTTTGCATCCTACATGATCTTTGGCAATCGTAAATTGAAGGTGGATCTTGATGAGAGCAACTGAAAAGACCTGGTGGACTACCTGTGAGGAGACGAAGGTATATAGTAAATATAGGGAAATAATACAGGAGGTCAAAGGAGGAGTCCAACGGAATTGGATTCAGAAAAGGAACTTCTCCACCTGACCTCTCTGATCCCCAACCTAATCCACAACATAAGACTTGATCAAATGGAAGTAGGAAGCTCTACACACCTGGTCATAGAACATGTCTGAGTGAACAAGATTGTGCCGTTCCTTCTGTTGTGAAATGGCACTACTAGGAAAGTGGGGTGTAGTTCACTAGACTACTTAATTGTGGAACCATAAAAGTGAATTAGTTCACTATAATTTGAGTGCTTTTACTTTCATTGGTGAAAATGGTTCACTATATGGTGTACATGTTTACTAAGGGTGAAGTTTGTTTACTAGGTTTGTTTTATTTTAGGGCGACAAAAGCAGCGCGCGCAGAGTCCATCATTCTTCTTCCTCTTCAAGCTCTTTGTGTTCTAGGGTTGCGTTCACAGGTTTGTGACTGAATTGTAGTTATTGAAAATTGGAACAGAGCAAACGGACTGAGCAGGAGGAGGAGGAGCAGCAGTAATGGATCGAGGTCAGTCGGGTGGGTTGCCGAGCAAGCAAGGAGGTACAGGGGATCGGAAAGGCGATGCTAACAATAAGAAGGAGAAGAAGTACAGCCTGCGGCACCGCCGACCCGCGTCGGCAAGAAGCAACGGAAGCAAAAGGGACCCGAAGCAGCCGAAGATCAAGAGAGAGAGATAGAGAGGTGGAGAGAGGAGCGTGTGGGAGGAGTATTTGTCTATTTGTTTATTTGGGGGGCAATGGCATTGCTATTGTTTGTGTCAGGGTATGCACTAGTGAGGACATTGAGGAAGCAACAAACAACAAGCAGAGATGGTAATTTGAGCTTTAGAGCTTCAACTAGAACTCATCATCAAACTGTGAAAGGGAGCTATGGTGGAGGAGGAGGGAGTTCCAAGCTTTTTTTGCAATGTTCATTGGCTTTTTCTTTTGGAAGATTAGCACCATCATCATTCTTCAGTACAATCGACTCCTCCGGATCTGCAGGTGAAGTTTTTCTCAGTAATTCCCTCTTCTCTGATCAAAAGTAGCAACAGCAACCTCTTCTTCTTCTTCTTCTTCTTCTTCTTCTTCTTCTCTTTCTCTTATTTCAATGGCTTTGAGAAAAAACTTGTCATCTACAATCTTGTGATAGAAAAGTTTTGTGAGTGAGTGAAGAAGCCAGGTTTATGGTTTAGGGTTGGAGGCCATTCTGGAATGAATAATATCTGTGACAAGAATCTGCAAAGGAGAAGAATGTGGCCAGTGGTTGAGAGGGTTCTTTTGGAATCCCTCTCCCTGGGCAAAGAATGTGCAAATGAATGTTGACAAGTTCTGAGGAAGAATGTGCAATGCACAATGGCAGGAAACAAACTGAGCCTACTGCACATAAGAAGTCATACAGAAATATCAGAGGCAGCAGTAGCTCCTGAAACCACCACAAGCCGAGAAGCATGTCCTGCAATCAAGCCAGAAATCCAGTTTTCTGCATTTGAAGTTGTGGACATTCGTGTAGGCTTGATTGTAATGTTGCACTAAAACTACCAAACCTCCGTGCATGCATGCCTGCCTGCCGGCAGAATGAGATTTGTCTGCGCCTCATAAGTTTTTTTGTCGGTTGTTGCAGTGCCGAGCTGCTGCTGCTGCTTTTTCTTCTTCATCCCCACAATTTGACAGTTTTGTGCACATGTTGGGTTGTGCTCATCTGAAGAATCATTGCCACAAATTAAAAGAATTTTTCTTTTAATTCCCATATGATAATGATGTGATGATTTTGGTCATCTCTCTTGGAAGAATCATGAAGCAAAAAGATCATCATCACATGTAAAATTCAATGTGCTTTGCAATGGTGTATGATGATAATGATGATGTGAGGGTTTGGTCAATTATGGCAGACAGATGCAAAGGCGGTGAATGATGAAGAAATGAGTGCAAAGTGTGGGAAGCCCACTCTCAGTCGGAAGTTTTTACAGCTTACTGTAATGCTTTTCCTTATCTTTTGTTTCCCCTTCTCTGTGAAAAGAATAACTTCTTGCCACTACTTCATGTTCTCTCTGCTCTGTTCCCTTCTTCTATGCAAATGTGTTTTTTTCTCTGTACTGGACCCTACACATAAGAAAGTGTAGTAGGAGTGAATATATATCTCTCTCTAAGACTTGTGAATGATTACAGGTAGATATTGGATGCGAGATGAGGTGGTTGTCTCTGAGTGCAAGTATGTGATGGATGTTGAAGATGCAGTTGGCAGGAAGGTTCTCCTTGTTGCAAATGTTCCTCCAACAGAAATCCTCAGCTTACACAGTCATAGTGTTTTCTACAATCCAACATGTTTCTGTACTTTAGATGAACAATTTGTGTTAGTTATTCTCAAGTATGAATCTTTTTTGCAGGATTGCATATCAAGAATGAAAATGCTGTGTTGAGAATAGTGAGACCAGAATTGAAATTCTTCAGAAGTTCATGGGTCCTTTTGATCACATCAAGCTTGACATTCACAAGCTTTGTGAATGCAAAATCATTGGGTGCATGTGCTCTCTTTGTATATGCAAGAATTGTGCTCACAAGATTGAATTATGATCCAACACCCATGCCCTGCAGCTTCAAACTGATATTGCCAGGCCTCGGTCGACTACCTCCTGGATCCCAGGTTAAGGGTGTTTGTCTGCCATAATCCGAGACAAGAGGAAATAATGACAGGACATATATCATGGCAGGTATTTTATCACAATAATTGTATCCAAGCTATCCATTCCTCCTTTGAATAGTAAACAATGACAACACCAAGTTTGTGCTCGTAAAGACATTTGGCTCGTTTTGGTAGTCTTTGGTTTCCTAGTCCATACTCCTCCCATTGGTGGTCCAAACTTTCTTCGTGTTCACATTCTAAGTTTTCATTGGTCTAGTTGTAGTCTTTGATTTGTTTAGATTTTGTAATTGGACTCTCTTGTCCACAATTTGATCATTGGAAAAGTTTATATGTTTTTTTGTTGTTGGTGTTTGAAATGCTTGAAAAGGAGGTCTTAAAAACCCTACTAAAACCCCAAACCCCCTAAACTTGTTTCCATCTTATTTCACTAGCTTAATTGACCTGTCCGTAGCAACTGGTCCCTGGTCACTAGGGGATTAACCTGCAGTTAAGCTGTTTTACCATGATTGGCCTATAGTTAATCTATCCTAGTTCACTCAAATCTGAGTGAAATACAAGGTGAACTTGGCCACATCTAGCTAGTAGTGTGGCAATATCAATCTCCTGATACTGATCGGTGAAAAATTGCAGTACACGTTCAACCACAGTCATCATGTCACCAGTGTTAACCTACAGGCGCTGCTTCAACGCTAAGTGTGCGCCTTCCACACGTGATGAGGATGACGACTCGAAATGCGACACTTTGTCAACATATGTGCCAACAAAGTATGTCTTGTACTGCATCCAGGAAAACACATATTGCACAGCACGCGGCTAAGTACCCACCCACTCCATTTGAATCTGCACTAGCTTCTCATGTAGCTCATCCTCCGTGCCTGCTCGCATCACCCCTGAGAACAATGTCATGAACGTCTGCCAGTCCTTCTCAGTGAAGCTTGTCCGGTGCTTCGCCATCACGTTCTTGCAAATATGCCATCGACAGGGCATCTTGTGGGCGACGGGAAAAGCAATTTCGGTCGCTCGCATCAGTGCCAACTCGTGATCGGTGACAATGGCGAACGGCAGGTAGTTGCCCATAAAGTCTTTGTAGGTGTTTAGTGCCCACTCATAGTCCTCAATCGTCTCTGTACTGAGAAACGCAATGGCCGATGTGAAGGTCGCCCCAATGTAAGCAAAGCTAACAATGTGAAGTAAGGGCATCTTGAACCTGTTTGTTTTGTAGGTGCAGTCCATGGTTAGGACTGTTCCAAAGCGACGAGTAAGTTGTATAGCCTTGGTGCTTGTGAAGGCGAATCGTGTTAGGCGCCCGCTAGCATCAACACAATGGGTGTTGGGTACATCCAGTTCAATCAAAGATGAGAGCAAAACCTCCATTAGCGTCTAGCCATCAAGCTGCTCGATTTTATGCTGCCTCTTCAAGTTGTATACGTCACGCGTGATGACGTGCTCGCCCAAGGGTTCCGAACGTATCAACATCAGGATCTGAGCAGGCGCAACACCAGGGGTGGACAAAGTGCGAACGCGTTCTTTTACGTCGTTGGTCATCTTGCGGTGAGACGGATGCGCAGCCTCATGAGTCAACGGCAGGTGGTTGTGCTCTCCACATTTCACACGCAACATCTAGCTCCCAACTCGATTACGACGGCCTTACAAAAGAAAGGGGCAGCCAGTCAGGACCAAGTTCAAAGGGCATTGGCGTGTTTCCTCTGTTAGGCCATGGCGATCATCACGTGTACCAGACTTGTTGCAGTGCAGCAATAGGATGCCCATCTTGTAATCGGACCGCTTGGTGGTGACGCTATAGAGATGAGCGGCGGCATGTTGTCTGCACGCAGCCTTCAAGGCATCGACATTGTCGTAAGTGGCCTCGGGAGGGGGGTTCATGGCGTGGTGGTACAAGGAATGGGAGGGAATCAGAAAGGCGGAGACGGAGGTGATGAGAATTAAAGGGAGACGAGATTAGGGGGGGGGAGGGTGGGAGAAGCAAATAAGCAGGGTGGGAGGATCAACCCCCATTCTTATTCACACGTGTCATGTTCTTGTTATTATTTTTCTTGTTTCATAATCTAGATTTGGAACTAGGTCTACCTTTGTTTTCGTTTTGGTTAAAAAAAGTTATAATCTTGGTTGTTTTCGTGCATGTGACAGTTTGAACAAATTAACCCCATTAAACCCTTGAATTTAAGTTATACAACAATGTGAGGACCTATTTCTAACCATGATAGATCCCACAACCTTGAGTCAAATAGTCGCGCAAGTTGCTCATTATGAAAATCGTCTTTTTGAACATCGCCAAAGGAAATGTTGGGAGCCATCTCTAATGCAAACAAAATCATGCCCCCCATGCCACCCCAACTAGTTTTATTAAGAGCAAAAAACAATCCCATGCCAATTAATGAAACAATATTCAAGCCCCTCACTGAACAAAAAAAAAACAACAACGATATACACACAATCTTTGTTTATATTATGTAAAACCAAATCATGTTGCTCGTGAATGTCCAAAAAAATGTCCACATATAGCACATGCCACTTCTTTCATTCATTCAAAATTTAGAGAATTGGAAAACAAGGACGTTTAATTTTACTAGGGACCCTAAAACTTGACTTCGATACATCATTTGTTGAAAATGGTCTTAACTTGTCTTTAGATCCAACACCCAGTTTATTGTTACCAATCACAATCAAATGTAACAAGTCCACAACAATAAATATTTAATCATTGCTTGATTATGGTGCATCTATGTGTCACAGGTTTTGAGGAGATATTCCAATCATTGATGACTTCAACTCCTACGTGTCGTTAAAGCATTGGAGATCATCATTAAATCACATTCTAACAAGGTTGTGTTCAATGTCATTTCGTTTTTGAAAACCCAATCATCATTGGGTTATCATAGTTTGTTTTGTAGAATCCACAAATGGATTTGTATACAAAAAGTTTCCATTTGGAAACACCCAAGCAAGAGCCTTTGGATTGTGAGGCCACCACTACGCCAAAACATGGCAAATATGACTACACCCATGATTGGGTTTGTAGTCGCAAATGCCATCCATGACTACATGACTATGTAGTCCATATGGATATGTTGTTTATCCAGTATTCATAATTTTGTCCTAATCGTAAATGCCATTGAATATAAATATATATATATAATCCAACCATTTAGTAGGTAGGAATAGGTAGGTAGGTAGGTTGCATATGTAAGTAGGTAAGTAGGTAGGCCTAAGTAGGTAGGTAAATAGGATCCTATTTATTTTTTGGTGACAAGGGTTTTTTACTAGTTCATCACAAGTAATATTTTCATTTTGAATCTATTTGGTGCATATATTGTGTGTCAACCAATACTTTTTCACCTAGTTATATAGTTTCCAAAGTTGAACTTGTTGACGAAGGATATGGGATAAATTTATAGCATTATCTCACATCATCCTTTGTCGCATATAAAAGTCCCCAACTTTGACCATTATTATCTATTTCATACTTTGTCCAAATGAAAAGAAATAAATTTCATTTTAAAATATTTTTCTTAAATAAGATCCACACATCTATAAAAGAAATTTAACAAAAATATCAAGTAATTTAACTGAAAATGCATTTGAATCTTCATTAGTTCATACATTTGAGCAATAATAACATTTTGAAGATTTTTGTTTACCATAAAACAACTTGTAAACATATTTGAAATCAACATGGTTTTTTTGGTATGTATATATATGAATCCTACCTACCTACCTACCTATAGGTAGGTAGGGTAAATAATATGATAGGTAAGTAAGGTTATGAGTAGGTATGAATATATACATAAATATATATAATATTTCCTTTTAAAAATATAATTAATCAATAAAAATGGTATAAATGTTGTACATGTTACCATGTGTTATATTTTTTTGTAATCATAAAAAATATTTTAAAAAAATATGTTATCTATGAAACATACGATATTATTTTCAACATTTGATTTTTTTATACAAAGTATTAAAATTATCTAAATGTCATAATTATTAATTTATACACACATTTTTTAATTTCATTAATTTTTATCAAATTTTATTATGAGTAGTAAATTCTTTATTTTTTCTATTTTTTCAATTCATTAAATGTGATTATATATAATATTTTAAAAATTCAAATTGTATTACCAAATATTTTGATAAATTATTAATTTGGATCAAATTATATATCTTTTATTACTCATCACACATAAACATGAAAAAAAATGTCATTTTGGGGCTTGTGGATTTCTTTTTGAAATTCATTGGATACCACTAATAGAAATGTATTTCATTATTTAATGTTAAAAAATCCAAGAAAAAATTCATTTAAATAAACCTTCGAGCAAAAGTCTCAACTTAAATGTTTTAATTATATTTTAAGCATTAATTTTTTATTTAAATTTATGTTTCAAGAACTTTGATAAATTGTTTCCATTTTTTGGAAAAAAACATTTTAAATGAAAAAAAACCCAATATTTTTTTTAGCCACTATCCAAAAACTCACATTAAATAATTAATCATTTTAAGGCAAAATTATAAAAATTATAAAATATTATTTATTTACTTGTGCAATAATTATGTGTTTGATCGTCTACAAGTTCAATAATATGCTTACTGGGTACATATGTCTACCTTCTAGTTTTTTACCCTTTTAATTATTTTTAATGTTTGAAACTGTATATTATTAAATAATTATATGGTATTCATGAAAAGATTTTTAATCACATATTATTCGTATCCATGAAAACTCTTTGTCATGTAGTCATATCCATGGTTACAAAAATATGACTAAACGCAAAAACATGGCATATATGACTATATGATTAAAAATGGTCACTAGTCACATTTGTCATAATCATAAATGTCAAGTTTTGGCATAGTGCACTATCATAAGCATGGTTGGTGAAACACATGAACTTGTATGTTGAATGTGTTCAAAGATGATTTAGGTGAGGTTAAATGCATGCCAAATTTCAAAACCCTGGCTAGTGCACAAAAATCCAAGTTTTCCAAGTCATTATTTATGAAAGCAAAGGCATTCATGCATGTTGCAAAAATAGGGAATGCATTTTTTGTTTATGCATTTCCTACAACAAATGCCAAGCCACAAAAACATGAGATCCCTTCTCAATACAAAGACTATAAGAATGTGTTTAAAAAGAAGAATGTTGACATCTTACCAAAACATCAACCATATGATTGTGCGATTGACTTAAAAGAAGGTGTGCAACCCCATTTGGACCCATCTACAATTTGTAACAAGATGAACTTGTAGCTTTTCGTGAATACATTGACGAAAATCTCAACAAAGGGTTCATCCGACATTCCAAAATCTTTAGCTAGTGCCCCGATCCTATTTGTCAAGAAGGATGGATCCTTTGGACCGCATGTCGATTACTATGGGTTGAATTGACTCACCATCAAGAACCAATACCCTTTACCTTTGATTTCAAAATTATTGGATCAACTTACTCATGTCAAGGTGTACACCAAGATTGACTTGCATGGTGCATACAACTTGGTGTGTATTCAAGAAGGTGACAAATGCATGACTACATTCCGTACATGCTATGGCCATTTTGAGTATGTTGTGTTGCCCTTTGGCCCTACAAATGCACCTATCATCTTTTAACACCTCATGAATGATTTTTTCATGAATACCTAGATGATTTTGTGGTTTGAAACATTAATGACATCTTCATTTTCTCCAACAATCTATAATAACATCAACAACATGTTCGACTTGTTTTGGACAAGTTCAGGGAAGTTGGACTTTATGCCAAGTTGGATAAATGTGAACTTCATTAAACCAAAATGGAAATCCTCAACTACATCATCTTTGAAAATAACATTCACATGGATCCTCACAAGGTTTAAACCATTGTTAACTAAGCTACCCTAACTTTTGTTAGTAATGTTCATTTTATTTTTTGAATTCACCAACTCTTATTTATATTTCATTGCCCATTATTATACGATACTGGTTCCTCTTACTTGTTTAGCTCAAAAACCTTTCTCTTGGAAGTTGAAGCTAACAATGCTTTCTAATCTTTGAAGGTTTCCTTCACAGTTGCCCCACTTTTGATTCATACAGACCTTTCCAAATCCTTTGTCTTGGAAACAAATGTTTTTAATTTTGCCAGAAGAGTTGTGTTTTCACAACCTAAAGACAATGATCTCCTTCATCCTATCGATTTCCATTCTTGTAAATTTTCTCTTGTTGAGATTAATTATGAGATTCATGATTAAAAACTTTTGGCCATTATCAATTTTTTTGAAGATAAGAATCATTTATTCGAAGAAGCTTAACATGAAATCTTTGTGTGTTCTAATCACAAAAACTTTTAATATTTCATGATTGCTCATGTTTTAAATTGACACCAAGTTTAATGGGCATTATCCTTGTCTTGATTTTGGTTTGTCATCACATATCACCTTAGGCACTTATAAGGGAAACTTGATGCATTGTCTCATTGCTCATACTTTGTACCTAGGGAGGGAATTGTAACCTATGAACAAAAATGTGATGTCATTTTTAAGCCCGTACATCTCCAACTTCCACCATTAATCTTTTTTTATCAAATTCATGAAAATTTAAAGATTTTTTTTTTTCTATTGGCAAGGCCAATCAAGGACTCATCATCAAGGCACATTGCCGCCATCTTCTTTTTCTCAAACACAAAGAAGACAAAACACACAAAAAAACAAAAAAAAAAAAACCAAGAAAAGGGAGGGAGCTTACTTTCAAGCTCATGTTCTGCCCTCTTACTTTTGGTTCCTGTTTCTACCTTTTTATTTTAAATGTTTCTCCTAGCATCTTTTCCTTTTCAAGCAAAAGGGAAAAAAAAAACAAAGAAAAAAAATGCAGAGAAGGGAGGGAGCTTTCCTTCAAGGTCTCGCTCTGCCTTTTCACTTTTAGCTCCCACTTCTACCCTCCCACTTCTGCCCTTTTGTTTCAAACGTTTTCTCCAACATCTTTTTTCTCTCAAATAAAAGGGGAAAAAAAAACCATAGAGAAGAAAAAAATGCAAAGAAGGGAGGGAATTTTCCTTCAAGCTCCTACTTTACCCTTTCACTTTTGGCTTCTGCTTCTACCCTCTCATTTTTGCCTTTCTATTTCAAAGGTTTTCTTTTGGAGTCTTCTTGTTTTCAAGCAAAAAAATGTTAAAAAACCATAGAGAAGAAAAAAAAAATGCAAAGAAGGGAGGGAGTTTACCTTCAATCTCACTCTACCCTCTTATTTTTGGCTCATGCTTCTAGCCTCTTATTTCTGCCCTTTTGTTTCATGTGTTTTCTCCTTGGCATCTTCTCATTCTTAAACAAAAAAAAAAAAACCATAGAGAAAAAAAAAATGCAGAGAAGGGAAGGAATTTACCTTTCTTCTCTCATGTTTGCATTTGGGTTAAAACCCTCCTTTTGCTTTCTCCTCTCCACATTCCTTCAACGTTGAACTCTCCACCTTCCTCAAGCCTTGTGTCTTATGTCTTGTCGAAGCTCTGTGCTACTCAAGCTTGAAAACTGTCACGAGCTCTAGAGATAGACTGAGCGGGAAATGAAGTGAGGGAAATAGGAAGGGGGAGATAGGTAGGAGGGGAAAATTTTGGGGCAGAGAAGGGGGCTGAAAAATCCTTGAGCAGGGGAAGAGGATGTGTTTTTGGTTCATCCCCAAAACGGTTTAAATGACCTCATCTTGAACTAGTGCATTGGTGGCTGTTGGTTCACACCAACCATCGACCGTATACTTTTGACACTGAGAATAAGGAAAAAATGTGGGATAAAAATAAAGACACAAGTTGAACAATATTGGCTGCTATGTGATAAGGAATTATGGCAATCTATTCAACCAAAATTGAAAAATTTACAATGCTAAATTTTGGATTCTTTCAAACATTCACTCTTTTGCAAATTAAACCCCAACACCTAATAGCGTTGCATTTACTAATATCCATATCCCAATATTCTAGCATTTATGAATAAATTTGGGCAAATTTGAAACCAATCAAAGCTCAAAGTTTGCTTAGGGGATTTTTATATTGGGATCCTCTCCTCTTGGCACCAAGAGTAGGGGAAAAAATGTGATAAAAACGGAGACACGAGATGATCAACAATGGTTGCTATGTAGTAGCGGGTTCTTGCAATCTTTTGAATCACCAATTGCAAGGCTAGATTTTGGATTTGTGAATTATGTACGTTGTGTAACATTTATTCTTTTGTAAATTAAACTCTAGGAGCCAATATCCCTTCATATATTGAAATCTTAACATCAAAGTTCTATCAATAACATTTGCACCACAATTGCCACCCAAAAAGCTTAAAGTTGGCCATCAAAATCTTGACTCGTTTTGAAAGTGAGACACTCAATAACCATATGGGAATAAAGCGAGGTGCTATTGGGAACACTCTTGTGGAACACATTGGGAACCCAGGGAACATATTGAAAACCCATTGGGAACAAAGAATTTTTTTTAAAAAAAAATGTCCCCCCCCCCCACCCTCCCCGACCCTCCCCAACCCAAAACTTAAAAGAAAAAAAAGAATCAAAGCACTTTGAGTGCATGCTGAGCCCTGCCATTGAAACTCCAATATTCTTATTTTAGAAATTTCTTTTGAGTTTGTATCCTTTTAGGTATTCTTAATATTTTTTAAAGATCATACAAGCACACCTTCCACCATTTAAATGAAAGTCCCTTTTCCCACTTGACTCCCCCCTTATTTTCAGGCCTTCACCCTCAAATTAAAGCAGGCCTTGTGCACTAGGAGCAATCATATAGTGTATAGTTTGCATGCACACCATTTGTCATCATGAGCAATAAGTTGCCATAGTGCACAAATTTATATATTACCTACCCATTTTGGCGAAACCATAAATTTCAATTAAATGGTGTAAAAATGCCACATACCTAATGACTAGGATGTTAAAATTTCTAACTTCCCATTCAGCAAATCAAACTCTTAAGCTGTGATCACACTTGGTGTTAATGACTCTAATGTCAAGTCCCCTAACACCAATTTACATTTTTAAAAAAAATCTAGCTATTTAGAGCTTAAACTTACTTATCATAAATTACAATATTAATTTTTTTTTTACACGATTATTCCTAGCTATGATGTTACAACTCTTATTACTAATTAGGTTATGTTAAACCCTAACATTTTCTAATGATCATTTTGCACTTGTGATGATGGTAGGTTTTTTTTGCACATTGTTTTTTTTTTATTATATGGAAAAAGTGGTAGATATGTGAATGGATGGATAGTTGAGTACATATGGTGTTTATGGCTTAGGGAACATCGGTACACAATGTTAACATTGAGTTTTTAAACCGTTTTATGGATTGCTAACTAACGTTATCCTTTTAATTGGAAAATATTAAAGAAAGAGGTCCAAATTTTTTTTTTAAAATCTTTCAAAATCACCGGATTTCAACAAGTAGGTAGCCACAAATATGTCTATATATATATATATATATATATATATATATAATATTATAAAAATCAGGCTATGGATGATTGCCACCTTCACCTACATGACAAATACACATGTATCTCTCCTTCCACATTAAAGCCAAAAGGCTCACACTTTTCTCATAAGAAAAATGGATTATTAGGGCCATAGTGCTGTAGAGACTAATGTTTAGTAATTTGGGTTAGAGACAGATTTATATCATATAACTAAAATCAAATCTTTTTTTGGGGGTAAAATTGAGTAAATTATTTTTATAAAAATTAGAGATATATTGAAATTTTCTATTCTAACAGATGATTAGAAAGTAAAGCCAAAAGGAGTTTTGCTTTTGCATTAGGTAGGCAGTTAATTCATTAATGGGAAACCGGACTGGTGAAGGAGGTGGACAGGGGGGGGGGGGCTGGCGACGATTTACTTTCACCGCGATTATTCCACACATGTTTACCGTCTTTAGTCCGGGCAGCATCTAAATTTGTTTGGATACCACTGCCCGATATTTCATGGGTGAATACACTAGGACCTGATTGGCTGATTTTCGGCTAGTTAGGCATCCTGACCCTATTGAGGGAGGTATGTAGGAATAAGTAAAAAAAAAAAAGCACCCTATTGGTCGGCAGGTAGCTAGGAATAGATAAACATAAGTACCTACCCTGCTGGTGGTTGGAAGGTCGGAAAAAATGAGAACGTAAGGAGGGACATAGGTAGGTCTCGCTGTGGACAACTTCTTTGTTTTGATACCTACCCTGAGTTTAAACTAATGAGGTAGGTAGTGACTAATCATGATTAAGTCTCCTGTTGAGTGATTTGATTAAGAGTTTCCATTTCGTCTGGTAAGTTATGCCTTTATCTAGTTAACGAGATTAGTGGGGTACTTGACTAATTATGGCTGATTAGTAGGTGTGTAGTAAATGCGCCGTCTTCCTGCTGCTGGGCTTCCCTTGGCTTTCTTGGCGCTCCCTAGTCTTCGTGTGTCTTTTGCGTCGTTGGTTCTTATGAACTACGTGCGGGCGTCTCTCCTCCAGGCGCGCGCGAGAGAGAGAGAGAGAGGGAGAGGGAGAGAGCCTCGTCCTTCGTCTCCACTCTCTTAGCGCCAACCGAGTGAGTACCGAGGAGTGCAAGAATAATGCCAGCGGAGAGGATGCGCATCGGAGATCGCACGCTGCCTGTGCGGCGGTTGAAGGAGCGCATCATCGACAAAATCAAATTGAATCGTGTTACTCTCATCTGTGGCTTCACCGGATCTGGTATACTTGCGTCAGCACTTTCTCTTTTCTTTTCTTGTCTATTTCTCTCTCTCTCTTTCTCTCTTCTGGTTTCATTTTCTACCTCGCTTTGATTTGTTTTGTGAGTCAGTGAGATGGAGAAAGGAGCACGAAACTCGTCAATATCTTCTTGTGTTCTAATTTGGATTTTCTTGGCGGGATTTGTCATTGTTGAAGAGAGATTGTTCCGTTTCCGTGAGATTCTGGCTTTGTACGCCAACATTTTGAGCCAAGTTTTTCCTTCCTTGGATTTGTCGGTATTCTGTTGGGTTTATGAGGAGGTTTTGGAAGACGTTCTTGTAAGCTCAGTGTGGACGCCTGCTGCTACGGCGTAGGTATGTGATGCTCAGAAGGCCGTCGATGATGTCTTAGAATGACATTATCGCTTTCAGCGTTGTGGAGAAGTGAGCAATTGGAAGGTCGTATGCCATTTCTTGTCTAGAATCCATCTTGACCGAATTACGCCGCTGAAAACCGATCGACTTGGAAGAAGTTGCAAACTGTAGTGTAATCTCTCTGGACTTTCTGAAGTTCCGGTATGATCTAAACTTTTGTTTCTACAATTTGCTGAATTATTCATCGGTGATTGTTGTTTTGTAGGTAAGAGCTCTCAGGTTCCTCAGATGCTCTTGGAGGAATGCCTGGCGCCAGTGTTATGCACACAGCCTCGAAGGCTTGCTGTTGTGGCAGTAGCAAAGCGTGTTGCCAAGGAGCGGGGCTGTGTTCTTGGGCAGGAGGTCGGCTATCACATTGGGCAGCTAAATATCTCATCCTCCAAGTACTCCGCTAATCCTCCTGCACCTGACAAATCTATGGTTTCTTGGTTGCAAAGTCCTGCAGACATTGAAATTGTTATCCATGCAAACAACCTAATCACTGTACAAGGACATGACTTAGAAACCAAGTCAGTCCTACTGGGCAAACACCAGACACACCATGTTTATCTGATGTGGAGAGAAGCTACATTTGCTGGAAATTATAGCTAATGCTAGAATATGGTCACATACATAAATACCTGTTGCAGGTCCAAGATTATATTTGAAACAGCAGGAATTCTTTTAGAGGAGCTCAGGACTAATGGTGTGGCAGCTCTGGCTCGATATAAAGTTGTTGTTTTGGATGAAGTGCACGAGCGCTCTGTTGAATCAGACTTGGTCTTGACTTGTGCAAAGCAGCTGATGCTTCGGAATTCCAATATCCGGTACTGCACTTCCCTCACCATGCAAGACACAGAAAAGGGAATATCGTAGAGAATATTACAAATGTGCAGTTTCAGTAGAACTTGCTTTTTCATCCTCAGCTTGCATATTGGCTCAAGAGTTTTTTGATAGTTTTAACTTTCCAGGTAAAAGTCCTGATTAAAAGAGCTAAGTATTTGTCCTTTTTTCAGGTTGGTTCTAATGTCTGCAACAGCAGATTTCCTGAGATATAAGGAGTATTTTAGTGAGCTTGGCAAAGAGGACAGGCTTGAGACAATTGCCATCCCAAATATAGCAAGTTCTCTCCAGAGTTGTTTGCTGCGGACAAAACTCAAGTACTTGGAAAATGTGAGTTCCTCATTTACACCTGAGTTAGGCCACCTAATCTAGCTATCAGTTGTCTGAGTTCACTGTCTCATAAATTTATGTTCAGATGAAGTTACAGATTTCCCATAAGAAAAATGTTGCATGTCCCTTTATAGAGTAGAGGAGCAACTCTGGAGTGCACGTACTGACAGAGGGGAGTTCACCAAAACTCTACACCTTCCAATGTTGAAATAACTTTGACCCTAAATGCTCAAAAGTGACTAACTTAAATGACTTTCTGCAGGTGGTTGACCAGCTAGGCAACCAGGCAGAACATGTTGCTGTGCTCACTAAAATGCAAATTGACCCAACTCCAGCAGAATGTAATACAGATATAGGGCTTGCAACATTCTCAATGATTCGTGACCTTATTGTCCACCTCCATGAGAATGAGACTGATATCTCAAAGAGCGTCCTTGTTTTTCTACCGACTTACCGCGCCTTGGAGCAGCAATGGTCCCTTCTGACAGCAACAGGATTGTCTTTTTGTCTTTATGCTCTCCACAGCAGCATTGATATGGAACACTCCTTGAAAGCTATGGAGGTTGCTTGTAACTTTAACCGCAAGGTTTGTCATTTAGATTTTGGTTTCATTGCAATTCTGATCTTTGTTTCAATCCTAGCATCTATTTTGGTGTGAAATATTGAGAAACCTTAAATATAACTCCCTGCTTGAAATGTGATTATTCATCTTGTGTGGCTGCTTCTCATTTTTGCAATCAAGGGTGTGATTTGGAATGTAGCAACCAATCTGGATCACATGCTAGTCTTTGTTTACAAGTCATTTTGGTCAGAGATGATCTAAGTTATGAAGGTCTCACCTATGTGTGGAATGATGGAGCTTATTCAAGTGCTTGGTGTGAAGTCTCAGCTGTGCAGGGTGATATAGTTTTGGCTTGTACACATTTCTATTCACACCCTGGCTTGCTCTTCATGGCAGGTCATTCTGGCAACAAATGTTGCCGAATCATCTGTGACAATTCCAGGAGTTTCCTTTGTTATTGATTCTTGCCGCTCCGTTGAAATATATTGGGACACTGTCAAACAGCTACATTGTTCTCGGCTTGTGTGGATATCACAATCTCAGGTCATTTTTTTGGTTGTTTGAAGCCCAATTGAAATCTCTTTCAAAGATGCTCCTCTTGTCCTAACATCTCACCATTCTTGATCTAGCAAATTTTCCTATTTCTTGATTATAGTAGGTGCTTAAGTTGTGTTAGTATGGAGAGTGGCTTTTCTGAAAACATTTTGTGTGGATGTGAAGGCAGAACAAAGAAAGGGAAGAACAGGACGAACGTGTGATGGGACTGTTTATCGTTTGGTCACGAGGGATGTATTTCATACATTTGAGAAGTTTGAGACCCCACAAATGCAACTTCTTTCTTTAAGGAAGCAGGTCCTCATTATTGCAAGTGCTGAATCAAAAGCCATGAATGACCCCATTTGTAAGCTATAAAACTACCAATCTCAATTTGCTTGGTGCAGGGAGATTTCTTCTTTCAGAAAAAGTGAGGATTTTCAGTCAAGATGAGGGACCTAGAAAAACATTCACACAGACACTGCTTGCTGAATGATGCAGTTGTTTAATTTCCCAACTTCTTTGTTTTTGCTATGGCTTTTTCCTACCCCTTATTTCTTGTTTGTTTGATCCCTCTACCTTGATGTACAGTCAGTTTCCTTCTGGCAACTCAGCTATTTTTCCCTGTTTTGTATCAAAAATTGCAGCGCTTTTCCAGAAGTGCATGAATCCTCCAGCCCTCACTACTGTGTTTAACGCTCTGGAGGTATTGGAGAAACTACAGGCAGTGGTTGTGTTATCTGATCAGAAAGCCAGAGATGCCTACCAACCAACAATGTATGGGCGGCTGCTGGTGAGCTTGCCTGTGTCCTTGGAATCAGCCATCTTTGTCATCCATGGAGCTAACTCTGGGTACTTAAGAGAGAGTGTTGTACTGGGTGCAATAATGGACACCACTCCATTTCCCATTCTTCAGCCTTTTGGCCAGCAGCTTCAGGTATGATCCCAGGTTCAACTTTTGTGGATGTCCACATATGTCAAGGTTTGATCCTTTCTCTGGACCTTTTCTTAGTTGTGTTGCTGACCTATTCTCACATGCTCTGTTATGACATGCTTTTCTGCAGTATCAACTGAACCTACACTGCTACTATCAAGAGGAAATGGGTACAGGAGGTTCTCCTATGCACACTTCAGTGCTTCTTGCCAACCTACATGCATTTGAGTTCTGGCAGCGGACATTCAAGGTGGGCCTGTAAATGAACCTGTTTCACATTGTCTGTTGGACAGGTCCTTGTCAGGCCAGAAATAGCCCAAGGTGAGATGTAAAGTGAGTAAAACCTCTCCATGGAGAAGAATGTCAGTGAGAAATAGAGGATGATCTGGAGCTCTCTGTGATCAATCACGCACCCAGTTAATTTGCTACAAGCCAGAATAATCTGGTCGAAGAACCAGGTCCGAAGAACAGGGCCCCTCTGTTGCTAGCATTGTGAGTTAATATAATTGAAGTCCTCATATGCAGGACAAATATCGATTGGACAACTTGGAAAACCTTGTACAAAAATCAAGAAACAAAAATCAGGTGTCTTCCAAGATTGAATGGGGAGCATTGGAAGTGGATGAAGTAGAGAGAAATTGGTGTCTTCATCATAGTCTCTCACTGTCAGCACTTCATGCTGTTGCTGAGACAGGCAAGTCCATTTTGGGGGAATAATTGGGAGCTATTGCTAGAGGTTCATGGGCACATTCTGTGTCTTTTGTATTGTAACTGCGTTGGTTGCTTAGTATGCTGATGTAATTCTTGAGTAGTTCTTCTATAGTCCAGAAACATCTATCATAAGCATGTGTTCACGGGCCTGGAAAGCTTAAACTCAACTATGTCACTTTTATGTTACACTATCTCATCATGTTTCAATTATGTGTGGCCAAACATGTTTGCAGCGGATGTAATGATGGAAATTATGCATCGGTTCAGACCAGAGTTTATGGATCTAGTCTCCGGTCCGCCAGCATACTATGTGACTGAGGGTAATAGCCATAGCTGCATGGTGCAATCCAAACTTCAAGGACCTAGAGTCAGTTATCTCTCAGTGGATGGGAGCAACTTTACCAAGGATGAGGAACACCAGACTTGTGGAGGACTGCCTTTTGTACAGTCAGGGGTATTTCGCAGAACTGAGGATGAAAAGAAATTGATGACACTTGCAAAGAAAGTGAGTTCATCTTCTACCTCTACCCTTAGTGTCAACATATACAAAATATTTCCTTCAGCTGTGAGGGGTATGATGGATTGCACATTCACTGGTATGATGGATTCCACATTCACTGGTTTGATAGATTCATCCACTGGTAATCCCAGGTCTCATGGAGGGATGTGCAGCCCACTAAATTGCTGGAGCAAGAAGATTTAACTCTGAGCAAAAGACCTCAGTGTAAGTTCTATATTCTTGGAACTTGCACCCGAGGTACCAGCTGTCCCTTCTCCCACTCATCTTCAGCCAGGCGCGAACATTGCCGCTACTTCATGTCTCCCACTGTAAGTCAGTTTGTGTTGTTCTTCTGGGATGGTGAAAGTCTGTCGAAATGTTAAGTTCAAGCTAACAATTCTGCAGGTTCTAGCTCAGAATTGTTTTCTCACCCCTTCTGCTCAGGCATGTGCAGTGCTTGGTTGCAGGGTTGTCGTTATGGCAACAGCTGTGCATATTTGCATGAGGTGATACAGGGAGCTGATTTCTTATCAGATAACTGTGCTGTTGAGTTTGAGGAAGTCATTCCATCAACACAAGCTTTGATCGACCTTATTCCTTCGAATACGGCCTACTGCAATGGCTTTCTGTATAAGGAGAGGTTTCAAATTCTATTGCTAGGAGAGGGGGATTTCTCATTTGCTCAGAGCCTGGCAGACCATGTTGAACCAACCAGAATCATTGCAACATCACTAGACAAAAAGGAGAATGCCCTATTAAAGATGCCCTCTCTGCAAAGACGGGTCCATCAACTTTTGGATGTTGGAGTCCATGTGAAATGGGGCATTGATGCAACAAATCTGTTGGGTCAAGGATCAGCTGGTGACCTGGATGGTGAGAGCAAGAAAAATTTACAGTGTGCTGTGCCATGGGACTGTGTGGGCTCCATCATGTGGAACTTTCCATTCTTGGGCATTGATGAAGATCTTGAAGTTCACAGACAGCTTATGCTTGACTTTTTTGCCTCAGCTGCGGTAACTCTTTTCACAAGAAAAAGGGAGGGGATCCGTATTCTCCTCACATTATGCAATAACCAGTATTGCCGCTGGCAGGTGAGTCTCAATGTGTGAGGCTAATTCTTGAAGTAAAAAATGGATTAGCAATTTATTAGCATGTGTAAGCAAAGCATTATAATATACAGGACTTGGGGATGATCTCTGAAGCATTGCTGCTGCAACAGGTGGAGCGGGCTGCCAGGGAATGGTTCTTTTTCCTTGAATGCTCTATTCCTTTTGACACACATGCATTTGGGTCCTACAGGCCCATTCGCAATAATTTAGAGGTAACTCTTTATAAACTATTCATTGTACATATTTTAGCTGTGATCTTGTAGCATGTACGTGGCAGGTCTTATGCACAGCCAGATGCAGGGGATTGAAGGGCAGTCTTTGTGAATAGCTCTCTCCAGAACTCACTGAGGGTGTCGCCAACTGTGAACTCCATATCTTAAAGGGTGACTTACACTGCAAATACTAAGCACATCTGAGAGTGATCCAAATCTTGAGGCAAAACAACCATCAACTTCACCTAAGATGATATTTTAGAATATCCAGGGAAGTCTGAGATCTTCACTTGAATGAGAGCTCAGAGCTTTTAGAATTTCAAGACCAGGGAAGTAATTGCCTGCTCTTTGGAGTCCCTTCTCTTTATTGGATGACTCCATGCCTGAAAGTTGTGTATTTTGTGCATGTGAGCAACACAGCAATCTTTTGAATGCAATATCTCATCAAAAGTAGCAATTTGTCTTAACATAATTCAGAAAGATATGGCTTGTGTCTGGCTAGTTGCAGGGAACCTACCTGATTTCGAGCAGGAGGTCTGATGTCAATAGAAGATTCACAGTAGGAATGACCATGGATATAAGAGGGTAGACCCCAAGTTGTAAGCTGCTACATAAGCCTTTCCTCCCTTCTTAAATTTCACGATGCTATTTTGGTTGTGGATGCAGTCACATTTTCCAGCTGAAAAAGCGGTGGTGTATGTATTTGGCCTCTATCCAGTCCGTGAGGTCTCCCTCAATACTCGTTTGGAGAACATGTTAGCTGTGGCAACATAACCTTGGTCAAAATTTGACACATTTTCCTTGTTACTAATTATTTTGAGGGTAGGCTTCTTTGTACTCTTATCTGTTTGCTGAGTCAGTTTTGAATGCCGTATGAAAGTTCTTGGGTGTATACTGTGACTGCATTCAATGTGCACTTGCATGCTTAGAAGCAATAAAAAAGACGCTAGTCTATGTTAAATTGGATAAAGGATGAGTGTTGAGTGCTCCAAGCAGCAAGATTTTCTGCAGACCTTTCATGCAATGTATTATTATGGGAATTTTGTTTCTGGGGTCTCATTTCACCTGACAAACTACTTGGTGGGCCCTCACAGAGAGTGAGACCGGAGATGGCAACATTGAGTTGAGAACCAGGATCAGTTTGAAGGTAATCCTCTTTTCCAGTGAATCCATTCCTTGCAGTTGGAACATGTGGCAAAGAAAGAAAGAAAGTTGGAAGGCCCCTTATGGTTTTGGTGCACAACTACATTCAATCAGACTTCTGTTCATCATTTTCCTTGGCTAGCTTGTAGAGAAAATTGAGAAAATCTGATTAAATCAGGGCACTTTCTGTGCAAGACTGATGCTCTATTATGGTGGTCAACTTGTAACAATTTTGAAGGGCTAATTGACAACATCTAGATGGCTGGCCTGTGTTTCATTGTATACTTTTGCATATGGATAAGTCATCTAGAATCCACCTGAAACCATTTCTCCTCCTCTTGCCTACATGTTGTCATTCCTTCCAGTGATGTCTTTCGATCTCTGCGCAGGCATATTTCCTACATTATGAGTAGTTAAGCTGATGTCATGCCATGATCTGTAGAATTGACATTGGCTCCGCAACTATCTTACACCTTGGGAACTTCTTAGTACTCACTAGTCAGTTTTTTCTAAGCATAAAGCTAGTGAGTTTGTTTTGAATAGACTCTACTGGAATGAAATGCTGAGAGCATCTCAAACCTGACCCTCTATTGTGGGCCTCTATTTGTATAAACCTAACAGTGTTAATTGTTTCCCCATCCGAAAAAGTGGACTGTATAAAGTGAGACACCTTTAAATGTCACCACCTGGTGCAATCAAAAAACAGCTGTTTCTTTGTACTGACTCTTTGGAGCGCACTGTATCTTGAGCAAATGCACATTCCCAAACTGAGGCTTGTGCCTTTGATGGCCTACTGTACCTAGACTTCTTTATTGAATATTTATTTGTTTCAGAAGGTTTTGCAGTTTGAAAGTTAATTTGCTTAAGTTTCTTCTACTAAGCAATAAGCAAGCGAAGTAGCTGTTGTTTTCTGTATTTGTAATTAGTACCCAATGGTTGGGATGAGATTTACAATTTTAACAAATAGAAGTAGCTGTTGTTTTCTGTATTTGTATTAGTACCCAATGGCTGGGATGAGATTTACAATTTTAACAAATACTAGTATGAACCAGTGAAGATCAAATGATCAAATGGGAGGACCTGTAGATTTGGAGCCAGATCTTTTTTAATTTAAGCTAGGGAACTGATAGTATTTAGTTTCATGAAAGGAGTTTCTTGTCTCAATCACCAAGCTGGAAAACCTCAAAATCTGTTCAATGCTCCCAGCCATCTTTCAATTTCACTACCTGGCTGCTCACCTTGGAATAATTCTGTTCAAGAAAATTGAGCTTGTTTAGATCTTGTTACATGCTTCTCCAGTTTACTTAACAAGAGTTGGGAGGAAAAGTTTGGCATCTCCAAGATGGGTTGTGACTTGCCAATCTTCCTTTTTCAAGTTTGTTAAAACGTTTTTTATTTGGCAAAACTGTGGCTTAACCTAAAACCCTAAGATATAGGGCACACAGAACAATCAATTGCAAAGATGGGTATTTTCGAATAGAGGGTCATGCTGCAGATTTCTATCTTGCACATAAGTTGTTTACCTGTGTAATAATGAAACAGTTCATTTGGCAACTGAAAAACTTGAATACAAAAAAAAGATGTACCTATGCCAAAAAAATTCTAGTAGCTATTCTTGAAAGATGCAGCCCATCTTGTGTTGGTATTCAAGCTCTTTGTTCTTCAATGAGTCTTTTGTTTCTTCCCATACAAGCAGGTATTTTTGTTTTTAAATAGAACCTTCCATACATTATTTCCACAAAGCAGGAATGAAGTGCTGCTAAGTTGCTTTAGCAATGAAATGAAATGGTTTGAACTAACCGTGCAGCAATGATTTTGCCAATCATTTGGAGGATGGTTGCAACACAGGTGTGTTGGAATTGGATGCTATAGTTGCCATACACAGATCACATGTGACATACCACATGAGTCAGGAACCATTCACCTGTTTGAAATTTCCACAGAGAAAGTTTGTAGGTAGAAACACAATTTTTCATCCAGCATGCCAAATGACCACAGCTGCACATTTTGTTTACAGGCCATCTTCATAGAAATTCTCTTCTGGGATTGATAACCAATCAGTTCAAAATCATCAATATTGATCTGTGTAGGCTTGATCCATAAAACCTTTCAACAAACACAGACAACTCAAATAGCTTCAGGACACTACTAGCACACAGTTTCCATTTTGCAGGCTTATAAGGTCCATTTCTGGTCTACATAGCATGGATGAGCAATAAATATTTCCACTACTTATCTATAAAATAGCAGAGCAATCTCCACAACAATTTGAAGGTAGCACAACAACAATGCGTACATTCATAACCTCATGAGAGTCACTCACAAAGTGTCAGACTATCATCATCATCATAAATAGCAGTGACTACCCACTGCTTTGTCAGCTCCCAAGAGTGGGTGTAGATAAGTATGTAAAAGTATGCTCAAAATCTGGACAAACCATTGTCCAGAACCTGGATCCTCAGTTTTGTTGCATTTACAGAAGCAATGGGAAGACTTGGTCACAATGTTGGCTAGCACTCAAGAGAGCCAATCAAAAAAGTCAATAGTATCCTCAATGCTCATTCAAACAGCAACAAGCTTTTGAGGGTAACTTCATTTCATTTTAGCTTTTGTCCCTCAGAATGCAAGCATTTGATCCAAAGGCATAGAGAGGCCTACATAAAGGGTATTTTCAATCAATTGACATATCTATTAGATTGCAGAGAAAACTCCACAATAATGCCTTGAAGGTAACAATTGTGTCAGTCAAGCCAAACCATAACTAACACAACACCCTAATGAGCATCACTCTCCGACCATCACTTTAATCATGAATAGCTGTGACTAGCTGCTGTCACTCCCCACTGACTTCATCAGCTCCCAATGGTGAGTCTAGAAAAGAATATAATAATCTGCCTGAAATTACAGGCAAACACTCACAGAAAAAATTTCATGCTGAATTTTTGTCACATTTCCAGAAGCAAGAAGAAGACTCAGCCATGATGTGAGCCACCCTCAAGAAATCATACATGTCCAGAATGATCAGGAATGTGTGGATATTTTAGTACCACAGAGAAAACGTGGACCTATACATCATAATGGCAGTCTGCAATGGACTTCCAGCATATCATCCTTGAACTCTTTCTGATCCAGAACTAAACAAAATACTAAAGTGAAAAGTGGAACCAAAAACCCACTGGGAGTCAAGCAAGAAGAAGAAACTCACAGGAAAAGTTTTGGGTGTATTCTTTGTTGTTCTTGTAGAGGTTCCACATGATTTTTGTATACATGTGCATCTCCCAGCATATGAACAAACTCACCTGGCACCAAACCTTGCGTAAAAGAAAGAACAGGCCACTTACCAGTAAAAGGCACCAGCCACTTTGATAGTTCTCAATCACTGACCACATATCTCTAGATGGAAATGTAAGATCTGGGTCACATTCAAGATTTTTCTCACATCATAAGCTTTCTCAAAGTTCACTTCAATAGGAGAATGTGTACTTATGCTCTGGAAATGAAGGCAAAGTCAAACAAAATGATCACTGTAGGTCAGCAATCTCAATTGCAATTTCATGGATTAATACCAACATGAGGGCTTGGTAAATGAGAATAGAATTAAAGAACACACCACAAACATGAGCAATACAACAGGTGAGTAAAGCATATGAAGCACTGCTAAAAGGCACTCCCAGACCCATATCACCAGACTGTTGATACATCTGGCATGAAAGCTCTCTATTCACAATTTAGAACTGCACCTAAGAATATCCACATAGAAGTAGTTACATGCGACTTTTTCATTTACAAGCTTAACCCGAGTGATCTTACAGCAGATCAAACACCATTCCCCCCAGCAAGAAATTACTTTGATTTCATGAACTGCGGCCTGTACATTTAGGCCTTGATATGAAGTTCACCAACCAACATACCTGAGCAAACATGTGGCAGGGTGGAAGAGCCATGAGCTGGACATCAGCTGGGTTCCATACTGACAGTAAGATGTGCCTGTCATCCAGCTTTGTCCACATTTTATAAATAACATCAGCCAGCTGGTCAAAAGCCTGGCCTCTGTAGTTGGCATGCCTGTCTGTGTACCCATTCTGAGGTAATCCTCAATAGAGCATTCAAATATCAATCTCAAGGAAACATCAATACATCCCACTTTAAAATTGACAACCTCTCACAACACAATTGCACTGTGAGATAAACTCCAATCATGCATTATCCTCTGTGAAATAGGCATCAATGTGGTCCTCCTAACCAGCTACTTGCCTAGAATGTTTACATTGTCCAGTCTGAGATAAAAAGCATGGTTCATCTCTGCCATTCTATTTGAATCAGATTAGCTCACAGTGGCAGACATGCCTCAGATGTCCAGTGATGATTTAGCAAGACAACAGCAAACAATTAGGGCTAAACTCAGTTTTGTTAGTTTATGTTGCGCACCAGAATTGCACACTACCTTGCTCCAAACTGACACCATTGAAACCCATACACAGGGCCCAGATCACCTTCCTCCCTCTCTTTCAGCCCCAGACTGAAATTCCAAATACACACCAATCAGCAACAATCAGATGGACACACAATTGTGGGTTACAAACCTCATGCTTCTTGTGTACACCACGTGAATAAAGCAGTCAGTCACATTTCTTTGGACTAGCCCACAGACAATACCCAAAACCAGCGACACTCACTTGTAACTTAGAGAAATGTAACAGGGGTCATGCCATGCCATCTGATGGAAACTGTTATGGCTGCCAAGAGACTTGCAGGGGCAAATATACTGGGATGTCAGTAAGGGAGGATGTATCATCAGTATATCAATTCACGGGACACACAGAAGGACACACCTATCAAGATAGGATCATGAAGCATTGTCATCCCAAATATGTATGCCTGTCTCTTGTAGAACCTGCCCAGCCACGTGGAAGCACTCATAAGTCTATTGAAAGGAAAACGCACTATGCACCAAAAAGGCTGTCATCACATGAAGTCACACACACAAAAGTTTATTAAGAGCATAGCAGAAGGAGAACCTACATACCTTTGCACTGGTGGAGCCACTAATAAACCACAGTAGTTCTTCCACTACCCCATGCCAGAACACATTCTGCACACAAACATAAAGCTGATGTTAAGCATTGCAACCCATGGACACTGCTCCTGAAAGTTCATGAGGTGTTACTGGGTGGGTTTATAGGGCAATACAGCATACTTGCAGAGAAGCACAATACTTGATAGAAAAGAGGTTAGAATGAGTACAGGGAATAGGACAAGGTTGTACCTTTGTAGTAAGTAATGGAACTGTTTTCTGAAGATTAAACCTCATCTGCAGCTCCAATTCAGAAACGTGAAAAAAAAGGGGAGCCAGAGGAGTTATGATGAGACAGAGACAGACTCATAGACAGAGTTCCTCCTGACAGCCAAACTTGGAGACCGTTCCTGTGCCTGTGCAGTCACCTTTCTCAGAGATCCATTGACAATGATATCATCAATCAGTTTGAGATATTGGTACTCGTTGTGACTTTCTTGTATGAATGTGGGCAACTTCTGGACACTGCTGCAAGCTGCCACCGTCTTCTTCTTCTCCTTCTTTTGTATTTGGAAGTGCAGGTTCACTGATTCCACTCTCACAACAATGGGAAAAGAATCGGCCTCACAGTACCGCCTTACTAAGTCACAAAGCTGAATCAGAAGCCATTTTACACCACAGGAAAGGAGGAAGAGCATACTTGGAACAGATTCACATCCACAGCAGCTATGAATGTGTCACAATCAAAGCTGCTCTTGATCTCTGTCAGGTGGATAGCATCATACAGACGAGAATTCATGGCTACCCTGCATGATGCCATTTCACATTATACAATAAGAATCTCAATGCTCGTTGCAGATTGATGATGCTCATGGATTGGAGGGAAGAAGAAGACGACACAGGACAAGTAAGAGGGAAATACAGTAGTGGGTACATACAAAGAAAGCTGAGAAAGCGCAAAGAGGTCAGTCTCAAGGTTTGTCACTGACCTGTAGACTTGGCCACCGCCGATGACAAACACGAATTTGATCTCTGGAGACAGAGGTGGTGCGGCAAGCAATGCAAGAGCAGCGTCGAAGAGATTATTATCAAAGCTGCTGTTCTTTGCACGCCTGCTGCTGCTCTGCACCACATTGAATCGCCCACGCAGCGGCCGCAACTTCTCAGGGATGAACTCCGATGTGCATCGACCCATCACGACGGCATTCTTCTTGGACGGGGAAGTTGTTGTGGAGGTCACATTCTTTAAGAAGTTTATGTCCTTGGACAACTTCCATGGCAACTGACCGTTTTTCCCGATCCCCCCGCGCTCGCGAGTCCCAGCTACGACAATCTGAAACGACCTTCGAGGCTCTTGAACTGCAGCGCCACCGCCGCCGCCACCAGGCAGGAACAGAGCGCCGGCGGCAAAGGTGAAAAGATATCTTCTTAAAGATGCAAAAGCGGAAAAAAACTGTAGGTACCTTATCATCTTCTTGTCCGTGGCCAGTCAGGTTTCGACTCCTCTCTCTCTCTCTCTCTCTCTCTCGCTGACACTTGCCTGCCAGCACGCTTGCTTGTCTGTCTGTCTGTCTCTGTCTCTGTCTCTGTCTCTCTCTGCTTCTTCAGCTTCTCAGGACTCTTATGGCGCACCCGCTTCGTTCTTTCTTCAAACAGTACATGCATTGTGGGAGAATCTTGCAATGGCTGCTGCATTTCTAGCACCACCCATCACCCGGGTTTCTATTACCATGACTTCCGTGCCATCGTCTATGATGGGTGGCGCCGTAAGGAGGAGATCAACCCCACAGCAGCAACGACGCTACACTCCGCATTCTTCGTCTCCTCCTCGTCCGTCGAAAACCATTTCTTCCTCAGGTCAGCAATACAACTCTCGCTTCTTCGACCTGTGTTCCTGTTTTCCTGTATCTGTGGAATTGTTGGGGCGTCTTCGTATTCTCTTGCTCAATGCCGCAATGTCAAACGACAAAAAAGAATCCGGGAATTTTGTAACTGCAGAATGGATGTTGTGAGCTGCTAGCCAAGAAGATCACCACTGAGTCTTCCTTCCTTCCTTCCTTCCCAATGCTTCCAGAAATGAAAAGAAACTCAGGACACAAACCCTTTGTGGGCTGATGAAGTCATCAATGAGGAATTGTGGGTGGCAGCAACTCTCGCTGCATTTCATGATGAAGGTGATGGTCTGATGATCCTTTGAGTGGCACTCACAAGGTTATGACCGCACTCAATTCTTGATGTGGGTTGGTTTTGGTTTGCAGCATCTGACACAAAGCCTTCAAACTGTTCTTGTTGAATTTATTTTTTCTCTGCAATCTCATACATGTGAGCTTGTCCGGGAGGGGGAAAGGTTTTTGATGTTGGGTTTAGTTGCCAGGAGGAGCTTATGGGGAGATTTATGTCAGGTTTGGGGTTTAGGGTTTAGTCAATGGGAGTTGTGGATGGTAGCAACGCTCACTGCATTTCATGATGAAGTTCTGATGATACTTTGTGAGTGGAGTGATACTCACAAGGTTATAACTGCACTCATTCTTGACATGGGTTGGTTTTGGTTTCGTTGGATGTGACAAAAAGCTTTTTACCTTCAAAGTGTCTTGTTGAATTATTTTTCTCTGCAATCTCATACATATGAGCTTGTCCAGGAGGGGAAAATCCTAGGTTTTTTAATGTTGGATTTTGTTGCCAGGAGGAGCTTATGGGGTGATTTATGTTGGGAGTAAGTATGGTGGCCCACATTGTAGAATTGGCGACAATACTTTGTATGTGATCGGAAACCAGAGGTGCTTCCGAATTTGCTGTCACCGGAACAAAGAAGCAGAGGTGCAGAGGAAGAGCGGCACAGGTCAAAGGGGAAGTTCAACTGGTCAGAATGCTACAAGCTTTGTGGGCGGTTTGCTAGAGAAGGTCCTTGGTACCTATCTCAAGTCTCAGGTTGTGTATTTGATCCACTCTTCCTTTTCAGCTACCCATTGATGTGCACATTTTGAAAAGGATAATTCATCACTGTGATTCTTCCATGTGTGTCATTAAACTTTTTAAGTCTTTGAATTTTTATCTTGCTGAATTGCCAGGAATTCTCAAGAGGTGCTCTTAGTGACATTTCCATAAATCTGTATTCATCTCTCTTTTAATAAGGCTCATAATTTTAAAGGTGTAAAGTGTGGCCCTCGTCTCCCTTTTCTTTGTGCAGTTTGGAAGTTTAATAAAAATCCAATTAAACCCAGATTTATCTGTGCAGCCAGCTCTAGTTCTCTAACTGATGTTTCTAAGTGGCTGTGTTCTTTCTTCAAAGCTATGTTTCCTACGGTCAATTACCTTTGGGTGTCTAAGCTCAAACAAGCAGATGTTCCTTGTGATAGTAGTTGGATTCTCAATGACTCTACAGGAGTCGTGGAGGTAATAAATAATCTTAATCGTTCGAGATCTGAAATTGATAAAGCTTCCCCACTTCTGTTGCAGTCTTTTGATTTCTCAACTCTATACACTAAAATTGACCTAGTGGATCTTAAAGCTCGTATTAGAGTTCTGATAAATAAAGTGTTTAATCGGATGTTGAAACTTCATCGTTTTAAGTTTTTGATGGTTCAAAAAACAGCTTTGAACTTTAGGTTTTTGTGGCTGAAAAATAAAGCAGAGGTCAATTTGTTTGAAAATCTTCATAGCTTCAAAGTTGCAGAGGCTTCAGATTTGATCTCTTGGTTGGATTTCTTATTAGACAATTTGTTTCTTTTTTTTGGTCAGGGTGTTTATAGACAGTGCATTGGTATCCCTATGGGTACAAATTGTGCAGTCTATTTGGCAAATTTCTATCTCTTCACTTATGAGTTTGATTTCATTAAGCGTCTCTTGAAGAGTAACACATGTCCTGTTGTGCTTCATAGTTTGTCCTTGGTTCGTAGGTTTGTGGATGATCTTTTTGTTCCTGATTTTCCAGATTTTGAGAACTTCATGTACCTTAACCAAGACTCTTTTGGCGGCGGCATATACCCAAAAACCTCTTGCGAGTTGAATTGTACATCTAAAGGCTTCTCTTGTAATTTCTTGGATCTAACTGTGAGCCAAAGTCCTCAAGGTTTATCCTGTGACATTTTTGACAAACGCTCTCAACCAGAGTATGCAGGTATTGATATGATTAGAATGCCGCATGTTCATTCCAATATCTCAATGACTGCAAAGCTGGGGGTTATCAATAGTCAATTTTACAGGTTCTTGAGACTTTGTAGTTGTAAGAAGTTTTTTGTCTTCCAGATGGTCAATCTTATCACCTTTCTGAAGGCAAAAGGCTACCCTTTTAAAGTTCTTCTAAAGAGAACTAGAGGGTTGGTTCTTAACGAAAAATTCCTGTTTGGAATTTTGGCTTTTGGCATTTTCAGAATGATTTTGCTTCGGGTCAGGTAAGTGGGCAGCTTCATGTAAGCCCACTTGTTCTTAGTCTTCCCCTGTTCTTTTCCCTTTCTGTCTTTCTTTGTTTCTTTGTCTGGTCTTCGTTGTGGGGTCTGTTGCTAGCCAGTAGTATGGCTGAGTCTTCCCGTTGCTTCCAGAATTGCAGCAGAAACTCAGTTCGCAGGCTGGTGCTTGTCACTGTCCTTTACCCACTGTAGGGAGCTGATGAAGTCAGTGGGGAAGTTGTGATAGTTAAGTCACTATCATACATGCTACTGTTGATGGTCCCTGAACAGGTGTGAGACTGGCACTTTCGTTCATACCGCTGTGTGTTTTTCGTGTTTTGTTTTGTTTTGTGTCTCCCCTTGACTGGTTCTTTCTGTGGCTTCCTGAAGAAGTGTTAACCTTGCTGTTTTCTTCTTTATCGTGAGAATGGAGATTTCTCTATTCTTATGAAAGATATTTCCATAAATCTGTAAATCTAGAACTTCTTAGTTTAATGATCTGCACTAGATTGGCTTGTGAATGGGAGGTTTTCCGCGTTGTATTGAACATAACCACATGCTCCACTGGTGGTGCCAACTATCTGAACTCTCTGACTTACATGAGTGTGCAGAGCAAGGTAACTCCTATTGTTGCCTTGAACCTTGGCCAATGATTGAGATGAGGAATACCATAATCTGAACTCCCCTTCTTATCCTAGACCTGTCCAATATCCTCAACCAGAGGTTGGAGCATGAAAGGAGACCCTCAAGCCCATGCTGTTGGAACCTCATTTACATGTTGCTCCAATACTGAAAATGTTGACATGATCAGAGGAACCAGGCTTACATGCACTTAGCCTGTCTGTTGTGTGCAGCTTGACGAATGTGGAGATCTTGATGTGATTGTTCAAGGTAGCAATTGGGAGCTTTTGTCAGGCAAAGTTAGGGATGTTCAGGTTTCTGCCACAAATGCAATCTACAAGGTATGCTTCAATTTCTGTTTCCATGCTTTCTTCTCTCTTGAGTGGTAGCTGACATCAGGACTGAGTCATCCTGTTGCTTTTAGAAATGCAACAGAAAATCAGGATGCAGATTTTCTAGAATGGTCTCCCCAAAAGCTGATTATTGTATACTTAATCCACGCCCACTGTCAGGAGCTGATGAAGTCAGTGGGTAGTCATGGCAGCTTGTCACTGCTATTCATGATGAAGTTTATGACTTCAGTCATTGTCATATTACCTCAATTTTTTTGTTATCGAGAATCCTCTGCAATTTCATATACATATATGCATTCTTCTCTCTATGGGTTTGGCTGGAGAGTTGGTGAGTTTGTTCACCTATCATGCATATGGCTGAGTTTGTTAACCCATCAATTTCATACTCTGAGGTAATTGGGTTTGTACATGTGACTCTTTCTTGTACAGGGAGTATTCTTGACAGAGGTGGATCTGACAGCTTCAAGAGTTGTTGTTAAACCTGGAAGAAAAAGGTTTGAGTTCAGTAATGATTCGACTCAACTTGTCTGCTGTGATTGCTGTTGTTGTTAGTGTCAAATGTGAGGATCTTTCCTGGCCTGTCTGTTCCATGTCCCACAATTCTTTTTGCAAGCACTGGAAGTCAATTATTTTTGTGATGAATGTTGTGTGTGATAGGCTGTTGCAGAAGCCTTTTCTAGTCAATGCTCAAATCCGAGTGCAAGAAGATCATCTTAATGCCAGGTCTTTCAACTCAAGTCCCTGCATTCTGAAAGTTAGATAATTAAAACTGACTAAAGTGAGCGGATGTTTTTGTAACTGTTTATTTGTTGGTTACTTAAATCTTCTGCTGTGTACTCATATAGAACGACTCTGTTCTTGGAAATGGCAGTCTTGCCAGCCCCCTTTTTTCTAGGTCTCTCAAAAATATGTTTCCGAGGAAACCTTCAACATTGAATGTTCAATTTGAGGATGGGAACTTACGATTCTCATCTTCAGACCATCTCTCCACTGGATATGGACAAGCTGAGTTCCCAATTACTTTGCGTATTGATGTGGAGAAGGGTGGGGAGATACTTTCAGTCGATTCTGTAAGTGGTACGTCTATTCAGAAGACTTTCAAAGTGGGACCAGAAGTCAGAATCACAGAGTTTCGAGTCAATGACTCTTGGATGCAACTAAAAGGTGACTTTCTCATTACTCCTTGACTTATTGCAAGCTCCAATTCAGTGTCATCGTTGTCCCAAGCTTCTGCAAATGTCTGAGGACCCTTTGTTTCTCATGTTCTTTTTCTTGGGGTCATTGATTCAAGTTGAAGAGATGAAAGAAAGATGATCCCATGAACAAAAAAGCGGTCCCAAGTCCCCAATGATGATTTGTGTTCCTCTAAAGCTCTGGACACTGCCTGTAGTAGTACCCCTGTATAGTATCCCTTGGATCAATAATTTCATGACCATGTGTGATGAAGATTGATTGACATTTATGGGATGCCAATAGAGTAGAATTGAAAATCTCAATTTGTTTGGGTTATACATATCTCTTTGTATATCAAAAGAATTCATGTGGTGCAATGCAAATGCCGGTGTTAAAGGCTCAATTTGTTTAGCTTGTAGTTTATACATGTATGTTTGATGTAGACCTTCCATAGACTTCCCCTTTCTTGGTCCTCCTCTCTTCCACGGTTTTCTCTAAATTGCTACCATGTTTTACCTTTCCAAGGATTGTCTCATCCCACCATTCAACCATTGAATAGTAGAAACTTTTATTGGTATATGTCATCATATGTATTATGTAGTTCAATTGAATAGTCATATAGCTTTACGAAGTATTGGGTTTTAGTAGACCTAACTAGTTGTGGTTTGACATTTTTTCAATTGACTTCTTCATTAGGATAGGCAACTACAAGTTATTTTCACTTTTAGTAAACTCAATTGATTTTTAGAAATGACGAATGGTGAAGGATGTGTGCATTTGGTGAATCCATAATGGCAACAACCAATTACGATTTGGAACATGGTGAACTTTCCATGCTTTAATTCATTATCACCAAACTAAATGAGAACTTGTCCTACAAGCTCAAAAGGTTTCCAAGTGGAATGGGCCTTATTGGGTTTGTTTCATAGTATGTAATGGTTATCAATGTGAATGATATCATATCATAAAGTCCTAATCGCAAATGACATCAATTGAAGTTGGTTGACCAAGTTTGAAGTCTTTCATCTTGATCTTTGAAGTTGTTGTCACAATTTTATGTGTTCATGTTAATTGTGCCCACCATAGGTTATCGGGTATGTCATTCATGGTGCACCATCCCTTGGGATACATGGCATTCAAGATTGAGCTCTTTTTTTTTTCATGGATGACCACTAGTGAATAGGTTGCTTTATTTGTAAGACAATTGTCCTATAGGTTTTGTGATTTTGTTGAGAGGCTCATCTTTTTCAAGTTGAGTCTCATGGGGTGAAACATGGGCTTTTGCCTTTCTACCTACATTAGACACCATGTGTTTACATTAATTCAATTAAGAATAGATGTTAGTTCAAAGCTTCATGTGGGGATAGCCTTGTAATTTTTTACCTTGGAAAAATAGTATTATGTGACTTATTATTAATGGTCATGGGATCATGAATCTTATAATATATTTAAAGATGGTTATGTTAAGAACCATAATTTGTGGAACTCACCACAAAGAGTCTAAGATTAAAGGCTTAAACCTTAAAAGGTGGGCCAAATCTACTATATTAATTGTGTTGTCTGTGTGTTTGTCCATCTGTCTATTGAGGTCTCGATTCTGGATTTCAGAACCTCGACGAACAGACGGACAGGACCTCTCTGTATATTTCAAATGGCGATGCCTAAGGTTAATACCAAGGTCTTTCTTTTTCTTTTTTCTTTTTTTGCCCTTTTTTGACAAGTTGCCCAGGGTTAATATCAAGGTTTTTTTATTATTATTTTTTTCCCTCCCTTTTTCGGCGGGTTGCCTAGGGTTGATACCAGGGTTTTTTTTTTTTTTTTTTTTTCCTCCCTTTTCCAGCGGGCTGCCAAGGGTTAATACCAGGGTTTTTTTTTTTTCGCCCTTTTCCGGCGGGTTGCCCAGGGTTAATACTAGGGTTTTTTTTTTTTTTTCCGCCCTTTTCCAACGGGTTCACTATGTATGGCATAATCGACCTCTGTATATTTCAAATGGCGCTGCCCAGGGTTAATACCAAGGTTTTTTTTTTTTCCCCGCCCTTTCTTGACGGGCTACCCAAGGTTAATACCAGGGTTTTATTTTTTTATTTTTTTTCTGCCATTAACCGACGGTCCTACTTAGGTTATAGCATTTTTAAAAATAAAAAATATGACGAATTTAGTAAAACAATGCAGGGGCGCCTCATAGTGACCGAAGGTCGCGGGTACGCACTAGTTAAAATAATGTCCTTCAATGGGATAAATACCCACCTTTAATGGATCTAAATTAGTGTCGAGTAACTTTACCAAGAGAAAACTATAAAGGATAACTTAACATGCATGTATAATTAGGCTAGTGAAAGGTGCATAAAGTGATTAACGTGGTTAGGAGGTTGAAATGGCCTTGTTGAAGTAAAATATGAATGCTTTTGAAATACATGCAACTTACAATTTAACCTATAGATCACAATTAGTTCATGATCACATATCATGTACATAATTGGAAGGTGTGAACAAGTTGACAAAAGAATGCCTATTATAATAAACATTGGATGGACACACTAAGTCAACATAAGTGTCACCATTCCTAACAAACAGGAGTAAGATTAATAAATGGGCTTTTGAAATAAATGATACAAGTAAAGAATAAAGTATACGAATCAAGTAGGTGATGTGTGCAATAGGTGCATGGTGTTGATGTTGCTAGTTTTTAAACTAGCACAAGTTTTTTTCTTTGATGGCGTCAAATTATTGGAATGTTAATGGAAAAACTAAATCGATCTTATTATCATACCCAAACAATATTTTTAAATGTTTTTTTAGTTGATTGAATGTTGCAATGAATAGTACCAATGTAATACAAATGGAAAGTACGTATGAATGGGTAGTGAAAAATGCACATTTAAGGGATATTCAAAATGATGTGATGTTTATATTTTACCTTTGGCCAAGAATTAATTGGCTCTATAGGAGTTTAATTGAAGTTTAAGGAATTATTCAAGGGTTGAATTTCATCTTAACCATAGCCATTGGGTGAAAGCATGAAAAAAGAAGCTAGTCATGCCAAGGTTAAAGTCCTTTCTAAGGACTGCATATTCCACGTGGTAATGTTCTATTGGTTTATACTACTTTTTCACACAATTTTTTTAACAATATATCAAATTTGAGGCCAAATATGTCATATAACATGATAAAAACTCAATTTTTTTTGCATCAAGCTATACATTATAATCAAATTTATAACTTTACTTTGAACCATGATTACAAATTCAAAATTATAATATTGTGAAAGGGCATTTGAGTATTAAAATCTTTAAAAGTATATGTATTTTTATTTTTCGAATTTTTTGAACACATGGATCCCTTCTTGTGGAATATATTAAATTTCACAAAAAAATTGAAATGATTTGGTGAACATTTGATAAGGGAAAATAACTTTTGATACAAAAAAACCACATGTCCACATGCTTTTATTGAGTGTTTTAAACATATAAAAAGATCTTAAAACATGATGAATTTCATGAAAATTTTGTAGTTGCAATTTTGAAAGTATAAGAGTTTATTTTCAAAAATAAAAAAATATTTTTGATATATAATGTTCCATGGTGATTTTTTTAACTTTCAAAAAATTGTTTTTAAAAATTGTCCACACATTGTTTAGCTTTTTTTTTGTACTTTCACCCCATTAGGATTTAAGGTCACATAAAGCTTAAGGTTCAAATGGTTCATTACAATGAACAAGGTTTAAGAAAAAAAAAATTAATGGCTAACTTCAACCTAAATCAAAATGTATTTAAACTTTATAATAATTCCAAAGATCAAAGCCATTGAAATGAATGTACCTTGACCCTACATACTTAACAATTTCAAAACCAACCAAGGGGAGTTGGACGAAAAATGATTTAATAAGCCAAATATACCCAAAAAAATAGCATAAAAATTCTTGGTGAGCTCCCTTCAATTTGTGTTTACTAACCCATAGAAAGTTTAAGGTGAAGGCCAATAGCCTTCATGTGTTCTTTTAAAGCTCAACTAGCTTCAAAGTTAAATAATAGACTAATTAAAAATCAAATACGACACAATGCCATTAGAAACTAATTTTACGACTAAGGTTCATGGAAAATTCTTTAAAGGGGGTGGTTGAACAAATGCAAATATGAACAAAAACACTTGGTTTTGAATTTTAGTTTTTTGCAAACTAAAAAATAGAAAACTTATGCAAAATTCATCCTTTCGAAAATGTAGTTGATTAAACTTCCATTAAGGGAAAATCATTTGTATTATCTTGGCAATTCACCAAAGGTTCATTTTCTTTCTGAATCATGGGAAGAAATGAAAACATGGGTAAAAGAGGTGCAATGTTTAATCGTTAATAAGAAATCAACCAAATTTAATGAACGACACCATCTAATCAATGTAAGAATTCTATTTAACACCAAATATTGTTTGACCAAATAAGAATTGTTGATGTAATTCACTTGTTGAATGTGGGATCCAATGCAAACTAAAATTCTTTGTTTTAAAAAGCTTTGAAAGAAAAAAACACCATTTGAGAAAAGAAAGTTGATGCAAAGGATCAAGTACAAGAAACCCTATGATAGGAACTAGGTGAAGGACCTACAATAGGGCTGGGTAATGAAATAAGAAGCCAATATTTCAATAAGGAATATGAATGAACCTACTTAGCCAATAACTCCAAATAAGTTGAAAACCTTAATTATTATATTTCAATGTCCATCATTGACCTTATAATGGAGCAAGTCATCCATGTTTATGGAACTAAATGCAATAGAAGATATTAAGGGTATAATTAATGTAATAAAATTGATTAGAAAGGTTATTATCCAAAGGATCCAAATAGAATTGGTGTGTAAAATTTAGTACATGCATTAAACAAAATTGGGAAATTTCTAAAAGCTTGGGTCAAAAGAACCAATGGAATGAATTTGAACTCTTGATAAGAACATGTTTAGATACCCAACCAAAAGGGGTGTTAGGTTAAAAATCACTTAAATATTGAAATAAAAGTCAAAGAATGAAACAAATTAGGCATGTATGTATTCAATTATGTATCTTGCAACAATCCCCTTTTGTGTCATGCTAAAATTAAGGGGTGACCATAGTTCAATTTGGTGAATGTTTACCCTTTTAAAGTTATAAGAAAATTCATATGATTTCAAGAAAACAAGTTGCCCAAGCTTTTAACAACAACAAAAGATGACCCCACCAACCTTCACTAAATTATTTTTTAATTGGGAGAAGTGAAGCATGTGTACCTTTCTTTAAGGAAGGTGAAGATATGGCATACAATTATGTTTAAGATAAATGATTTTTAAAATCATATAATAATGACAGATACATAGACGAAGTTTATCCATAAACTTGTTAATGTGGATTCCTTAAGGTCTAAACAACATTTTATGGCTAAAATTGATTGTCAGTTAAAATGTTATGTGGTTTTCAACTAAAATATCACATTAGCATTAGTTCACAAATTAAAATGCCTATGCCATTTGCAACTAGGTGTCAAAGGGTTAACTCAATGTTATTGATTTTTGGTAAACAATTGCACAAAATATTTTATAATTGCAAAAAAAATTACAATTGAAAACATAGCTTTCTAACTAAACTTTTTTTTAAAAAGGAGTTGAAAGTCTAGTTACAAAAGTAAGGGTTTTCTCTTAGTGAAATGAGGTTGTACATCCACCATATTTATTCAATACTTTGTGATTAATACATTGAGTTAATTCAAAGCCTATATTTTATGTTTGGTTCAACCTTAACATGATGCATAGTTTTTTCCTATCAACAAAGCCACAAATAAGACACTTAATGTATTCAACATTTCATTCATACATTGGGCCAAACCAAAATGAAAAAATTGCCCAAATATAATGTATAATTTGTTCTCCCAAATGAAGGTTAGACCCAACAAATGAAAATGAATTTGCAAGCTTTATTATAAACATGCAAAAATAATTAATAAAATAACTTGCAAAAGGAAAATTGGGGAGAAATTTTAATAAATCCAATGTAGCTTTCTCCAACCCTGGTTTTTACATCACTTTTTAAAATCAACAATGTTCCAACTTTTAAGTTTTTCATATTCATTAAGTGTTATAGAAACATTCGATGAGTTTGATCTTTCTTTCAAATGGTCTTACTCTACTATCATCTTATGAAAAATAATATAGAAATGAAAAAAGAAAAAGAAAACAAAATAAAAAATGGGACCAAGTATAAATATGCAAAATATTAAAAAGAACCCATAGTGCCTCCAAATTCACCTTTTAGAAATTAAAAGAAACCCAAATGAGAGCCATCCATATATTTGTACAACATAAAAGAAAGATAGAGCACACCTCAAAATTCAACATTTTGAATTTTTAAAAAAACCCCAAAGCGAGAGCCAAATACAAAAGGTGCAAAACATAAGAGAATGCCAAAGTTCTTCCTTAAAAAAAGATAAACCCAAAGTGTAACCACAAAGTCAAATGCGAATCTTTGTCATCTTATTGAAGATCATACAACTTTGTAAGGCATTATTTGGTAGTATTTTCCCCTTGGACTAGTTACCAATCCCTATGGGTGCATTTTTGTTAAAACAAATTAATACATGGTAATAAAATGTTATTTTTTGTGTGTGAAGTTGTAAATCGAATTAGACCTAAATTATAAAAATGAACTTGTGAAACGTATTCCTAATTTATTATGGAAAAATCTGGAAAAGTATGAAATGAACATAATGATTTACGACATTAGACAAAATTTATGGATTGATAATTAGATTTTCAAAAAATAAAAAATAAAAATACATGCAACAAAACATCTTATAATTTTTTTATGCAAATCACAAAAGACATATAGTCATAAAAGATACCACGTGGCATCAATCAAATAACATTTGTTAAATGTGATTATTGTGAAATTTGCAACTATTTTTACAACACCATCACTAGAAGATTTTTTTTCAACTTGTCATTTGTTATTACTACAAGTGTCATTTGTAACTATTATAGTTGCATTTGCAAAATCAAAAGAAATAATTGATTTTTTTAAAAAACAATAACAAGAACAACTAACGGTTTTCAACACCAACACTTAAAAAGTTTAAAAAAGAAAAACATCACCTCAAAAATGGGTTGAATTTATCTTCATTTAGAAAGATGTTGACATTGTGACCATCCTTAATTCTTGGGCTTCACAAACAACTTGTTCCATGTGCAATAATACCCAAAATGAAGGTAGACACCTTGAGGTGAAGTTATTCAACATGCATCTTGATTCAACACGAACATCTCCTTTAATAATTTGTATAAAAAATATTGTAATACCTCTCTTAAAGCTAGCATCCATGGATCTATTAATGGTTACATCCATAACCAATTTTCCTTTCTCAAAAATGTCATTAATGCAAAGATTGAATTTCAAACCCCACTTGCCGGTTTCAACCTACATAAAACAAAAAAAAAACCTAATGGGGGGATAAAGCTTGTCGTTCTTCTTCACCACTTGTAGCAAAAACCTTAAAATATATTCAACAAACAACTTTCGTTCATAAGCACATAATTTGCAATTGATATTGTATTATTCATCTTCTTATATTACCACCAAACATCAAAGGGGTTGGTAGCTTAAATCTTGGAATGAAATTGTGATGACATCCACCAACTTTCACATTTTCCAATTCCCAAGGATACAAATCTTTGAAACAACAATCAGCCTCTTCATCATTGTTATCATCAACATCAATAATCATTTCCTTATCAACACTTTCACTTTAAGCATAGGGATCGAGGTAATCCTCTTGAACAAGTGAGTTGAAGAAGCCTCTAGCTAGATCAAAAAAACCTTTAGAAAGAAGGTCATCTCAATGATGACTAATTGACGATTCACATTTAACATCATCAACATCAACCTCATTTGCATTAACAATGAACAAACCATATCTTCAAAATCCATCACAACAACACCTAATTACAACAATATTAAATCAATAATATGCACAAAAAAAAGTGAAACAAAAAATATCATTTTAGAAAAAAAATTTAAAAGAAAAATTCACAAAAGATGTCATTGGCAAAATATCAATTTGCCCAATTAGATGGAAAACAAAGATTGCAAATTGTCAATACTTGCAATGTGATGATCAACAAAAATGTGAATGAAATAATCAAACAAAGAAACACAAATGATATCAAAAGAAAAGAAAATGAACAAGTATTAATTGAAAAGGAGAAATGTCATGAGTTTAGTAAAGTTCCACAATTCATTTGTTGTGATAGAAAATTCACAAAAAAAAGGATATAGTTTCATTGTCAAAAGTAGTTGACAATGTGGCGCTAAAAAAGGAAGTCACAATGAGAGGCCCTAATTCTTATGAAACCGAAGGAATTTCCACCATTCAAAAAACTTTGCATTACAATCGTCAATGGATCTCAATCATCTATAAAAATGGTCATAACACCAATTACTATTAGGTAGCTTTAGAAATTAAGTGTCCATCTTCAACCATTGGATTGCACATCTAGTTATCCTAATAGTCCAATTTAACTAACCTATTTATAGGGTACAAATGGCTAGTTTTTAACCTGTTTTTCTTCATCCAATTATGAATGAAAATATATTGTTTCATCTTGTTGCTTTTCATCTAATCCAAAGTTCATCCATCCCATTTTATTTTAAGCCATCAATGTGAGCCATCCATTCTAAAGATCCTTTAGGTCCCTTTAATTTGATGGTCCATAGAATTTTCATTGTCCATGTGCCAACTAAAAGAAAAAATAAAAACGTTTATAAATAAATAGATGGGAATCATTCAATTTCGATTGATCTAATGACCATGATCAATTAATGTTGGGTTTTCAAAATATTTTGATTGTTAAATTATCTAACAAATATGATTGTCATATTTGACTTTAATTAAATCCTAACCATTATTTTGTCACTACAAGAAAAATGGGTGTTTTGCAATTGGCCTCACAACTCAATTTTTGAGTTATAATGATGACTTGCAATTCATCGTATTTTTACATTTTGAGTGTTATCGAACAAATTCCATGAACTCTGAAAGTTGTAATTCATGTATACATGATTCAAGTCATTGTAATTCATTGTTGAAACAACTAATTTTCAACTACTATGCAACTTCATTATAACTACAACCATAACATTATGTTGATGTTACTAATTTTCATCCATCCATTAAAATTTGACATGTGGCACTATGAGGATTTTGAAATTTAAAATTATTTTCTTTTTGAAGTATTGATCTCCATCATCTATTATGATTTTTAATGATGGTCCAAAATTATAACATGTGGCACAATAATTTGTTTTTGTTACATGGCATATTGAGTGTATATATATATATAATTAGGTAGGAAAATACATGACCAAGTGAATTAAAAAATAGTCATGTAAATATTTTTATTTTATTTTATGTTTTGCCTTTAAGGTTAAGTTTCTTTTGAGCTCATCCCCAAATTGCACATGTATTTTATGTGATAACATAAAATAAAACACCTTCTTTATATAGTTTGTAACATGGGATTCAAAAACAAGACATATGGGTTGAATACTCTAATTATGTTTTAGTTATAAAGTCAATTATGACTATAAAAAGATTTTCCCATATCCTTTGTGTTTATTTTTCATTATGTATGTCATTTTTAAAATTAGTAATTATCTGAAATTTATACAAGTGAATTAATTATTATTTTTTTGATTATCTGAAATAGTGATTTAAATTAATTAATTAAGCTTAGATAATTAATTATCAAAATAATTTATCTGGTATTATTTGAAAACGAAATATATGAATTAGATTTATAATATTTAATTACTTTGATCAATTATTTGAATTAATCAACTAGTGAATCCAAATTAATTAATTAAATTCAAATAATCACTTAGTTAATAAATTTAGATAATTAATTATTTGAATTAATTAAATAAATATATATTTTGAAACAATCGGTCTAATTCATCTAATTTTTTAGTTAGTTATTTCAAGTAATTTATTATTTGAGGCTAGATAATTTATCATCAAATTTCAGATAACAAATAATTAATTATATGATGAATAAAATCATATTTATAATAATTAAATATATTAAATATTTAATAAAATAATTAAAATAATGTTACTAAAAATTAAAAATTAAAAATGAATTTGGGTAAAAAACATCAAGGTATAAATAGGCATGTGGATGTGTACACTTGAATTGAATTTTTAATATAATATTTAAAATTTTAAAAATTCACATTTAAATTAATTATATGTATCTAGATAATTAATTTTTTAGTGAATCTAAATAATTTAATGATATGAAAATTATTTACGAAGTAATAATTATCTTAATTAATTGGTGTAATTAATTATTAAGTATCCCCAACTTAGATAAATATTTATTTAATTATTGTTTGATGGATAAATATGGTTCTTATATTCACTATTATTTAGTCTAATTAGCATAGTTAATTAGTTAGTTAATTTAAAGCTAATTATATGAATTGAACTTATTTATTCAATGTAATAGTCAATTATTCAATATAATTAATAATTCCATAATAATTAAATGTAATTAATTACAATTAATAATTAGTAGTCAAATTATTGAAGTAATAATTATTTAAAAATATTACAGATGAGTTTTAATCCTTATTAAGTAATAAGTTCTTGCACAATAGTCATAATATAATTGAACATTAGTAGTTTAATAGTGGTTTTATTAGTTGTATCAATGGGATTCATAGTGGAAAATTAATTGTAAATGTATCCCATAATGGGTGGTGAAAATCTGGACATGTGACATGACCACATGTATGTACATTATACATTAATTGCAACATGGTTGTTGTGTGAGTGGCACATTACAATAGTTTTAAAATAGTTGTCACATCAACTATAGTGTAACTTTTCAAAAAATGAAACATGGTTCATTATAGATGTATGTACGGTGCATACAAAATTACTATATAGAAGACTTGTTTTCAACTCATTCTATAATACAATTAATTGGATTTTTGTTGTGAAATTTTGTTTATTAATTCCTTGTATTTACGGGGGAATGGTTGCATAGTTGTAGTATTCAAGGGATAGTTGCACAATAATTGTGTAAAAGTTGTTTTTTGAGCTCCAGTTGTAGGGCAATGTGGTTTTGGTAGACATAGTATCTCATAATGTATATAATCTATTGAATTGTGTAGATCTAAAGGTGTTATGTTTTTTGCAAATTTTGATCGTTGAAATTATGAGTTCATTTTTTACCACTGGATTATAGATCTAATTAATCTTAGTAATCCAATTTAGTTAGTTTAACTTTAGGATATGAATGGCTAGTTTTCAATGACTTATTTTCATCCAATTTTGGATGAAAAAATGTTATGTTCATCCTAATGTTTTTCATCTAGTCCAAAGTCCATATGTTGCAATTTATTTTTGGCCATTGATCTTGAATGGTTTGTGCCATCCATTTTAGGGCTCCTTTAGGTCACAACATGGTCTTATTTTCAATGTTCATCATTTGGTGGAATGATTATATTAGGACCATGCATTTGCCCACAAAGGTCGTGCTTTCAATGGACCTATCTTCTTTTGATTTGGTATGTGGTAGTGTTACCAAAATGGTTTGCAATGATTTTTTGGTCATTCTAGTGCCACAAACTAATGTCATTTTGTTATTATTAACTAAACCCTTTCCACTAAAGAAGCAATTTGTTGCCACATTCTTGTTCTAAGTATGATGGATCAACATCATTCCAACCATTTGGAGTTTTTCAAAAGGCTTGGGTTTAAAATCTTGAGGTGATGATCATTTTTTTGCCAATAGAAAATAATTGATTTGCAAAGCATCTTAATAATGCAATGAAGGTTGAAATCTTTTGCATTCCATGACAATAGTGTTGTTATAAAATGAAATGGTAGATTTATAGATGTTTGTTCTACATTTGATTTGGGTGTGTGATTTTTGGATGATCTAAAACATGGAGTAAAAGAATTTTTTTCAATCATACTTCCATGAACATATACAAAAGTATAAGTGAAGAGCCAAGTGAAGGATTCATGAAGATGATTTGAGTACATAGGTATGAGTATGGAACTTGTTGTTAATGTTGTTATTTAGTTTTGGAAGATTTGTCATATCCTTTATTTTATGTGAGAAACTAGTTGGATATTTAATTATGTGGGATACAAGAAGGTAACTATAGCTTTCCCATCAATCAAATTTGATTTTTTTCATCTTTCACATTGTGTACATGTTTATCACCAAATTGTGAATGGAAAGAGTTTGGAACAAAATTAATCTCATGGACTTAGGTAAAATGTTCAAAAGATAGTTGTTTGTTTTTTATAATCTACATTCCAATACCAGTGGATGCTTGAAATGTGTTTAATTCAGTATTTCAAACATCCACTTTTCAAGAGTTGTGATTTTGTAATAGCATTTTAGATCAACTTTTCCCATTTGTTTGTCGGTTTTACTCACACCCATTTCCACTATATTTTTCAGGGCATTCAAACATGGGGATCTCATAGTCATTTCATATGAGTTTGGTACACAACAGGGGGATCCTTTGGGAGAAATTTTGTTTACATTAACTCATCTTTGTGATTTCCATCCTGCTATAATGGCCCACTTTACTTGTGTTTTTCCTTCGTTGATAGATGATATGCACATAATTGGTCTTATTTTGGGCATGGTACCTTTTTTTTTGATTTTGGGAAAAGTTTGGAGCATTGGGACCTTTAGTGTAGCCAACAAAGTGTGTAGTTTAGTTTCCACAAGGGTTTAAATAGTTAATGTCATTTCCTCCAAGTTTTTTTGCCTCTTAAGTATGATATTCATATTTTAGATGTTCTAGTGGGTTTTTTGCCATTTGTGGAATCCTTCGTATCAGAGGCATTCCAAAAGGACTTCAATATAATCAATAACCTTCCCATGCTTGCAATTCCTCAAGTAGTTTTTAGGATGCTTTTGTTTTATTACGCCTATTTTTGATGTGTTGACATGTGTAGAGACTAGTATTTATCCCTTCCAAGTAGCATTACAAGATACATGTGCAATGTTATTAAAGGTCATTCGATCACATGTCTTGCCTTTTGAGAGTCTAGGGGTGCAATCCTATCTTCAACTACAGTATTCCTTAATGGACCAATTACATGAGCATGAATTTTCTTCGCTTTTAGCATATGTTCCTTTAGACAATGTCTGAACATGTCTCTATTCCTATGTAGGTCCAACAATAAAGGGCTTGGTTATTGGCTCGTTTTATCACCTTTTCATTTCTTTTGTCCTTCATCCATTTTTTTACAACATTTTGTATTTGTCTTGGTATACCATATCCTATGGTTCCACATTTTTCACATTGTCAATGTGGTCATACTATTGATGATTTGGGGATCCATTTGTTACATTGTTCGTGTGGGAGTGAATGCATTGTAGCCCATGATACGCTTTGAAATACAATTGCAACTATTGTTCATGTACAAAGAGAAGTTTCCCACCTTTTTTTTCACCATGCACGAAGATGAATGGATATTGTCATTACCAGAGATGGGTTTCAAACCCTGGCAAATGTTGTCATTGCCAATTTGATTCATGCAGATTTGGTGCAACAGACTTCAACAATGACAATTCATGTAACAATTGCCACTCAAGACAAGGCACGATCCTACACATAGCAAATGTCAAAAGATGATTTCCATTCCCCTTGCCATGGAGACCTACAATTGTTTCCATCTTCATTTTGATTCATTTATATTTTCTTGTGTACATGTCAATATAACTTGCCATTAGCAAACCTCCTTGGTACCTTCGATGTTTATATTTTATCATAGGCAACGAATGTCGATAACCTTCCAATGTGCATAAGATGTCACAATTCTTCAACGGGCTGCCATGTTTAGTCATTGTTCTTCATCTTTTCCACACATACCAACTAGTGCACCTCCAACATTAATTGATTAGTGATAGAGGATGCCCTTTTAGCATTATGTCTTCCGCTTTAGTACTACTATTGTGATTGTTTTGGTTTTGTTTTCGTGTGTTCACATTTGCTTATACATGCCTTGTATTTATTGTAGATGGATTTTCATCCTTGTTTATATACATGCAAGGCTTTACTAATACCAAAAGATAATGTTATAAGAGTTTATAGTCGACATTGAAAGACATGTGATATGTTGATTTTGTTATTATAATCAACAAAAAATTCATCAAGGCTTCTTGTCTTAAGATCCCCATCAAACAAAGTTTATGCCAATTCAATTAACTACATCAAATAGTAGTTCCTAATTCTAAGAAAATGTATAATGGGTTTCATCTAGTTAGTAATATGTGGTTTTCAATTGCACTGCAAATTTCTGTCATTTTCAATTAAAAATATGAAGATCTATACTTAAATCTTATTTTTTCTTGTTGCATCATTTTGTAAAGAAATTTTTGCCAGTTACTTTATGTCGAGTAGCATCCTTATCCTTAGGCGTTACGCTACACCTAATTATAAGTAATCCTAATGCAGTGAAACCTTAATTTGGGAAGCTTGATGTTCCATGATACTGGCAAGCTTTGCCTACCATGGCAAGGATATTGTGTTTAGATTCATTATAGAGTATAATAGCTTAAGGGATTTTGGCCCCTAGGTAATAATAGGTCTATTATATATATGAGGATTTTTGAAAGATGTTATTTTGGCTTGTTTTGAACAACCCTTGTTCTGGTAATGCCTTCATCTTTGGCCATTACCCTACACCTAATATGTGTAACCCTAATTCAGTGAAACCCTAATTTTGGAAGCCTGAGCTGCAATGACCGAACGTATCAAAGCTCCGAAGAAGAAGAGAGTGTTTGTTGTCGGAGCGACGTTACATGCTGCATACTATACGTGTGCCCATTTCCTGAAGTCCTGCTGTCCTGAGCCACAAACCTTTAATTACATGAAACCCTACTTACGTGCTACCCTAATTCATTGAAACCCTAAGATCCTGATCTGCCATGACATAACTTGTCAAAGCTCCGAAGAAGAATAAGAAGACAGTGTCTGTTGTTGGAGTGACGTGCAAGCGGAATATGAAGAAACGTGTAGAGGGTTTCCAAGCATGGTGATGCTCGGAATCTGTCTTAGAACTAGGAGGAGAAGTGGAGGATTGCAGAAGAAGCATTGCAAGAAGAAGAAACGGAAGTATTTTCGGTTAACAGCATTTGACGTGAGGAGGGAAGGGGCTATGGCATGGTGATAGAAATCTGTAGATAGCTTGTCTTTCCTGTCAGAATTGGGGCTTGGTCGAAGAGGTATAGAAGGAAGGCGAGGAGTTCCAAGTATCGATGGCGTTTGCCGTGGTAGTAAGCCGTATGGGAGGACCATCGTTACTGCCGGCTATTGGAGTGAGAGCAGCGTTCCTGCACGGCAACTCTCCTTGCAATGAGAAATGGGACAACAAATGGAAATCGGTATGCCTTTTTTTTTCCCCTGCTGCCTCTCAAAGACATTCCTGCTTTGCAATTCTTGGTTCCTTGTTATTACTCGTATTGAGATGACAGAAAGAGCCGAATGATCGACGAGGTTTGTGGAAGCAGTGAGTTGATGAAGTGGAAGAAAAAGAGAGAGAGATCAAAGGAGTGTCAAAGACAGTGTGCAGTTAACTGAGGCATTGCCGGCATGCGTCATTTCATGCAGAATTCGTATGGACATATGGACGCAGATTCCTGCCGAAAGGTATTCTTCGTCAATCTCTTACTTTTGCTCACCCCGATGACCATCTTTTGAGCGTTGGTGATTAGAATAATGAGGTGAGGGATTTGGTCAGCATGGTAGAGTTTTTTTAATCTTCAGTAATTTTCTGTTTGCAGCGACACAGAATATACGTCAAACGGCAGAAACGAGCAGCTGAGAAGCGGACGCTGCTGGAATGGCGTTCTCTGGAGATGCATGCTGATGATTTCCGAGAGGTGATTTTGACGTATTTTCTCATTCTAGTATTGTTGAGATCTGAACGCTGCAGATATTGATTGGCATAGTGCTGCAGGAGTTTGCAAAGTGAGTCGTGGGCTTGCATCATGTTGTGATCTGGGTCAAATGACAGCTTCTGTAGGCCAGTGTTCCAAGCATCAGATCAAGAGTGTTGACTCTTTACAATTGAAGTAGTGCAAACCTGAAGAACAGGACAAGTTCTGGAATGTCAAGGAATTTACTCTTTTTGGTATTTTAGGATATGTACACAACTGAGAGTGTATAGTTTGCTTTTCACTGTCATTTGAGGCAGGCGCAAGAAAGGAGGAAGCAGCAAGGGGAGGCCAGTTCACCAAGTCCACATGCCTCCAAATTTGGCTCGTCACGTCGCTTCGAAAAAGAGTGGCAATTCTTCCAAAAGAAACAGAAAGGCATGGATTTAGAGTCCTCCTTGTATGAACGTCCTTCCATGTTTAGCATGATTAGAATTGCACATTTGCAGAAAATACTGGGACCTGGCATCAGTTGTCTTTGCATGTTGGACTGTCCTTCCACCAAAGTGTTGTCTAGAATGAATTACTGTGGCTATGAGTCATATGCTCATAGATCCAATCATTTTCTATCTATCACAAGGGGACAATGTATGTCTCAACTGCTTTTAGATTATCTATTTGCTGTGAAGTCTTGGGTTAGAGGCAAGGATTCTTAATCAGCCACGTGGTTGTCATATTCCGGAAATGTGACAGAAACTCAGGACCTAGACTTTCTATATTGGTTTGCCCAGATTTTGACTGGTAATTATATACTATGCCCACCATCAGGAGCAGATGAATTCAGTGGGTAGTCACAGCAGCTTGTCACTGCTATTCATGATGAAGGTGATGGTCTGACACTTTGTGAATGACTCTCATAAGGTTGTGACTCCACTCGTTGCCGTGTTATGTTTGAATTGTTGTTGTGGAGATTTCTCTGCAATTTTTGTACTTACTTTTCATATTGGTGTCAACTTTACGGTTAAAAGATCCTATCTTCAAAACCAGTGACAACAGTTTGTGACCAATTATGGTGACTATGGGTCTCATAATGACTGTAGACTGTCTGTATAGGTCATTTTTCATACTAGTTGTTGTATTGCTAAGAGAGGTTTTTCTCATTGGCACATCTCAGGAAGGCAAGGAGAAAAGCACCAGGAAGCAAACTCCAAGTTTTATGAACAGGATCCAGAGGAATCAACTTCTGGGCACACTAAAGAACAGAGCAGCCATGATTACTGGAACTCGGAGGCTGGTAGATTTAAACAGCAATTCTGGAATCAAACATGGTGGGCGTTTGGGGGATCTGGGGACGCATACTGGAAAGCCAAAGCAACCAAATGCAATCAGTCAGCTCATTCTGGAAGCTTTGGGGGTGCACATTGGCAATCTGGAGAAACTGCAGGAAGATGTTCAGCAGACAGTGGATGGGTTAGTGAGAGTGTAGGTGCAGCATCAGATAGAGTTGCCCTTGGGCTGTCACCTGTGGGTCCCTTGACATTGAATGATGTCAAACTTGCGTAAGTTATTCTTATCGCTCATGCAAGCCCTATTTACATTTGTTTGCTTCTAGTGTTGTGTTTTCTATTGACAAAGATGTTCTTTATCTTGGATTCACAATTTAACATTCTGTTGAAAGAGGATTACATCCTAAGAAAGAAACCATTACAATTTTCTGTGCACAGAAGATGTGCTTTATTAACTGGTTTATCAATTTGGCACTAGCAGATTTCGTCAGTGTGCACTGAGGTGGCATCCAGATCGTCATCATGGTGAGCAGAAGGTATGGTGTTATCCCCAGGACTTCCAATTGCTTTCACTTGTTTCTGGACCTGAAGCACAAGTCCTCTTGGTATATGCTCCAACAGATTCCAACAGCTGACATGGGGTTTGAATTTGCAGAGCTTGGCTGAAAAGAACTTCAAACGTATTGGTGATGCATACCGAACTCTGCGAGAGCTTTTGTAAGCATGTGGAGTCTTTAGAGGTGGTAATCAATAAAACCTGAAGACAATTGCCTGGCCTCCAAATTGGTTTGTTTCTAAGTAGGACATTCTTTAATCAATTCTTCTTGAATTGAATTATGTATCCCTCACATTCTTCGACCTCTCCAGAAAGGAGACGTCTTGAAATTGCAACTCCCAAGTGTTGTAACAGGAGATTCTTGAAGCAATTGTTCTTGGATTGAGTTTCTATACTTCACATTGTTTGAGCAGTCCCAGAAGGAGTTGCCTTGAAATGAGATGTTGATTTCAGTAAGTGTTGATCTGAAATGACTTTTTTAATTAACTATGTCTCTTTCGTGCTAGCCAACATTGTGACCGGGTAACCCTATTGCTTCTGGAAATGCAACAGAAACTCTGGATGCAGATTTTGTATAATGGTTTGCCCAGATTATGGGCTGATTAGTATACTCATTTATAACCACCGTTGGGACTCAGAAGCTGAAGTCAGTGGCTAGTCATGGTGGTTCATCCTGAAAGTAGGTGTTGGTTTGATACTTTTGTAAGTGACTCTCATAAGACCATGACTGCACTCATTGTGATGTGGAGATTTATCTGCAGTTTTGATATTATAAGTGTTGTTTTATGTAGTTTTGCTTATCTGGTGCAAATGGATTGAAAACCTGGTCCCTTGTGTCATGGAGATGAGAGTGTGTTTCAAGACACAGAATGAAACATTCCCATTAGTCACCTGCTTTAAAAAACCAAGCAGAAAAACAAGCATTTGGATTGCTGATGAGACAAAAGCTGTGTGCCTATGAGGTCTCTGTAAGATCCCGTATTGGGAACTGTAAATCTGAATGGCCTCTGTTGTGATATGAGCATTACAGTCGCCTAATCTATGGGCCAAAGTGAACCAGCACCCATCAGTGCACCACTAAGGTTGGATGGTGAGTGCTCAGCAAACAGTTTTCTGTGTGTTTCCACTTCCCTAGCTAACCATGATGTCTAGCTTAGTTGCTTTTTTTACTAAATACCTTCTAACAGGGCTGCTTGTGTTAGCCTCATAACTAGGAGAAGTTTCTGGAAGTTGCAATTTTTGATTAGAATCCTAAGGTTGAGCATGTCTCAATTCAAATTTTGGAGGCAATGGTTTATGAGTCACATCATCTGTTTGGTGGTGGGGAGATGCTTCATTGATCATGCAACTAGATGACCAGGAAGACAAGAAGGGTGTGAGGACAAGAATGGAGAGTAGCTAGCAAGTCTAGGGCAGAAGCTTTTGATACTCAGGATTTTGATCGGATGCCACATGAAGAAGCTGTTATGGGTTTGGATTGAGTCAGATATGGATTAAGAGTGATGAAACATGGAGGATTGACATCAAGAAGCTGTTATGGGTTTTGATCAAGTCAGATATGGATTAAGAGTGAAGATTATGAAGGGTTGATGTATCAGATTTCTGGCTATGTTCGTGATGAACTTCTTCATAGAATCTAGTGATTTTTAAAAAATCAAAAGAATTGATAATTTGGCAAATTTTGCACACCTAAAAAAAGGGAGTTTGTGACAAATTGTTGTTCCTTTTCGTTCTTTGAGGAAGTTGAAGTCAGAAGGAAAAACACACGGGGGACTCCGAAAGGGGTGAAGGGGAGTTTGGTCGGGGTGTGGGCGTGGTGGGAGCCACTCCTGTCATCTTCCAGAACAGCTGGCAAGTTTCTATTGTCTGGTTCGATATTGCGACCACTTTTCACGCTCCCCAACTCCCAATTGCGATTCCATCTCACATTTTAGTACATTCCACGAAGTCAACCTATCGGCGGACAGAGAACCTGACATTATAGGATAGAATAGAGCATCAAGCTGCCGACATGTCTCCTCAATACAACTGTTGCTGTTCCTGGAGCGTTTTTCGTTTGTTTGTTTTTTTTTTTCTGTTGTTACGATCACCGGGCGTGTGTTTACTGGTGCTGCTCCTCGCGCTCTTGCCCCCCTCCTTTCTCTTCGTTCTCTTCTCACGTTGTGCTTCTGCGTACCGTGTTGTGCGCACAGAGAGAGAGAGAGAGAGCGCGAGAGAGAAAGATCGAAAACGAGTGTGAAGAAGAAAGATAAGCGTTGAGTTATTTCTAGTTTTGTAAAATCATGCACACATTTGTGGCTGGGCCTGCTGCCCAGCTTTCTGTTTCTCTTGTTGTTGTGCCGCGTTCGCCAGTGATTGAGGTTGCGGCTACCAGAAGATCCTCTGGTGCTGCGGCTTCTGCTGGTTCGGGTTCTGGTTCTGTTTTCCGCATCCGGAGGTCTGCGGCGATCGACAGGCTCGGCACCAAGCATGTATCTTCTTTGGGGAAACCCTTGCGGCAGCTAGCCGGGCTTCGGATATCGGCTTTGCAAGCCTCCGAAAAGAGCGTCAGATGGATTCTCGATCCTGTCGGTGAGTTGGAGTGAGTTTTGCTAGAATCTCTGCTATACTCGCGCTTCAGCAAAAGTCACTGCAGTTTAGGATTCATGTTGACGGGAATTGCGATGTAGGAAAGGAAGCTATCAGGGAATTGAAGGTCAGAGATATATATGTCTTCAACATTGTGGTACACTGAGAGTCAAGACTTTTAGGAATATTGGTATGAAGAATGAAGGGATGATCCATGATTTCACATAGTATTCGTGTTTTCTGCTTGTTTTGATCAACAAGCGGAAAAGGATGAAGAGCAGCATTTTATCACAGGATGCATGTTTATGTGATGGGAGTATCAAGAACGATTTTGTGGTCTATTGAGATGTTTTGGGAAGCTGATGAGGTTTTTTTGTGTGCAGGGGATGGGGATACAAGTCATCTTGATGAACCTGTGCCTCTGCCTGGGTCCTTTGAATTAGTTCCAGTGAGTTCTGGTACCTTGCTTTGTGGCACATCGAGGAACTTTGAGTTCAGAAATTCTTTTTATTGCTTACTCATCATTCTGGAGCTGGGGGTTTATCCTATGGTACCAGGAGGAAATGCTTAGTGATCAATCTAAGTGCTGGCAGAGCTTTGTTTAGGGCATATGGGCCTGTCACTCACAGTCAATATGGTGTATTCAATTTCACAAACCAGTTGGAGTATGGAGATTGCTGATAGCATCTCTGTTTTATGCTCAATTGTTCACTCTTTTCTTCTGCAGGATGCTGCCACTGTGGGACGTGTGGCTGAAAAAGCTGATATTGTTATTCCAGTTGCAACAGGTAAGAATCATTTGCTTTGTCTATGAGGTATCCTGTGCAGGACCTAATGTGGGAGCAGCTTACTTGTACAAGAAGTTCAACATTCAATGGCCAAATGTTGAAGAACTTTTAAAGCCTCTCTGTGGGATCTAACACTGACCTAAAATGCTTGATTAGGAGACATTTATCTCCTCCTATTGAGGCTTGCCATTAAAAAGTATGCATGCACATAAGACATTTGTGAGTCATTATTCTGGCTTAATCACAATTTGGCTTTCTTACTTCTATTAGTACAGTAGTTAGTTTAGGTTCTGTTTGTTCTTTGTGGAGGATCAGTGTGCTGCAGAGAAAGCATCAAGATACTGGTTGAGCTACAGACTGATTCTCAGCACTTGTGTACTGTATGTTTCAGTATCTGGCCTTCATGCTCGATTGGAGAAAAGGGATGGACAACTGTATGTAACAGACCTTGACAGCACAAATGGCACATACGTAGATAACAAGCAAATCAGGCCTGGAGCTGTGACCCTTGTGTCACCCGGAAGCAATGTTACTTTTGGTTAGTATTAATCTCAAGTGCTTACTAGAAGCATAGTTGTCATCCCTGACAGGCAAGGCACTGAATGAGCAGCCATGATGTTGTAAACCCAAAGTCTCACCTGAAATGCACCCTTGACATTCAGGAACACTATCCCTAGGGTTCTTTCTTGCAATGTGATGTATCACCCAGTCTTTATGGTTCCACCTTGGTCAAAAGTGTAAATTTTAAAGTTGGTAGACACAGGACAGTCAGGGTCCAGTCTCAACTTCTATTTTTATTGAACTATGAATGCTTGACATTGAGATTCATGCTGGCAGTTCTGGGGCACCATCATTTATCATAGAAAATCCTCGCATGAAGTTATCTGCCTTCATCAAAGAAAGGTTGGGAGATTGCTAACAGTTTTTAGCAAGAAAGAAACAGAATGTTGGAGCTTACAGTAGATCAATCTCACTGTGCATCCACCAGTATAACTCAAACTTTCATGTTTCTCTTCAGGTGATTCGCATTTGGCAGTGTATCAAATTTCAAGAGTGGAGAGTTCTGACGATGAAGAGGTGTAATCTTAGCAGTTCAGCTACTATGCCAGCACAGAATTGCACTCATAATCATTCTAGGCCTCTAGATCCATGCAACTGCCAGGGACCAGCATGTTGAGCCAAAAAAAGAGTTTGGAGTGTTGGGGAAGTGAAATGGTATTTCTTCTGAGCAAGTTTTTTGTTGGTTTTTATAACTCATCTGGATTGCCAAGACTTCAATGGATGCCTGGCAATCCTTCGGACAAGAGATTTATGTATGAGGTGAGTGCTTTTCGTTATTATTTAACTATGTTTGTCTTTTGTGTTCTTTCAACACTTTCATTTACACATCTTTCACATGCTGCATCTTCTGTTCAAAGTTTTACTGGCTTGTAGACAGATTAATTTTCGGTCTTGGGACCTAGAAGAATAGGGATATGATGCATTGACAGGTAGACATGGATGAAGGAAGAGATAAATTTGATAATGGCCATACAGATATACACACCCGATGATTCTAAGACTGCATAACCTGGTGTTGTCTTTCGACTCAAGTATAGGATGCTTCTGGATTGATGTTACCAGCTTCAAGCTCATTGCCTATTGGCTTGAAGTCATGGTTACCTTGCACTTGGTCATGTTTCAATACACAACTAGGGTTTCAATGTTTCCCATTAGGCTCAACACAGCTGTAGTTGGGTCACTGGGTAAATTGGCCATCTAAAGTGTTGCAATGGCGGAGCTTTCAGGTCCTAGGGGAAGGGGCCTGTGCATTGCACCTATTCTGGTGGTATCCAACTCCACAAGGCCCTTGTAACCTCAAGGTGTGTGCAACACTCAGACAGACTTAAGATGTATTGTTCTTCTTGTTGTGATTGTGCAAGTTAATGGTTCCATGATAATGCATCCTTTGAAGATGGGATCTCTTATATTCTCAAGAAGTTGATACGGTTATAATTGCGCTCATTCTTGTTGTTTTAGTTTTTGTTTGCTGGTAGTGATGCAACTCTTTCTCAAGAGGCATAATTATACAGAAAGCACTTAGAAAAAATTCCTAAATGTATTTTGAGGTGCCTTATATCTGTGAATATCCTTCCTAGAAAAGAGGAGGGATTTTATGCCTACTACTTACAAGTGGGAGGGAAATTATTCCTACTTACAAGTGTAAGATCCCACCACTCTTAAGGAGTAGGTGAAAGAGCCTTCCCCCTCCTATAGACAGTGGTGTATGTATGTTTAGGTTCATGATACCCTTTGCCTCGAGCTTTATGATGAGTAGAGCCCACAAGTGGGGGATATTCCCAAACTGTGGGGCTGGACTGACTGAGAACCTGATCTAGGCCCCTTATTTTGAGGATGCCCCTACCCAAGGGCTTTACATTACTGCTTCCTTTGGTTGTCTTGGCAAACTTCATAAAATATCGGTCATGATGCATTCACCCCAACTTGAATCAAACTTGCAACAGAAGTCAAGGATGGATTGAGGTTGCAAAAATTCAAGTATATGGGATAAATGACCTACTTGCGATAGATATCTTAAGAAGTATGAAGGATTGCGGATGACCTACACTTAAATTTGTGTTAGTTTTAGCTAAATCAAATGCAAGAATAACTTTGGTCATATCCTTGTGTCAATCACAAAGTACTAGACCTTGACTAGCTACCATAGTGGGTGTAGACACCCATATGACCTCATCTACCCAAAGCAAAGTTCAGTGTGTTGTGGGATATCACTCAAAAGACACAGTTAATAAAAGAACTCAACTGGTATAATATAGACAATATTCACAGGATCTACGGTTAAGAAACTTATATGTAGACAAAAACAAAAGCACAAAAGAAAATTCAAACAAACTGTCAGGTAAGCAAAGAATGCAAGACCGGAATGCCTTGCAAAGGTAATTCAACTTGGAAATTGCAACTCAAATTAAAGACCATCCATGCTTTTCAAACCCAAAAAACGGAACCAAAGAAAGTCCCTTTTCCAAGTCATCCTTGTATCACAACAGATAGAACAAGAGACACTTTTCCACCACTTGCAAAGTTGAGAAATAAGATCAGAGTTGGAAGACAAGATTACAAAATTTGTAGCCAAAATGGATGCCTTTGCAAGTAGTAATAGCTAAGTACTTTGGATATTGGATTGCAAGTAACTTTAGGATTTATAGAACTCCGTAACAATATGCCTTTAAGCAAGCCATATATATAGCAAGCATGTTTGGCAACAACTTTCAACAAAATCTCATGTTTACCTCTAGGGCTTACTTTAGATGTTGGAAATTAAACACTTCTGCATTGGATACACATTTCCATGCTCAAGAAATTTTATTGAATTACATCCAAACGTGCAAACCAACCTCCACCAAACCCAGCACAACTCAACCCTTTACTGTTGTGTAGCTAACAAAATTGGCACTGAAGAAATTCTATTCAATCTCATCCAAATGTGCAAGCCAGCCTTGTAACCAAACCCAACACAACTCAACCCTTTCCTCTTGTGTGGCTAACAAAATTGGCACTCAAGAAATTCTATTCAATCACATCCAAATCTGGATGCTAGGATCTACCAAACCCAACACAACTGAACCCTTTCCTGTTGTGTAGCTAGCAAAATTAGCATTAAAGAAATTTTATTCAAGCACATCCAAATGTGCAACCCAGTCTCAACCAAACCCAACACAACTCAACCCTTGCCTGCTGTGTAGCTAACAAAATTGGCATTAAAGAAAATTTTAATCACATCCAAATGTGCAAACCAACCCTTGCCTGTTGTGTAGCCAAAAGAATTGGAATAAAAAAATTGGAAGAAACTTCTTGTTACATCAATATTACACGGCCTCTGAATACAACTTGATTGAGCCCTTCATCACCTAAAGTTCTGAATAAGTATGAGAAAATAGAAAAAGACTATTGTGCTTTGGACAATTAGAGACTTGTCTATGTCTTTGATCCAAGTTGTACATAACAACCTCAGGGGAATTGTGTAGTGTATTTGGAGGGCTTGCCTTACCAGGCAGAATTTCCCCCTTCAGCTTGGAGTGGGAGATTTCATGTAAGATCCCTGGAGGCTCTTCACAAAGCTCCTTAGTTGTTATAATGGCTTTTGCCCTGGACCGAGGGCAGAGCCTCAGTTCACGAGACGGAAGGCACTAGCAGCAGTGCCACAACAATGCCTTCCCTTATATATGACAGCAGTGACTTCCCCTGTACATAAGCTCTTCTTCTGCACAGATCAGTTTCACCCAGGATGTTGGGATCTCTAAGATTTGGATGCAATGAAATACAGACACATAAACCATAGGATCTTGTGACAAATGCATTCTTTGAATGCAATGTATTGCAGTCATCTGGCGACAACATTATGAACAATTTCTGCAAACAATACAAACACGCGCCCGCGCTCTCTGATGTGCCAGTTCTGATGATGTCTATGTTAGCAAGCAGGAAGGGCTAGCTGTCTTTGAGATTTTTTGCAGCTAGCAACAACATCAACAACAAATGTCTCACCTATTTTTTCTTCCAAGCTTCTGTGAAGCGAAGCCGTCGAACCGCACAGCTCGAAAAATACACTGACAGATCGTGCAAAATCAAGATCCAGACGCAAAGCACCGGAATTGAATATGTGCTTGACTGGTTCAGTCCCGCTGGAACAACACAATAATTGTATCCAAGAAGAGGATACAAGCGCTGAAAGGGAACGACAAACATCCTTTCTTGCTCCTCCTTCTCCTCATGAACCGAAAAACATGAACTTAAAGCTCTCCTGGTGCAGAAAACTCGAAAACGCACCCGTCAACAATTTTTTCTTCAGAAAAAAAGAAAAACTCTCGTCGTTTGCATCCCCTGCTTAATTCTCTCTCGGTTGTTGCTTGCCCTTGTGGAGGTACTTACAAGGGCTATGGCGGTCGAGGGTCGAGAATTCGAGATCGTAGACGTCGAGACAGGAGGGAAAGCTAAGAAGGTGCGGCAATCATCAGACATGCGCTTGTCGTCAACAGAACAGACTCTGCAACGCTGCTGTTCACCATCTGCCTATTGATCGTGCAGGAGGTACCTACTACTTACAACGACGCCGGTGACCGTAAAGCTCGTCGAAATCACAAGAGTACGACTACGAATGCGCGGGAAAACAACACGATCGGGCTGGCGTGGGTGTTGTGACGACGGGGTTTCCCGCCATCGCGAGCCTGCATCCCGCCGGTGAGGTTTGCGCACCCAGGGTCCCACCGCAAATCGCGTGGACAGTAGCGAGAGAGAGAGGGAGAGAGAGGAAGAGAGACAGACACAACAGACAGAATCCCAGGAGGCATCATCATCGCTAAGTATGCCGTTCTTCTTCTGCGCTTGCCTCCAGTTGTGACTGGCGCGAATTCATCAGACCGGTTTGTCTCATCTCTTTTCTCGTTCCTTTCTCCTGTTCTGGCGAGATTTTGCACTGCGTCTAATCGATCTTCTTCCTCGGTAGAAAGAGGTTTTCAGAAGCGGCCTTTCCTTTCTTTCCTGACTCCTCGGTACTTATTATTTATCCCAGGTTTGTTTTTCTGGTCTCTCGGCATTTGCTCACATGCGCAGGGAGGAGAGAGAGAGAATCAGATGATCTTGTTCGGAAGCACTTGCAAGCAGCGAGAGACTTAGGATGTGGGAGAAGAAAATGACGGGATTGTGATCACAATCGGTGTTATTGTGGACAGTAGTGGTGCCGTTGTTCTGCTGCATCATCGCCGGTGTTGCGGAGATGGTTTGGGATCAGAATCAGTCCTTTTGTCAAACGTAACATTGTCAGGGGACTATAGACAAGAGCGATTTGGGAGTAAAGCTTCCTTCATCGGAGCATGGCCGATGTGGTGGTCGAGGGCTGCAGCAGATATCGGCCGCATGTATGTGACAGTGGCTCTCGAGGGTTAGGAGGAGAAGCTTCTCTTCTTTCCTTCCACAGAAATCCGACCGCACGATTGCTCTTCTTTTGCTCCCAACCACAGTAGGAGCTTCTGAAGAGAATGTGTGAATAATAGCAGGGAGGGCGAATTCTAGGGTGTAGCGTTATTGAGCCTCTCGTGGATTTGTAGTCATGACGACGAGCGGTGGAGACAATCGGTCTTCTTCTTTGAGAAGAGCAGCTTCTCAACCTTTTTTGGATGGAATGGAGGCCCGCTTCATGGAGCGGTGTGAGGTACGTCTTGTCGAGTTGCAGATCGGGGAGTTATAGCTCAATTCTCAGCAGCAAGAAAACTCTTTCTTTCTATTAAGCATTTTTTTCTGAAAGAAATGAGGCCTTACCTCTCTTGATGATTCCTTAGGGTTTTGTTTCTTGCACTACTGGAAGAGTATTGCCATCATGTTTCCTGTTGAGGAGGAAGAAACGTGTTTGCTTTTGGCCACTTTGGTTTTCATGGGCGCTGTTGGCTTGTTGGAAAATCTGTTGTGGCATTCTTCTTGTGTTTGTGTTGGCAATGTAATCACTGGCCATTATAGTCTGCTGGAGAGTGATGAGTTTCAAAACTTTCTTGACAGGTTGGTCTGCGACTGAGTGAGACAATGTTGCAGCGAGCCATCTGCTTTTTCAAAGACAGCAAGCTGCTCCTGCTTGCCAATATAGACAGCATTGGAAGTGGCACAGTAAGTGTGGGGAAGATATTATTATTTCATGTTTATGACATATATTGCTGAAGACTCTTGAAAGGAGCTTTTCTCTCATTTTGCACTCAAAACATAGCATTGTGAACAGAATTCTTACCTTCTCTGTGAAGGATTGTGTAGTCCTGAATGCAATAAGCTTCAGGATTAGACTGAATTCTAGCAGCACTGATGGGAACAGCCCTGCATTTGTCGACATGCAGGTTGAAGAGGCAGAACGATTATGGAATGCATGTGTTTTTTATGCTGTTAAAAGGTTGAGCAGCGCAGCATGTGTTGGAGAGGGTGCAGTTGAAGGGACAGCTGCAGGGTTTACTCTCATGCAACTTCTGCAAGTGACCAATGTCAGGTTCGTTTCATGGTTTTGTTGCTTCTGTGACTATACAGTAAAGTTGTGTTTTTGTGATCAAGTCAACATGAAGAAATTTGTTGGATGTCATAATTTTACAATCATGTGCTCTTGTGTCTATGTTTGGCTAATTTCTTGAGCTTTGCATGATTTGATCTGTATGTGGAGACTAGTGTTATGGATCTTTTCAAGGAGCTTCCTCAGTTTCTTGTGAAGGCAGCCCCAACACTTCAAGCTCTATATGGAGATAGCTGGGAAAAGCTGCTCCAGGTGAGGTTCTTGTGAAGTTTTGTTTCAATTTGATGGTAGTGACATTTGCCTTGGATGGAGGAAAATTTGAATTGCTAATGCTTTCTTGTGTTGCTGGTTGACCAGGTGAAGGAAGTGCAAGCTAATTTTGTGCACATGAAGGTTCTCTCCAAGTAAGTAATTGAGATGTTCACCCATAATTGATCTTTTGCTTTCAGTCTGAAGCTCCTTATGTCCCTCCATTGCTTTTGCTGGACATTCCATGAGGTTTGCTTTGGCTACTTTGCAGTATTTGGTTCCACCAATTTGGGACTACCAGACTGAACAGGGGGTTGGTACATTTCAACTATGTTGAGGTATAGTGAACAGCTGTGTTGTTGATGAGAAGCAAGCAAGCAATTTTAGGATCCTTTTCTTGAAGCAGCCTCCTACTAATGAGACCTAAGAGCATTGTGGGAGGCTGGACCCATGAAGGAAAGAGAAAGTTAATGAGGATGGCAACAAGTGTCATGGTACAGGAACTGTCACACAAGCTCATGGGCTAAAGCTGTTCTTCATGTATTCAGGGATTTGAGTTGCTTGCTATATGGCTTCTGGGGTCCTATCAAGGAGTTTGTAATATTGTCCTCTAAGCAAGTGATTGCTTCTGACAGTAGATTGGTTCTCTTGCAGCTACTACAAGCGAGTGTATAAAGAGCTTTTTCTTTTCTCAGAATCTTCTCCTGGAGGTTTAAATGGCTCTCCATTGGAAGTCAAAGAAGGTTTTCCTCCTCAAATGCAACTTGGGTGGATGCTTTTTCTGGCACTACGGATGCATGTCCTCAATCAGTTTCCTGACCTGGTGACTTGCACCAATGGGCTTCTGGCTATCATTGTATGCAGACATTCCCTTTGGATGTATTTCTTGCACATTGGTTTGTTTGATGGTTCCACATGTTGCAATGCTTCTTGTCTCCTTGTATCAGAAGTGGAATAGTTCATAGTCAGTTCGAATGTGTTTGCCAGATCTATCTATATCCCAGCATGGTGCATTGCTTTAGTGTGAACCATGTAACTTTGCTTCCTGTATTTACCCAAATTCAGCCTCACATCTGCTATTTACTTCTCTCTAATAGATTTGAGGGTAGTTTGAATCACAAAGTCCCTAGTTGATTATGGTAATACTATTCTGCTTTTGTGTTCTAGCAAACATCATGACTTAGTCTTCCAGTTGCTTCTGGACATGCAACAGAAATTCAGTGAGCGGATTTTCATACACTCTTTTTGCCTGAAAATTTTGGCAGATTATGATTGACTTATACATTCCCACCATTTGGTGGTGATGAAGTCAGTGGGGAGTCATGGCAGCTGGTCGCTGCCATTTAAGATGAATTTGATGGTCTAATACTTAGTGAGTGGTACTCAAAAGTCTATGATCATACATATTCTTGTCGTGTTGGATTTGATTTGGACAGATCTGACACAGTGGTTAACTTCAAAGCATTCATGTGGAATTTTTTCTGCAGTCTCATAGGTATTGTAATAGTATCCCCCCCTAGAGTTGGGTTGTCATCAGTGTCAACTGCTGTAATTCTGCAGGTTATCTTGATGCTGCACATGCCACCTCAATTGCGGAAATTCAGTGTTGAAGACACTTCAAAATTTGGTGAGTTGTGAATCTTTTGCAGGATCACATTTGTGTTTTTAACAACCTGTGAGGCTTGTTAGGGCTTTGAATACTTGATGTTTGTGTGCTGTAAAGCCTAACATTCTTTCTCACTGATCAGCTAAACGAAGTCCAAAGGGCGTCAATCTGGTGGCATCCTTTTGCAACATGTATCATGCATGTGAGAAAGATGTGTGTTGCATGGTGGACAAGGCAAACAACATGATTAGGGATTTATACAACAAGAACCCAAGCGATGCAAGTATATCTTGTCATTCCAAGCAAATAGCTGGCATTGATACAGGTCAGCTTGTAGGTTGACATCATGGCTGCCTGCTTTGCAAGTGTATTGCAAGTTTTGGGACTGTGGTTTTTTGGTAGTTTTAGTTAATCATTTGCATATATATCTTTGAAGCAGCAGCTCATTGATGTCTGCTAAAGTTGCTTATAACATTTTATTCCACTGTTGACAGATGGTCTTGTGTACTTCGAGGGCCTTATGGAGAGTGGACAGATAATGTTGAATATAAGCATTGTGGAAAAGGATTATGAAGAGGCTTATCAGAGTCATGGGGAGCTGGATGAACGGATGTTCATTAATGGAGAAGTTAGTTTGATGGGCTCTGTCTCTTGTGGTTCACCAGATATTTCTGCTTCCAAGGTGCTGACTCTACCTGAGATTTCCTTTCTCCAACATTCTTGGCTGATACAGGAACTTCTGTGAGAATGCAGTGATATTGATCCTGTCATGGACAGATGCCAGCTATCTTGCTTTGCAGTTACGCAATTAAATAACTGAATTGATTTGGGTGGTGTTTCTTGGGTTCCAGCGCAAGTATGATACAATGTCATCACCAGTGCGGGGTTCAGCAGTTTCAACAGCAACATGCTTACCATCACAAAATGGTTCACCTTGTTCATCGCCAGTGAAGATAGGAGGATTTCCCATAGATAATAGTAGCAAGATAGCCCCACCTACTCCAGTTAGCATCACCATGACCACTGCCAAGTGGCTTCGTGATGTGATCACACCACTACCTGCTGAGCCTTGTCTAGAGCTGCAGCTTTTCTTCCGCTCATGTGACAGGGACATCTCCTCTGATGTTAGGAACAGGGCACAAGTTTTGCTGGAATCAATCTTTCCCAGCAATGGGTTGGGGAGCTGGCAACGGGTGGAAGGAAATGGCCAAGAGGACAGTGTGTGGGCAGAGCAGCGCAGACTAGAAGCCTTGAAGCTATACTACAGAGTTGTAGGGGCCATGTGCCGGTCTGAGGCACAACGACTGCAAAACAGCAACCTCACATCTCTTCTTTCCAATGAGCGGTTCCACCGCTGCATGATTGCCTGCTCAGCAGAGCTTGTCCTTGCCACCCATAAGACAGTTACCATGACCTTTCCTGCAGTTTTAGAGCCAGCAGGAATAACAGCCTTTGACTTAAGCAAAGTTATCGAGTACTTTGTGAGGCATGAGGATACTCTGCCTCGAGAGCTAAAGAGGCACCTCAACTCAATAGAGGAAAGGCTGCTAGAGAGTATGGCTTGGGAGAAGGGATCATCAATGTATACCTCACTCATTTTTGCAAGACCAAACCTCACTGCAGAAATCAACCGTTTGTGTCTCTTGGCTGAACCAATGCCATCATTGGACAATCTTAGCTCACAAGAGGGTCCAGCAATAGCAACTACTCAACACTTGGTTGGAGGTTTGCAGAATTCCTCAGACTCTTTTTGCCTCCTGCTAATCTCCTCCTTTTCACAGTCAGATTGTGTTTTATTGCTCTTGTGCATAAGAAAAGAATTCTGGAACACATTTGCAGTGTAGGACCAGTGAAATAACACACTGGAGTCCATTATCCACTCTAGTGTGTTAAATCACATTCTTTTTCTTTCATGTCTAATCCTTTTGAAGCAGATGGAGGCTGGTAGGATGCAAGATAGGTCTAGTACTTGGGCTGCAGCCTTTTGTCTCAATTGACAACTCTTACTGTTGTCTTTTCTGCAGGAGAGATGTCAGGGGCTTCATTATTGGGCCAGAAAGCAGTATCAGCATCCCCTGCCCGAAATGGAGTTGCTGGCTCATGTGGAAGTGCAGATCAAGTGGGGCCTACATTTTTAAATTCACCAGTGAAAGAACGGCTATCAGCATTCTCTGCCTTCAGCTCCCCTTTGAGAAACCGCCTCAGAGCTCCACTGCAATCAGCATTTGCCAGGTGTGCACACTAGTGGTTAGAAGGTTCAGCTGTACAAATGAACTCCTTCATTTCTTTATGTGTCAGGTTTCCAGTATTTGTTGCCCTGGTCTTTCTAAGATGCATTGTTTTCACTGTTTAGTCCACAGAGACCAAGCCCAGTTGGGGGTGGGGAGACCTGTGCTGAGACAGTCATAAACGTTTTCTTTCAAAAGGTGAGATTGATTCTTCTGTTTTGTGCAATTCTTTCTCTCTCTATATAGTATATCACTGTGTAGGGATTGCTTCAAGCTCTGTATCCACATTTAGGGGATAAGGAATTTCAGTGACTGGTGTGATATTTGTAGTAACTGTGCTATGTGCCTCTCAGTTGCTGCCCTTTAATCTGCTGATGAGCATGATTACTTTCTGCTGTTTTTTCTGTAGAGAACCTGATGGATTTAGTGGTAATTTCTGCCTGCAATGGAGTCAAACAGCATGCCTCCATCTCCCAACCCATATCAGTTTATCACTTGGTTGTTATCTAAGTGGTGATGAGTGGATGTTCAGGTACTAATTCTTGCAGCTGTAAGGATACGGAACCTGTGTGAACGCCTTGGGCAGCCACAGCCATTAGTTGAGCGTGTGTACCGTGTGTTCCAGCACACTTTGCACCGTGAGACTAGCCTATTCTTCAATCGGCATATTGATCAGCTCATACTTTGCACCATCTATGGTGTCTGCAAGGTGAGTCCATCACCATTGTTCACATGCATCCTGTTTGGGCACTTGATTTTTGACCTCTGGGAACTGTTAGCATTTGTGTGGAGAAGTATTCCCAGAGTGGGTCCAAGGGAAAGTCTTAGTTCCATAGAGTTTCTTTTAGATGTGCTGCTTTCAATTCTCTTAAGGGAAGTGTACACAAGGAGTTTGGTCTCACCATGGTACTAGAATGTCTTCACTTTGTAATTGGTAGCTTGTATTGGCTGTTTGTTTGGTGGCTCAGGTTAGCAAAGCAACTGTGACATTTCGTGATATTATCCATCAGTATCGGATGCAGCCACAATGCAAGCTCCATGTGTTTCGCAATGTCTTCATCGACCTACCTCCCTGGCGCCGAGCTGGGGTGTGTACTTTGTAATTTTATGAAATGAAGTATGAAGTGGTCTCACAGTGACATATCTGGTTTGCATAAATGGAGATGTTGCATAAGTGTGCAGGAGGCTGTAACCGGTATTCTGATAGTAGGCCTGTCTATGGCCTAGATCTTGCTTGTACAGGAACAAGCTAGAATGATTCAAGCATACTATTGGATATACTTTGTGAGTGCTAGGCAGCATCATGAATGAGTCTTTCCATTTCTTCCAGAAATGCAAAAGAAAGCTTAAGACAGAATTTTTGTATAATGGTTTGCCCAAAAATTTGGGTGGATGTTCTATACTCAGTTACAGCCACTTTTTGGAGCTGCCAAAGTCAGTGGGAAGCCACTTCAGGTTGTCTCTGCTGTTTGTGATGGAAGGTGATGGTCTGACACTTTGTGAGTGATACTCATGAGGATATGACTGCATTCATCTATGCAGGTTTCCTTCAAAGTGCCACTGAGGAGTTTTCTCTCCAAACTCATAGCATTTTAACCCTTTTTCTGGGGTGCAGAAGGCAGGAGGTCAGGAGACAGGTGATATAGTCAAGTTTTACAACGAAATTTTTGTGCATTCCACCAAGACATTCTTGCTGCAAATTGGCACAAGTGGTGCTACACCTGCTTCAGGCAACACTCATGGTTCAGATGAAGGAGACTATCATAACGGTAAAGGGAGCCTTAGCCCTCCTGACAGGTTGAGGGGCTTGTCCATGTGAAGCTATATTCAAAACCGTGTGTACTTGTTATGCATGTTTGGGAGGGAACCAGTCAAAGGTTTGAATGTACATGCTTTCATTTTGTTGTTTGTTCTCTGGTCTGAGCTTTGAACATGAAGTAAAGCAGACTAGATTGCTATTTGTTGCTGGCATTCAGCCAGTGGCATATTAGGCAAGCTGTACCTGCTACCAATAGAATGGAAGCAATGTAGCTGGATTATGAGGATGATGTTTGACTTTGAGTGAGGTATCTGTAGGATGGCTGCTAGACTTCTTGACCAAAAATCAGCAGAGATCTGGATGATGTTGTATCGTTTCATCCATCCTTCCAAAGCAGCAGCAGGATGACACAGTCAATGGTTCCCTCTTTTCCTAACTGTGGGACAGGATTATTGTGTGTTGCAGGTGACTCACCTGCATCTCCAGAACCTCCTGCCTTTCCAGTTCTACCAGACTTGTCTCCCAAAAAAGTATCAGCCATGCACAACGTGTATGTTTCACCACTTCGGGCTATTAAGGTATGCTATCCAGCAATGGACCCTACCTTATAAGGTGGAAGAATGTCTCACTGTGGTGTTGGGCACCACCTCAGGTGTTTCCTTGGAAGGGTTTCTCAACAATCATGGGGAACAGCTGTCATCATGTCTTTCCTGCTGTCCAATTTTTTTACTGTCTGTGAATATAAAGAGTGCTGGTAACCTGTACTAGGGGTGTATCAATGTGCAGCCTCAGCATGTGTTTATTTAAACAAAACCTTTGTGTGAACAATTTTGGTTAGTCAGTAAGCAATGAATCGTGCTTTCTTCCCACACCTGATTAGAATGTATCCTGCAGTTGTTTGCTAAGTGCATACAGCTCCAGGAGTTTGTTCTAGTATTCGACTGGGCTGTGAATCAGTTGCCTCCATTTGTAGCTGGACTTAATCTCAAGATGCCATTGCAGGTGGACACTCTGAAGTCACCACACACACGCAGCTTGTATGCATGTGTTGGGGAGAGTGCCTTTGCGTATGAAAGCCCTTCAAAGGACTTGACAGCAATCAACAACCGACTGAAGAAAAGGTTAGTTCTAGAACTCAACAGATCGTAAAATTTTGTATGTCCAGGAGGGTTCTTAGTTCCTTATCACATTTTTTTTTGGTTTGGATGTTTTAACAATACCTGAGATGTTGATTCAACAGGCGCCTTGGGAGATTGGATTTTAGTGATGCATCATTGGTAACCGACTCAATGGTGACAAGTACCCTGCTTCCATGCAACAACATCTGTACAAACCGTGTTGAATCCTGTTTGCAGCAGTCTCACCCTGGATTGTAGAATTGCCCAGAACTACTGCCCTGATGTTTCTGTAGGCTAGAAATGACTTATGTTTTTTTTCTGTAGATTGTTACTGTCAAGAGCTTGGAGTATGCATACTCAGGCCTCTGGCAACTAGCAGGCACATCTCATGTTGAAAGCAGCAGGTGGTTTATTTCATTATTTACCTTAGTTCGCAACCATTGCCTGCCTGGAATCAGCACTTCATGTTGGTAATTAACAGGAACTAATCACTGAGATGTGGTCCTAAGAGCCAGTTTGCAGGCTCTGTTCTTTAGCTTTTTGGAGGTTACATGTGTTTGTGTTCCCACCAAATTGAGGGAATGTCTCTCCCTGTTAACAGGCTGGGCTACATTAATTTAGTTCAAGTAGTAGCCCTTGTCTGCTGTTTGATGCAGCATTCATACAAGGTCCCATTCTACCCACACCTTTTATGGTTTAAGAGGTAAGTGCACTCTAGACTTATGACTTCTATTTTAAAAGGGTTAATGAATCATCTGTGCAGTGCAAGATTCCTACTTGTGTAAAGACTTCTTGTTCCGGATCTAGTTTAGTTTTTTCTGCGCACTGTTTTCAGATCCCTGTTGTCACTGCTTGCCAACTGTAGCTATGAATAGTTATGAAAGCACTTTGTTTTTCTAAACGGAAATTCCTCTCATAAAATGTCCAAATTTTGAAGCACCTTTCTCAGATTGGAAATTACTGTGACCTTGCTTTTAATGTGTATGTACTGTTTGCACTCCTTGTAGTGTTGAGGCTGCTTACAGTAGTACCATATATGATAATTATTTTGAACAGCTATGGTGTTGTGTCAGGTGAATGCATCCTTCTCAATTTTGTTGAGAGATCTTACAGATTTATATGCAGACGTGCCTGTAGGATCCAGTGTGTGAAGGAAAGAGAGCTGGGAAATTGTTCAAAGGCTCTTTGGAACTCAATTTGAACGATGGTAGAGAGTTTCTGTCTGTGTGTGAGTGCAGGCCACATCAAAGGCTGAGTGTGTGGGTTTGTCAAGTTTGAGCAAATGAGTCAAGTGATTCTTAATGATGTAGCGAAATTAGTTTGTGTGGTCTGTTTTGTGATGGCTGAAGCTTTTAGACTTCACTAAAACTTTCTGCTGCATAATCTTGTATGTGCTTGTTGGTCATCAAAACACTGTAATCGGCCTGAATGCATTTTGTGTAATTGTTTGGCTAAAGTTTCTGGAATTTCCTTCTATAATTATCTACACTTGCTAATGAAGTTAGTGGGGAGATAGTGGGTCGATACTGCTATTGATGATGAAGGTTGACTGTCTGATGCTTTGTGTCTGAGACATAAGGTCATGGCAGTATGACAGCTGAATTCCTTTCATATGAAACTCCAAAAGTAGTAAACCCATCACCTTGTTTTGGTCTATGCAGTAGGTTCATTATGAGAAGAAAGCTCCCTGCTACATATCCTCTGCTGTGGCAAAATTGCACTCTCCCTATATTCTCCCTAAGCTCCTTGTCTACCATGTTCTTGCAGGCACCACATTGAAGCAAATAAGCCACTACAATCTTCATGAGAAAAACCAGCAGCAGCGCCGATCACCACACCAAAAGCAGTCTGTAATATAATGAACCCACAACTTTCTCTAATACTCATCTCAAGCCACAGCTGCCATCCTTGCCACCTTGTTGTCTCCTTTCCACGATTGGTGCATCCACATTGCCAGACACATGATAAAAATGGTGGATCCCTGAAGCAACCAAACCGTTTCCAGACTGCACTCACAAACTTCCAGGTGGTGGCGGCAAGCAATCAGCACAGGAAGGAAACAGCACAGCTTCCATGCTTGGCTCTGAGAGGACCATACAAAATAAAAACAATTCGCATCTCTAGCGTTTTCCCATCCCGCCCTCCTCCCCCGCAAGAAAAGCAAAGTGGAAAGAGTGCAGCAGAAAATCGTATATGCAGGTGGTAACAGCAATACAGAAAACAAATAAAACAAATACCACCGTTCCGAGGGGACAACGACAATTACCTGCGTAAGCGAAGAGGGCAAGCGAACGTCCATCCGCTACAGAAGGTTGTTTGTTTTGTCACTTGTTGAAAATCTCCCAAACCATGGGAGGGTTTTGTAACAGTTAGACCTTGGATGCAAAAGTTACTGAAAAATATTGTCATTGAGAATTTTAGTAAAATTCAAACTAAGAGTTTAGGGGAAGCAAGGTGCACTTTTGAATATTGTTGGAAAAGTGCTCCGTGAATAGGACTTGGAGATGCTTCCTCTACTTCTTAAGCCTATTCTAGCAAATCCATGATTTCCTCGTAAGGAATTTCTTGCTCTAAACAAATTAAGCATAAGCCCCAACTCTCAAGGAGTAGGCATAATATTCTTTCTTTGCACCTTCCCAACAAGAATGATACAATTTTGGATCCAATCTTCAAATTTTTTTTTAAAAAATCCTTTGCATTCTTAAGATTGGATCCTTCCCACTCTTATGGAATAGGGTGTAAGATCGCTTGTTTTTCTTAGGAGGGAATTCATGTATGTAACATGCATTCCAAATATACTAGGAATTATTTTTTTCCATCATTTTTTATGGTTGTGTGAAACTAATTTGAAGAAAAAAAATGGCTGTGTCAAACCTTGAGTAAGGCCACCAATGGTTTCAACTTGCAAGAATTAACCAAAAAAAATACAACAGGCATAAAAAAATAAAATTCATTATGCAAGTCACTTGAGAATTTAAGTAAGTGCAAGATTATAATTGAAGGGCATAAGATGCTTAAGAAAATATAGTAAAGCATTGTACCTATCTATTATGCCCTTTTAAAAACCCTATTGCATGGCAAAGTTAGCCAACATATGTTGCATCCCATAAATAATGACTATAACATATTTGGTTTACAAAATGATTTGTTTTTTTTTATGTCAACCTATAATTCTCTATGGTAGGGAACTGACATTGGGTGTCAATTATGGCTTCTAGTTTGCCAAATTGTTTACCTTACGAGATTTGCCATATGATTCACTATTCTAACAATTAAGTTTACAAATTTTGGAACCTCCCTCCATTCCCCAAGGAACACCTACTTTCGTTGTTGGGAACTGTCACTACTCCTTGGGAGTTCACCAAAGGGACACTACCCGTTCTTTAAGACTACTTGACTTTCCCAAAATTGGCAATTAGATTCATCAAGAAGTCATTATTTCATGGGCATTAAGTTTTAACTCTTCAAAATTAAGGAATTTTTGGAGAAAAATATTAAAGTTAATTACAAGTAAACAAACTTTCCATGTCCAAAAAAGCATGCATTCCCGGGCATTGTTGATGTAAAAATCTCATTAACCAATAGTTTCCCCTATAGTTGCCTTTGATATGCAGTGCCTCACAATCAATTCAAGCTCATTCTAATGATGTGTTTATTTAATATTGATTGTATCATTCAATCAATGTGGTTGCTTATTGGATTTAGGGTTTTCAATTGTTGCGATTTGAAAATGGGTCATATGAAATTTTGTAATGCTACCCAATAATCTAATTTTTAGAGCATTTTTCTCAAGGATTGTCATAATTCATGGGGCACACCTTTTCATTTTTTTTAGGAAAATCATTATCCACAAAGATGTCATCCCAATGGATGTTTAGGGGATGTTGCATTGTATTTGTGTAACAACACTTCATTTACACTGTAGCATTCTTCTTCTTCATCCTTGTTGTAGCATTTGATTTCCATTTGTATTGTTCCATCTTCCTTGTGCCTAATTGTTAAGTTATACCACCACTCTTAAGGAGTAGGTGAAAGTTACTTTATGGAAGTTAAGGTATATTGAACCATGTTTGGATATCATGTGACTAATTTGAAATTTTGCATTTCAAAAAATGAGTTTTTTCAACGAAGATGCAAATTTAATGTGTAATAAATTGAAATTTTACAAGTAATCACATTCACATGAAAATAGACAAACATAACATTAGTTTTTAAAATAATAATTGTAAGGCCCGAAATTCAAAATTGATACCATATTTTTGAAACAATTATATTGTATATTCTATAATACTAGATTCAAGAGTGCTCCAAAAGGGATCGATGTAATATGCTTTCACCCAATACATGCAAAGTATCCCATTCATGTTATGACCAGCAAAGAACTTGTAATTCTTGGACAACTTTCACAACGAATGTTTTTCCTAAGCCCTATTAGACCTCCAAAGTTGAGCGTTAAAACATTGGACAAAGTGTACAAAGTTGCAACCAATGTTTTTCCTAGGCCTTATCAAACCCCCAAAGTTGAATGTTAAAACACTTGTCCAAGTGTACAAAGTTGCGAAGCTCACTAATACATTAGTGAAAAGCGATACATGACTACAAGCTTGTCTTGTAAAATCAAGTGCATTAGTTCCTTTGCCTAGATAGTTTCAAAACAAGACTATTAAATTGGTTGCGCACAAGTCATTTCAAGCAAAAATAGTTGAGGAAATAATGAAGGGAATGGAGGAATATTCAAATGTTGATAATAATGAGGATGCAAGAGTATCACCACCTTGACCAATTGAATATTGCCTTAATCAATTAGGCATGTTTGGAAAAATACACCCCCCTCCCCTCCCCCCTTTGCCTTCCAATATGATCTATCAATAGTTGTGCCTAATTGGCATGAAAGGACTAATTCAACCATGAATTACAATTGTCATGATGGATAAAAGATTTGCACATAAACAACTAGCCATATTTTGAGATGCATAGCGCATTTTTTGGGCCATTAGTTGCAAACATTTGTGAACCTCCCCATTGCAAAAGTTGATATGGGTGAGTTCGACATGAATGGTAAAAGCTTGCCATGCTTTGCCAATGTATTCATGTTCATCCTTATTTTTCTTGGAAGTCTCTTTTACCACCAAGGAGCAACAATTTGCTTGTTTTTCTTAGGGGAATTGGCTAAGGACAAGGTCAAGGTCTTTTCTTGGAATCCTTGGGCAAACTTGCTAGGGACAAGGCCAAGTTTTTTGTTGGGATTCTTTGGGGGAACTTGCTAAAGACAAAGTTAAAAGAACTCATTTTCATTGTTTTCCTAGTTCAAACAACCAACCAAACAATGAAGGAGATGTATTGGTTTCCATAAGACATCCCCAAAGGATATTGATTAGAAGTCTTGATGGAGAGACATGCCCCATGAAGATGGATAGGTCTCCCCATGATTTCCAATCAACATTCGTAATGAATGAAAACCCAAGGAGACCAATCCATTTCCTCAAATAACTATACTTGAAAAAGACAAATCTTATTTCCTTGAAAATGTTTACATAATTCATCTCCCCAAGTAAATCTCCTCAAAGACTTTTCAAGAAGATCAATCCATCTCCTTGAATATGTTTCCTTAGGACAATCACTTAGTTTTTTGGGGACTTCTTGGGAGATGGTGTTTTCTCCCTAAGTCTCTCTTGTGGAAATTAGTTTTCGTGTGATTAAAAATCATTTAAAATTTTGTAATGAATCATTTGAATCAAATCTTCTTTGAAAAAACTTGTCCTTTTTGTGCTCCAAAAGGTTTTTCGTGAAAGAGGTTTGGTAAAGAGCTTGTCATGGTGAGGTATTAGGTAGATTTGTAAAAGTGAGTTGTGATTTTGAAGTTTCTACCTACATATTGCATAATTTGTGTGTTAAAATTGCTCAGATGATTTTGCTCTTGAGGTTGGATGTTAAAAAAGTTTAGGGTTTTAATTCTTGTAATTATGTGCACACCTAACCCTTTGTAATAAGGTTCAATTCCCCCAAGGGGAGAATGGTAATTGGTGGGTGTGATTAATTTAAAACTTAATTTTTTTGGAGGGCCTTGCTTTTGTTATGGTTGAATTTGTTGTTATATATGCTCCATAACAAAAACTTACATATAAAATTGCTTCCACCATTACAAAATCCAAGGTTGAACTGTTGCCAATAATTTAAAATTAAAAAAAATTAAAACATTTGCCAAATGTACAAAAAATTGTGAAAACAAAGTAGCCAAATGGGCTTCATTAAATTAAAAAACCAGTTGTCAAAAAAATGCTTATTAAAAAATAAAATGAAGGTGGCTTCACATACATTTCTCCTTTAAAAATTAGCTTGTGGCAAAATATGCTATGTTGTCCAAATGAGGGCAAGCATTCCGGCATTGTCCATAGTATAGAAACCCCCCCCGCCCCCCACATTGTCCATTTTTATTTTGTTTTTGTTTTTCTTCAATGTTCCCAATGTGTTCTCAACATGTTCTCATCACGTTCCCTTGAAGTTCCCCAAGTTCCCAAGTTGTTCCCGAAGGCGTTCCCAACGGCATCTCAATTTTATCCCATATATGGTTTACCCAAAGCTCAACTTTCATGGGAAACGTTAGGCTGTTGAGGAGAGTACATTTTTTTTTAATTTTGCGACTCGGGGTCCAAAGAGGTGCTTCTATTGGGGACATGCCCAATGTTCCCCGAAAAAAAAAAATGATGATAAATATGGCTCTTTCAAACAAATAAAAGTTACGAGTACACACCCATGAACTAATTTAATACGAATGACACCACTAAATATGTCCCTAAATTAGGGGTTCTTTGAGTTCAAATATGACAAATTTGGGGATTAATATGGCCACTAAGAGGCCTCAATAGGTACCAAAGTAAGTGCCGGTTTTACCCTTGGCCTTTCGGGTTTGCCCCGAACAACAACAACAACAACAACATCATCATCATCATCATCATCATCATCATGGGTTCTTTCCCAGCAAACGAACATCCTACCCGACGGTCTACTATCGAGTTTCATTCTACTTGGAAAATGATAAAATTTGTGGGTAGGTAAGCCAACTAACTTACGACTCTCTCCCTTTGACAAAATCCACTTATTGTAGCCTAGGGTCAGTTTCACACATGGACCAAATTTTTGTTTTTAGAAATAATTATTATTTCGTTTTTACAAATTTGAAATTATTTTTATTATTTCATGATTTACTATGATATGTCTAATATGAGTAGTGAAACTATTAGTAACGAGTGGGAGCATAAGGATCAAAGATGGTCTAGATTGTGGACATATAGAGTTTCAATTGAGAAATATGAATAAATTAGTAACTTTGGAGAGATTTAATTTCGATTCGGTGTTATTGTGAAATGTGTTTAAGTTGTGTTGTTTGGTCATATGCTGATCCCCACCTCTTTTTTCTGCATCAAGAAGGTTGTGGGTATTTGTTCCAAACCTAATTGCCACATTGCAAGTAGGGTTGCATCTTAGTTTTTTGTGATGATTTAATAGAACTTGATATTTGTTTGAACACAAAGATAGACTATAGGAAGACAACCTTGGGCCCACTTTACACAAGGAGTTGAGGCTAATGTTGAACCCAAATTGAGCAATCCTATTGGTACAGCCTCTGAAATTATCTCCAAAGGATTTACACCATGAATCAAGGCCAAACAAAAATATATTCCTTTAATCTAAGGATATCCAAGCTTATCAACTTGAACTAATCTGTAAGCCTTGGGAATTGTATCAATAAAATATATTTGCTTCACGAAATTTGCACTTGCACTGTATAAGCGAATGAAACCTTATGCAATACTCCTCCATTTTTGTCTTTTGTGATAGCAAGAGTGGAAAAGAAAAGTAAGCATTTCCAAGGGTTGAAGACTTAGTAGGACGTGGTTCTTACTGATGGGGGGAGGGGGGTGGGGAGAAAGGATTTGAACACTGGAATATAGACGGCTACTCGACTTCATATGAAAGGACCAACCAGACTCATATGAGCTGAGGCAATTCCAGCCTGGGACGGGGACCTCCCTTCCAGGGCTATATTGGTCTCAAAACCAAGTATTTAGGTACATGTCACATACCAGCCAAAAATCAGCCTTTGATCCTAACGTGAGGACCATGCTGGTATGAAAGTGTTCAAGAAATTCAATACTGGTAGGCCTACCAGGCTGGTGTGATTTTATGTTTTTTTTAAGGATTCCATACAAGTACGCGAGCAGCTTTTGGTATGTTCAAAAGTTGACACCTGCTCAAAGTGGTTCCGAGTTCCTAGCTTTTGACCTAAACCACATGAACTGCTTGACTTTCCAAAACATCTACCTACTATTTTATTAGTAACTAACATCAGGCCAAAAGTGCACAATAAGTTATTTCTCATCGTTGGTCCCAAAATTACTTGGCTGTGACTTCAAGTCTAAAGGGGACATATAATGATGAAGTTAATTTTGCACTTAAATTATTAAAATTTCACTCTTAGCTCTATTCACACCTAATGCTAAGTGAGTGTTAAGTCAACCTTAGGAAAGACAATTTTTTAATTTCGGGGTTGCATTCTTATAAGAACATTAGCTAACATGTCCTAGGTGAAATCTTACATGGCACATGACGTGAAATAAATGTTAACTTTACATGAAAATGTTAATAAGACATAAATTTTGAAATTAAAACACAATGTTAGGTAGTAACCCATAAAATGGTATATTAAATCAATGATTTGATAACACAAATGTTTTCCATGATTTTCTTAGGTTTTCCTCTTGTTCCCCTCCTTATTCTTCTCACAACATTCATTGTGATTGTGTGAATTCATCATTAAAAAAAAACTTATTTTTTAAATCCTTAATTAAGTGAACACTAATTTAAGTGTGGATGAAAAAAAAAAAACTAACTAACATTTTAGTTAATGCTACCTAACTTTTTTGTTTCATGATGTTATCTAAATATTAAGGTACTTAACCCCATAGTCCTGAACAATATGTGGGATTGCACCTTTAGTTTCTCCTTTCCATATTCTAATAGATTAAATGACTTAGTATTAACCCCAAGCATAAAATAGGGATTGAATGATTTGTGTAATTGATCGCAAACCCATCAACTTGGTATTGTTATAGTATCCCTTTTTCAAATTCCTTTCCAATTCGCCTCTAGCCACTATAAAGGCTCTGTGAAGTCCTCAATTTCTCAAAGCTTCCTTACATTAGACAACAAATTACTAATAACCACATGCCTTTCAATGTATCCTTAAACACACACATGATATTAAATCATTACCATGTTGAACACTTGAATAATTTCAAAAGATTGATTACATTTATGTAAAGAGCTTCAAGAAATGTTTTAATGTAGTTGGAGGTAATGTACAAAGCAAAACTTTTCTCAAAGGAGAGGAGGCACATTTCATTTTGCAAGTGGGCAATTTTGTTTTGAAAAGTTCCTCTCCTTCATTGGGTTTGCCTTTAAGTTGGTGAAGCCCTCAGGTGAAGGCTAGTGTGAACCTGGTGCATAATGCACCCATCGAGCTCCCCCTCACCCGGTCCTTCCCCGCTCGTCCCCCCCGCCACTGTGAAGTCTCACCAATATTTATAAGTTTTATTTTTTTTATTTTTTACTCTTTATTTGGTTTCTTCATTTTTGGAAATTTTTTTTCTTTTAAAATTATTTTATTGTACTTCCCTTTCCTTGTTTCATTTGTTTCCATTCCTTTTTTATAGTTTTTGCGTTTTCACTTTTTTATTTATTTATTTTTGTTTCATGTTTGTCTATCTTCATTTTTTTCTATTTTTATGTATTTATTTATTTATTTTTCAAAAAGATTCTAATTTTTTTTAAATGTTCTATAATGAAAATAATTTTTTTTTAAATGCCCCCCCCCCCCCCCCCCTGCTGGCCCCTGCTGGGATTTTGTTTTTTGTTATAACTTCTTAACTACCGCTCAATAAAAAGTAACTTAGGTAAATTAGGTAAAGGAAAATAACTTTGAAAAGGTCAAAATGGACAGACACACAGACACCTACTTACCAAATGTTAGGCCGGTTCTGTAGGTGAATTAAAATGCAGAATTGTCGTGTCAAACGAATGGACGGACGTAGTGAATTTATATATAAGATATATGTTGGGAATTTTTTTATATTAATTTTTAATAGTCTTAACTTTTGAAAAAAAATTCCAAAATTGCCAAGTCTTAACTTTTGAAAAAAAAATCTTGGTTTTATTAGCCTAACCATTGGGTTGGGGTTTAAAGAGTGTTTTTTTTAATTAAAAGAATGGAAGACTCCTCTCATTTTAGGTGTTGGGGAAATTTTTCAAAAGTGTTAAGACTCGGCAATTTTGGGGTTGAGTTTCAATTTTATTGACCGATTGATTCTAGTCCGATTGGTCCCAACCTTGATAAGAAGGTTCAATTCTAGGTTTAGGTGAAAGGCTCGTTTCGACTTTTTTTGGGGGGGCATTGTTCCAAAGTTGATTTCTAGGTGATTTTGGTTTTTTTTTTTTTTTGGGTTGGATTTTGGTGTTCCCAATGTGTTCCTCAAAATGTTCTCATGGTGTTCTTTTTAGTTTTCAATGGGTTGTTTTTAAGTTTTTAAAGAATTCCTCAACATGTTCTCAAAAGCAACAATAGAGGAACAATATAGGGAACATTTAATCAATAATGGTTTCCACATTGGAACATCACAACATATTTCTTAAAAGGTCATTGCTATTAGAGGTGCTCTCAATGTATTTCAAGTTTATAGCTTAAGACGTAGGACCCTAGAATTCAAACAAAGGACCCTAGAAACTTAAAAACCTTGGACCTTACCTAAACCTAATACCCTAGCACGTACCTAATCCTAAGACCCTAACACCTACCTGACCCTATGATCCGGACCCTATTAAAAAAAAAAAAAAATTTTAAACCCTATAAAACTCATCAAATTCAATTCTTGACTAGGTTGGGATAAATGTAGACTCATTGAATCAGATTTTTGATGGATTCTAGGTCCATGAAAAACTCATCAAAATTTAGTTTCTTAAACCCAAATCCAAATGCAAATGCAAACTTAAATAAACCCAATTAAAAATTTGAATGTTTAGCTATTTCCTGCCAAGTTTGAACCCCATGGAGAGGGGGAAGTTGTTTCACCAACAACCCTACTTCCCAGCATTTACAAAAAAAATAAATAATATATATAGTCAAACCTTATGTAAACAACTCCCTTTTTAACATACCAACAACAACCACGAACATTCTTTGAATGAATGAAATGTCCGTCGGAAAAGTGAGGAATTATTACATGGTCCGTATTACATGGTCCGCGCATGTGTGTGTGTGTGTGCGCGTTTGTCTCATCTCTCGTGACTTTGAGACTTTTTTTTTTACATTGAAAAAAAAAAGCCTAGCAAAGCATTTTAATTTTGCTCAATAGACAGAGTCTCTCTTTACTAGACTTGAATGTCTATGGCAATTTACTAGACCTGATGAACTTCTGTAGCAAATTCTTTAAAAAGAAGCCCCGGACTAAACTTTGATGTATGTAGCGTGCGTGCCTGCCTGCCGCAAGACAGACTTGAAAAGAAAACCGATGGGCGCTGGTGGTAGCGTGCCAGCGCCGCCACCGAACACTCACTCTTGAGCCTCAAAGAAAGACACCCGAAAGAAAAAGGAAAAGAGTAGGAAATTATATTGAGTCGTCTGCACAAAAACCCAATTATACCCACCAAAAAGGAATTTGAAGCCCTTTTTTTTTTGGTTGGTTGGTTGGTTGGGGGGGTATTTGGCATGCATGATTTTGCCCTGATTAATTAATCCTAGTCGCCAAATTTCCAAAAATAAACGAAATTTGAAAATTTTGCAAGATTTCTGTATTGGTTTTCTAGTCTTTAGCCAAAAAATAGTGAAGAATGCTTGAACTTCTTTTTTTCCTTTTGTATCATATTTATGGCTAAATATGGTTAACCTGTCTTGTAAATACACTTGATCATGGATTTCTCAAATTCTAGGGAAATTTTTCTTGGATGGAAACTCTGTTCTTGGGGACTTTTGTCAAAGCAACAATAATTTAGGTGCATGATCACAACTAGGAGCTTGTTTTTTAAAAAATAATTTTAATAAAAATAAATTTCAATTTTGCAGTATAAAAAAATTGGCGAATGAGTTTCCCAAATAACCTAAATTAGTCGAAATTACTCTCTTTTACATTTAAAAAAAAACGAAAATTCACAAAATCTTCCCAGTTCTATTTGGTGGAAAGGCCAACACAATTTAGTCAAAGAGAATGTCACTTTTCACAAAATCGCAAAACAAAACCAAAATAAATAAATAAATAAAATCTTGAAAAAAACAAGATGAAAACGAGGAGGCGGACGACGACGGCGACGCTGAAGAAGTAGACGCCGATGGCGACGATGAAGAAGCAGACGGCGACGGCCACGCACAAGGAGAAGAGGAGGAGGAAGAAGAAGAAGAAGAAGAAGAAGAAGAAGAATCGTGATCATGTTAAAGCAGACGTAAGCAAATAGTAGGACCAGAATCCAAAAGATAAAAATATTACTGCGAAAGAATCACGTTGATTCTTGCGCTCCTTCCTGAATTTCCCAACATCGATTCACTGTTATAAATCTCACACCCATCTTGCTGCATTTTGCCAAAGCAGCCGGCTGCAAATTTAAATCCCTCTGCAGCTCTCTCTCTTCTCTCATCTCGCCGAATTGCAGAACCAACGGAATCCTTGTTGTCTGGAAGAAAAGAATAGAACAGAAAAGAGAGTTGTTTGTTGTCAAAATCTTTAGCTTCTGTAGTTCTTGCACGTCGCGGATCCTTGGCTTAAACTGCAATTGTTTACAGATCGTGGATTTTTGTAGATTGAGAGAGGTTGAATCCGGGCTCGATTGAATTTTTTTTGTTGATTGTTTTGATTTTTGTTGGTGCGCAAAAAATGGATTTGGGGAGTGGGTCTGAAATGGATCGGAGGAGTGGGTATGGGAGTGATGGGATTTATCGCAGTTTACGGACGCAGCTGCGTATGCCCAAGCAAGCGGAGTTGGATTTAGTGACGTTTCTGTTCTCGGGGAAAGCAGGAGACCCGCAGTTAGCGAACACAGCGGCGTTGGTGGATGCCGAGACAGGGGAGCAGCTGACATTCGGGGAGCTTGGTGTTACCGTGCGCTCCATAGCTGCGGGTCTCGCGGAGCTCGGGGTGCGACAAGGGAGTACGGTGATGATTTTGTTGGGAAACTCGATTTTCTTCCCGGTGATCTTCATGGCCATCACGTCCATAGGAGCCGTCGTCACCACCGTGAATCCGTTGAACACGCGATACGAAATCGCGAAGCAGATGCGCGACTCTCGCACGCGTTTTCTCATTACCATCCCTCAGTTGGTGAGCAAAGTGGAAGGGTTGGAGAGTCTTCTTGGTTTGATTCTCTTGGAGAACCCATCATCGTCATTGTCGAGTGTAGCAGCAGCAGCAGAAGAAAACAAAAACAACAAACTGTCTTTCACTCCTTTCTCTAAGCTCTTGGCAACAAATCCAGACAAAGCGCCGAGAGTGCGCATTCGACAGACGGATACCGCAGCGCTGTTGTATTCTTCGGGAACCACAGGAGCAAGCAAGGGCGTCGTCATCACGCACAAGAGTTTCATCGCAGCTCAGATCATAGCTGCTGATGGAATCAACGAATTCCGAGACCTTCCGCCTCATGAGGTGGTGCTGGGCCTGGTTCCTTTCTTCCATGTCTTTGGGCTGGCTCTCATGGGATGCGCCGACCTTCGACGCGGTGCGACAGTGGTTGTCATGTCCAAGTTCGGCATCTTCGAGATGCTGGAAACCATTCAAAAGTACAGAGTCACGAGTCTTCCCGTCGTTCCCCCCATCGTCTTGGCTCTCTGCAGACCCGGCGTGATGGACGCACACGACGTGAGCTCCGTCACCAACATCGCCTGCGGCGCAGCTCCTCTCAGTAAGGAACTGACCGAACGTTGCGCTGCAAAGTTCCCGAACGCAACTATCAACCAGGTAGGTATCTATCTCTCTTCTTCTCTAGTTTCTCGCTCTCTGTTTCTCTCTGTCTCTCTCTCTCTGTGCGAAGGACCGGCGCTTTGCAACAACGCCGTTGAACATGGACTTTTGTGCGTGTTTCCATGTCGTTTCTAGGGATATGGATTGACAGAGTCTACGTCCATGGGAACAAGCACCATTCCAGTGAGCAAGGACAGGAAACGAGACTTGAAATCGAGCTACGGATCTGCTGGCTGGCTGGTGAACATGCTCGAAGCTATGGTTGTGGATGTCGAGACGGGTCGCTTTCTTCCCCCTAACTGCACAGGCGAGCTTTGGATACGCGGTCCTTCTATTATGCAAGGTAAGGAAGCTTCACAACTGATCCTCCTCCTCTCTGCATAACTTTCTGCTTCACAGTTCTGTCAAACTGATGCCACACTACTGCTGCTGCTGCTGTTGCAACACCACTTGGGATTCATGCATTCATCATCATCTTCTCTTCTCTTCCTCTTTCTTTGCTTGGTTTCTTTTCTTTTTTCTGTTTTCCTTTTGTCCATAGAAGCTGTTTGGATGCTTGCTCAGTGCTAATTCTGTTATCTCTTTCTCTTCTCTGGCTCTTTAGCTGCTCAGTTTGTTTCTTTTTCTGTTTTCCTCTGTCAATGGAAGCTGCTTGGATCCTTGCTTGGTGCCAATTCCCTTGTCTCTTTGTTTTCTTCATCTTTCCTTACTCAGTTTGTTTGTTTGGTGTTTTTATTTTTTTGGTTTTTCTCTTGTCCATGGAAGCTATTTGGATGCTTGCTCGATGCCAATTTTGTCATCTCTTCTCTTCGTCTTTCCTTGCTTGGTTTGTTTGTTTGTTTTTATGGAAAAAAAAAATTTGTTGTTTTCCTTTTGTCCATGGAAGCTGTTTGGATATTCTTTATCCAATTTTTTAATTGATCCTTATCTTGCAGCCAGCTTGCTTGCTACTATGGTTTTGCACAGTCTTACTTTCACATTTGATGATGATTATGTTGTCTGTGCACTGGGGTTTTGGGCAATTTTGGGTGTGGTGGAACAACAATAGAGTATTTGAACAATGCAGAAGCAACAGCAGCAACATTGGACAAACAGGGTTGGCTACACACAGGAGACTTGGTTTACATTGATAGCAATGGCTGCCTCTTTGTTGTGGACCGCATCAAGGAACTTATCAAATACAAGGGTTTCCAGGTGATTTTTCATATCATGGGTCCAAGGAAGTTTATTTATAAGGGGAAAGAAATTGATTGCTGTCTTTGTTAGGTGGCAGACATTTCTGGTGATTTGCATATTGTGGGTGCAAGGAATTTTTCTTTGTAAGGGGAAAATTGATCATTGCCTTTGGTGATGCATTTCCAAAAATGGTGTTGAGAAGGACTCTTGTTGTTGTTCTTTTGCAATGGAGAAGACTGGAAGAACAGTTGCTCAAATGATGTCATTTCTTAAGACAAAAAAAATTGCTTGCTGAAATGTTGTGGCAAATGACACAAGTTGTGAAACTCACCTCCCTTGTACTTTTCTGCACAGGTTGCACCAGCTGAATTGGAGGCAATCTTGACATCCCATCCTTCAATCTTTGATGCAGCAGTTGTCCCGTAAGTGGATTCTGTATTGCCTTCTATTTCCATTTGAATGTATTTTTTCCCTTGCAAAAATATTCATCAGAAGATTCCCCAATAGCTTCGCTTGAGAACTTATGTTTGAATTGATTTGTCTGCCTATTTTTTCCCTTTCCTCTCTAATCAACACATTACAGTCCTGAGTAATGAATGGTGTGTTGCTCTACCTTGTCAGTGCTTACACCTGTTGCTGTTAATGATCATTAACTACATAACAACAAACCCATCCTTATAATGGTGCAACACATAGAACCCTAGTACTAACTCAGATTCACCTGTGCAAGCAGAACTTCTGACAATGGCCATGAGAGTTTGTGCAGAAGATTGTAGGTGAGGTTGGACTCCATAAAAACAAAGAAGTTCGCACGATCTTCTTTCTTGTAAACACAATGAACATGACAGTGATCTCTGCTTAATGCACATGTTTTTGTTAATGTCCAGACTTCCAGATGAAGAAGCCGGCCAAGTACCCATTGCATATATTGTTTGCAATCCAGAACGCCTAGTAACAGAAAAGCAAGTTTTGGACTTTGTTGCTGAACAGGTTTGATTTTTTTACATGCCTGCATTGCTCTCAGGAGTTTTACAGTATCTTTTTTCTGTGTCAGGTCTTTTAGACAGATTTATTGGACTGTGTATCACATGAACAACTCCTCCCTTAGCTCTTCTACTCCCCTGTGTAATTTAGACAACAATTTGGAGAAAAATTATGTTTGGAAAAGACTTAATTGATCAGGGATTAGTCAAGGATATCAAACAACTAGAGTGTTTTGGTTTATTGGCTTTGTGTTTGCGCACTACTGATGATGCTCTTGATTGAATGCATGGGGTGTACAGGTTGCTCCTTACAAAAAGCTGCGGAGGGTGACATTCTTAGAAGCCATACCCAGATCTTCATCAGGCAAAATTCTGCGGAGAGAGCTCATACAAAAACCCATCTCCAAACTGTGATCTCGTTTCATGTCTAAGCAATTCTGCAGCACAACGAATGTACAAACAACCAGAGTAGTTCAATATACACTGTATAACTACTCTGGTTTATTGTACATTGTGCCAATACAGTAGCTAATTTCTTTGAGTTTTTTAAACTCATTTTCAAACCGATGAAACATGATGGAAATTTTTTTTATGTTTAGTCAAAATTATCTTCAACATTTGGGCGTCAGTAGAGCCTGTGTTTCATGAAGTTTTTGCCAATAAAATTCTACACCTTTCTGCATCAAGATGTTTGGAAACCAAAAAGTTTTCTTTCACAGGATCTCTCATATTATAAACTTGTAAACCCCTAAAAGGCAAAAAAAAATCTACTTTGAAAACAAAATAAACCTCTAATGAAAAGTCTAATTAAAATTCAAAGACATGTTTTGCCTTTATTTGGTAGTGAGGTAAATGAGTGGCATCACAAAACTTCTAGGAACTCCTTACGTTCCATTTCACTCATCAAATTTAGGTTCAAGCTCTTTTGTTAAATCAAATTTTGTTTCACATGCACTTGCTAAGTTAAAATGCTTGTAACAATCAATGCATAGATCCAACAGGCAATTCTTGTTGACAAATATTAAGTTGTCAAGATTCTCGATTTGAAAATGACATCTATAAAGTCGTGTGAGGATTCGAATAATGAACAAATCTTTTCAATCTTGATTTAGGAAGTTGGAATGTTTAAGATGTGTTTCACCAACTTTGCAACAGTAGGGAATTTGTGCGATTTTGTCCATCACCAACTCAAGGCACATTTGTAGTCCACCTCAATGAGATAATAACAAAATTCATCAAGTTCTCTTAAGTCAAAATGTTTCAAGGTGTTCAGATTTGTTTCAATGGTGTGAAATAAAATTTCAAAATCCACTTGCAAAGGTAACACTTGAAGCTCTTCATTGCAAAAGGTATTAATGATTTGTCAAACTACAAAACAAAGGCAATAACAACTATCAACCATAATTGACAACCAAACTAATTGCATTCTCACAACTAACGTATGATGTGATTGAATGTATACTCTTGAACTTAGGACCTAGCATAAGTGTTAACATCTAGTGACGATTTTTCCATTAAAGCCATGCAAAAAATAAAATGAAAGGTAGAAACATTTTCAAAATTTGATGTTTCATGCAAATCTAGAGTTCTTTCAACTCTACATCAAAAGCAATTGCATCCAAATTAGTCAAATTGTCACAAATAATTTGATGTGCAAGTTCATTGTTTAGCTCATAACATGTGAAAATTATAAACTACAAGGCATCTCTAAGTAAACAATGTCCACAACTTTGTTTCATCACACACCTAATTATTATGGGTGCCAATAGTTTGACAACAATTTCACATATTGCCTCGATCTTTGGAGATGGTACATGGTTTTGCAATGTTTTGATTTGTTGAAAATAACACAAAGTAATTGTTGAATGGAAAGTTAAGGATTAATAAAACCTAACTTGCCAAGCTTCAATGACTAACCCAAAAAAATAAACAACCTAGCCTAACACCAAAAATAAAAACAACTTATAAGCATCCTCATACATTTGGAGGAAACGAACACAAAAAAAAATCTACCAAAAAATATATAACATAAAAAAATTAAAAAGGTTTAAACATACCCAAGCCACTATAAGAAATGATAAAATTCAAGGGAAATGCAAGTGATTGCAAATTAAACCCCATTCATCTTTTACATAAGCTAGAACATTTTGACTAAAAAAAACCTTGTCAAGGAGTTGTTGGAGGTAGAGAACCATATCTAACCAAATGTATCAAATGTTTCAAATAAACCAATTGTTACATGCTTGGGCTACCAATTCTTGAAAATGAAATTTATAACCACAACAAACACATTGTGTGTTCCCTTATTCATCCAAAGATCAAAGGTACAAATGGTTAACACACAAGTGGTTAAATGTGGGTTGCACATATTCCACCAAAGTTTTTTGTGCTAATGCCAACAAAAGTTTTTTAACAATAACCTTTCAAGATGGGAAGACCACCGACTCAACTTGTACATTAACATTTGGAACCAAATGGACTCCACAATCAATGGCAAAAACTCCTTGATCACATATAACATCACATCTTCCATGAGAGCTTTTTGTGTGAAGTGTTTTTTCGTACATGGGGTAGTAATTGCAAAAGAAGAAAAGATGGTAATGGAGGTAATATGGGACTTCTTATTCAAAATCAAACAAAATTGAAAAAAAAGAAATGCAAGATTCTAAACTAAATGTGCAAAATCCAAAAATCCAAAAGAAATAACAAAGCAAAGAAGAACAAAAAGAACACCACAGAAAATTTGATCATTCAAGAATCAAACAACATCAAACAAGGAGAGCCAACAACATTCTAGTATTGAACGAGATCTAACCATCCAAAAATCAAATATAAGTAAAGGAAAGAAAAAAAGAAAATGACATTAAAATATTGAATAACATCTAACCATTCAAGAATCAAAGAAAACCAAAGAAAAAGAAGGAAAAACAACAAGATTCCACTATCAAACAATAATATATCATCCAATTAATATGAAACAAAAAAAAAAGAAAAAGAAAAGAAAATAAAATAAAAATCCTCCATGAAATGGCATTTAACCATGCAAAAATGAAGCAAACATAATTTTTAAAAAGACGTGGGCTAGAACAATCAACGATTTAACAAGACCGAATAACCCAAAAAAAACTAAAATATTTGTTAAAATCCAACCCATCCAACATTAACCAAATGTAATAAGGAACACGAAAGAGAAACACAACATCCATGGAGAAGAAGGATAGAGAACAAACATTTAACTATCAAAACAAAGATCTAAATATTCAAATAATCAAATTAAGAAGCAAAGAAGGAAAGACATGTTTACTAAAAAGGTAATGAAGAAAACTATTTGATCATGTTATGTTATATAAGCTAGTAGTAGTGGTTATGGCAAAAAAATGTAATAAGGATGCTTACAATTTTTTTGAGAGTTTGAGATACTAAATGTGGTGGGTATTGAATGAATGAACCAATGGTTTGGTGTCCTTATACCTACACAAATGAGCTAAATTATTATGGTTTTATAGTCAAGATTATGTATGTATTCACAAGAAGAAGAAGAAGAAGAAGAAGAAGAAGGGAGAAGAGAGCAACCGAATGAAAACCAAAGTTTTGTAACTTCCCGCCACACCTGCCCTTCTTCTTCTTCTTCTTCTTCTTCTTCCTCCTCTCGTGTTCTGTATTATGTTGATGGTTGTGGGTATGTAGAGGCTGGCTCTCTTGTTGCCTTTTTTCTCTCCCCGAAAGAATTGACCCATTTGCTTGATTTTCACTCTTTTTAGGTAATGTACTTTGTGAGGGAAAAATTGCACCTTGTTGCCATTTTGTAACTACTTAGTGCAAAAGTGGAGCTTTTTTTTTGGTTTCTGTTGTTGAATCCAAGTCGAGCTTTGTTGTAACACCTAACTAACTAACAAACCCTCCTGTTATAACTTATCTCAAGCTTTTGTGCTGTACCTGTGTTGGGGAAGGAAACATTTTCCGTGCAGCAATTTTTTTCTTATTTTTGTTGGCTTTGAGAATTGTTTGGGTTTCTTCCAGTTTGATCAAAAATTCTCTCGCCGGATTTTCTGTTTTTGGTGGAAGGAGTTTCCTTTTTTGTTTTGTGTTTTGTTTCTTGTGTTTTCGTGGAGGATTTTTTGGTGGCATTTCCATTTGTTTGTGTGTGTGTGTGTGTGTGTGTGTGTTTTTTGGGTTTCCTTTTGGTGGCATTTTGTAGTCTTCGAGAAGGCCGCGAGGAGGGGGCGGGAGAACAAAGAAGTTGGGGATGGCTGTTGAGCAGCTTAACGAGGAACAGATTGCAGAGTTTAAAGAAGCTTTCAGTCTCTTCGATAAGGATGGCGATGGTACGTCGACTCCTTCGTTGTTCTCGACGGGTTTCTTGTTTCTGGGTACCTAGTCCAATTTGTTCATGTTCTTCTCTCGGTGTTCAAGCAATCTTGTTTGGGTGTGTGTGTGTGTGTGTGTGTGTGTTTTGCAGGAAGTATTACAACCAAGGAACTGGGAACCGTGATGCGGTCATTGGGACAAAATCCTACGGAAGCTGAGCTTCAAGACATGATCAACGAAGTGGATGCAGATGGGAGCGGCACCATCGACTTCCCTGAGTTTCTGAATCTGATGGCACGCAAGATGAAGGACACGGACTCTGAAGAGGAATTGAAAGAAGCCTTCCGCGTGTTTGACAAAGACCAGAATGGCTTCATTTCTGCTGCAGAGCTGCGACACGTGATGACCAACTTAGGGGAGAAGCTCACGGATGACGAAGTCGATGAGATGATCCGTGAAGCTGACGTCGATGGAGACGGCCAGATCAACTACGAGGAGTTTGTGAAAATGATGATGTCGAAGTAAATAGCTCCTGCAGCCTGCTGCTCCTGCCCCATGCAGCAGCAGTATGCTCTTCTTCTTCTTCTTCTTCTTCTTCTTCTTCTGCTACTTTCTCCGGTTCTTGGAAATCACAACCCTGCTCCTCTTCTTCCCTTGCCTTTGTGCAGAGGATCTTGGTCAAGGTTCCAGATTGCAAAGCTTGCAAATCCAATTTAGTCCTGAAATGAAAGACTGATCTTCTTCACAGCTCCGCAAAACTTGCCCAAAAAAACAGAAGCAAGAAAGGAAACCAAAAGCCTCCAAGATCAAGGTTGTAGAAAAATTAAGCTTAGTGAGCTTGCTTCTTGCTTGTACATGGGTGGGTAAGGTCATGAGGGAAGAAAGCTTCTGTCAGTTTTGGAGTTTTTTGTCTTTCTCTTTCACACAAATATGTTTGCAACTCTTGCAAGACCATCAAAATCAAATGGGGGTTAAAATTTGAAGCAAAGTTCTCTTATGCCACAGTGTCATCTTGTTGATCCCTAGTGTTCAAGAATTCTAAAGCTTTTGTCAGGTTTAGAGTTTTTTGGCTTTTTCTTACACACAAAAGTGTTTGCAACTTTTGCAAGTTTGTCAAATCAAATAGAGACAAAAAATTTGAAGCAAAATTCTCCTAAACGTCAGTGTCATCTTGTTGATCCCATGGGTTCAAGGCTTTCTAAAGCTTCTGTTGGGTTTCGAGTTTTTTTGCTTTTTCTTTCACACAATGTTTGCAACTCTCCCAAGATCATCAAATCAAATGGGGGCAAGATTTGAAGAATTTTATTAAGCCAATACTGTCATCTTGTTGATCCCTCGGTTTTCAGACTTCCAAAGCTGCTGTCAGGTTTGGAGTTTTCTGGCTTTTCTTCCACACAGTGTCTGCAACCCTCACAAGATCATCAGATCAAACAGGGGCAAAAACCAAATCCAAAACTGAAGTCAGTAGTGTTATCTTGTTGATCCCTTGTGTTCAAAACTTCGTTGGGATTGGAATTTTTTTGCTTTTTAATTAACACAAAAATGTTTACAACTTTCATGAGATCATCAAATCAGGTGGGCATTAAAATTTGAAGCAAAATTTATAGCCAGTATTAAGTGTCATCTTGCTGATCCTTGTGTTCAGGATTTTTCTCTGCAGAATTGGATGGGTAATTCCACAAAACCTACTATTTGTGAGAACGTTGCATGAAGTTTTTGCTTGTGTTTTTTGTGGATTATTGCTGTTGGTGGGATATATCCTACTAACATGCAAATCAAACCATGTCAAGTTTCTCTGACTTCCCACAGAATCACTTGAACTCGTATTTTTAGTGTTTTTGAGAAGTGGCTCTTCCAATCCAACAGTTTAGGAGCATTCTGAAAACTTCAATCTTCCAAGCAAAAGTGTTGCTAATGATTTGTGTGGTTGATTCCTGAGTCTGGTGGTGCTCAAGCAAAAGAGTAAGTGTAGAATTATACGGGAATCAAAGTGAAGGGTTAAGAAGATGCCTAAGCCCAAGCTTTTGCAGAAGCTAAAAAGCCTTAAGTAGGGCAACAATGAGTCTCCAATGCTTGTTGTAGATGTTTGCCTTTTAGGTCTCTTTCGCAGTGCTTTGAAAATGCTTCAATCTCCTGACTTATGGTCTCTGTTTTGGCAGGATACCCACATATTGTTGACAAGCTTTTCAAAACAGGTTCTGCCCAGACTCTACATTTATGTGAATAAAATGTGGTTTTGTCAATTGTAAGGAAAAATCCTTTGACATCCATCAAATGGCGATATCTTCACTCACTGCCATAAATGGGCATAGAGCCCACAAGCCAACGTGATTGTTTGTGTGGTGCATCTGGTCATCTGTCAGATGGGATTAACAAAATATGGCACTGCTCTTCACAGACAATTCTACTACATCAGGAAATTTTCAGCACTGAACAAAAACCATGTCTGATCCAAATATGTCCATCCACATGAAACATATCAGAAGCCATTTATCAACACCAGGATAGAAGAAAATTTATACAATTTTTGCAGCAGTGGGAGTGCAGGTCCTGCACATGTTTTACCTCTTCCAGATATACAAAATCTCTCTTCAGAAATTCCTGCTCTATACACCTAAATACAGTTAGCCCACTTCTGCCACAGCTTCTTTACATGTTCCTGGAAAACTACATCTTTTGCCAAAATTCCAGTCATCTATGAAACTCACTTTGAGAAAGTTAAACAGGTAAGGGTGCAGATGCATTTGATGAGGGCACCTGATTCTCCTTAGGAATTTCAGCATGTTCTGAAAGCAGTGCCCTGAACTCATCGCCAGTGAGTGTCTCCTTTTCTAACAAAACCTCCACTATCCTGTCCATAGCAACTCGGTTATTTCTGATGTGACCTAGTGCTATCTCATATGCCTTGTCAGAAATCAGCCTCACAGCTTTGTCAATGTCTTCAGCCAGCTTCTCGGACATGGAATTGCGGGCCATCATCCGCATAATCATATCTCCACCTTGAACTGATGGATCCATCAATGCCCAAGGCCCAATATCTGACATACCAAAAACTGTCACCATCTGCAACCGTCCACCAGGAAAATTTTAGTACAACGACTCTTCTTGCACAATATATTAGCTACCATTGCCACCAGGTATCAGATCTCCCAATGAAAGTCCTAACCGCAACACCAAAAAAGAGCTTGTATGCCATTGACCCATGAGCACCAATAACTGCATGACTTTACCTGCTTAGCCATTGATGTGACCTGCTGCAAGTCACTAGCAGCCCCTGTTGTTACTTCAGCATCACCAAACACCACCTCTTCAGTTGCCCTACCACCCAATGCACCCACAATGCGGGCAAAGATCTGCTGTTTGGAGATCAATGTGGGATCATCCCCTGGAATGAACCAAGTAAGACCACGAGCTTGACCCCTAGGAATGAGTGTCACTTTTTGCACCGAATCATGACCTGGTGTCAGTGTGCTGCATCATCCCATGAAGAAAAGCTGTCAATTGCACTTGTACAACAAATGAGGAGAAATATAATGATCTACATTCTGTGCTCAACAAACACCAACAGAGGGGGAAAGTGTCATTCAGCAAACACCTTCATAGATGTTATTCATCATGACTACTAGCCTTGGTAAAAAGCTATAGTTCAGGTTGTATCTCTCACCCACAAATAGCATGGCCAACTTCGTGATAAGCTACAAGGCTTTTGTTCTTGCCATCTGTCATCACTGTGCCCTCCATGCCTGCCACAATTCGATCAATGGAGTCATCAATCTCCTTGGCAGTAATGGAAGTCTTCCCTCTCCTGCCTGTTAGAATTGCTGCCTCGTTCAAGAGGTTTGCAAGATCAGCTCCAGTGAAGCCAGGAGTGCGCATTGCAATGATCTCCAGTGAGACATCATCAGCAAACTTCTTATTACCCGCATGCACTTTGAGGATATCAGTTCTTCCCTTCACATCAGGGACGTCCACTGACACCTGCAAAACAAGGTACAGTTACAGCAGCACATTCAAGTTGATATACGTACAATCCTCTCCAGCAGCAAGACAATTCCATATCCAGAAGCACAGATATCCTACAGTTTGTTCATTGTGCAGATCTTTCAGTGGTGCTGCTGGATAGATTGTGCATTTGAAGATGAGCAAAACCTTCCAATGTCATCCTATCCTGCAAAAACAGCTCTAAATTTGAAGAATGTATAGCCTGTACCTGTCGATCGAATCGACCAGGGCGAAGTAATGCAGCATCAAGGATGTCAGCTCTGTTTGTAGCAGCAAGGACGATGACGCCAGTGTTGCCTTCAAATCCGTCCATTTCTGTGAGCAATTGATTTAGGGTTTGTTCCCTCTCGTCATTCCCTCCACCGATTCCTGTGCCTCTCTGCCTTCCCACCGCATCAATCTCGTCCACAAACACGATGCAAGGTGCATTCTCTTTTGCCTTCTTGAACAAGTCCCTGACTCGCGAAGCTCCCACTCCAACAAACATTTCCACAAACTCCGATCCTGAGATGGAAAAGAACGGCACACCAGCTTCTCCTGCAATAGCCTTGGCGAGAAGCGTCTTACCAGTGCCTGGAGGTCCAATGAGCAATACTCCTTTGGGAATCTTGGCGCCTACGGCTGTGAACTTCTCCGGTCGCTTCAGAAACTCCACAACCTCCATGAAATCTTGCTTGGCTTCGTCTACACCCGCAACATCATCGAATGTCACTCCTGTGTTAGGCTCCATCTGGAACTTGGCTTTGGATTTCCCGAACGCCAACGGGTTTCCAGGGCCGCCAGGGCCGCCCATACCTCCTTGAGCTCTTCGCGACAAGAAGAACAGGCCACCGACAAGCAGGAGAGGGAATGCTAAATTACTGATCAGGTTCAGAATCACAGAGCCGGAGTCTTCTTGAGCACTGTGCGCAGCAAAGTCGATATTCTTCCCTCGGAATTTGGACAGCAATTCTTGACTAGTCCCCGGAAGCTGCACTCGCACTCTTTGCACTCGATTCCCGAGCTCCGGCGACACAGCTTCTACGATAGCAATAGTTCCATTCTCGTAAAGATCCACCTTCTTAACACGATCCATATCCAGATACTCCAAAAACCTCGAGTAAGACATTCTCGACGACGCTACTCCTTGTTCCTCAGCCGCTCTCGCACTCCTGGCCAGCAAAGCCGGCAGAGCAAAAACTCCCGCAGTTCCACCAACTAAACCCTTCAACAATCCCCGTTTCTTCACATCCAAATCATTCCTCTCCCTCCTATCTCCGATTGCACATGTTACGTTACCAACAGAAACATAAACCTTACGAACATAACAAGAAGAAGAACAAGAAGATGCTGATGATGGTGAAGGCACGAGCGCTTGGCCACTGAACTCATTACTCAACGAGCAAAGAGCCAAAGATGGAGATGTAAGAAGCGTCGTCATTCCTGTGACAGCTACCATCCCGTATTACTTCCTAGAGCTCCTCTTTTTAATCTTCTGCCTCTTCTTTCTCCTCTTCCTTTCTCCTGTTTCGACGGTTAATTGCAAAATTTTCAGACTGTTCAAAAAATGCAGCACCGAGAAACTGTGACGGGGGTGGCAGAGTGCAAGAATCAAAAGCGTTGTGATCAATGGAGAAGGCCGTGGGTGGGGAACAGACAACAGACGAGCAGGAAAACGGAGAGACACGGAGAGGGAGAGAGAGACATACACGAGGCACAGCAAAAGCAATGCAGCAACGGAGGATTCGAGCCCCTGGCTGACAATCTGCCACATACGTCGAAAAAGGGCACAATCGCAACGTCGCACAAGCGAGACACACGGAATTTATCCTCCACGGGGCGTTGTTGACAGAAGCGACGTCGGTTTTTTTTCTTAATTAATTAATTAATTAATTAATTTTGACTTTAGGTTTTTTTTGGTTTGGGTCGTCGGCAATTGCTCGCAATGCCACGCGTCGGTACTGTCAGAAAAATAATCGTTGAAAATAAGGCGTTTGCTGCTCCGCCTTATTTTGCCAAGTTGACTATTCTTATTTTGATGTTTCGCCAATTTTATGTTTCCTGTTTGTCAAGTCCATTTTGCCAGAATACTAAGTTTGCCTACATGTACATTGCCAATTTGACTTTGATAAGTGGCCAATTCCATAACAGAGTTGTTTTTTTTTCCTTTTTTTTTGGCGATATTCTGTTTAGATTCATAATTCAGGGTTTTTTTTGTGGCGAATTTTCGTCACCTGGCGACAAAATAAAAGGAGCTGGCGAATCCAACAAAGGGAATTTTTGAGAATTTTTTTTATAAAAAAATTCGCCATATCTCGAGAGAAAAAAATTGGGAAGTCGCCAGATTTAGACAGTGTGTTTCATTAGGTCGCCAGAACGAGGCAGGATTCCAAAAAAGATCTACTAGTTCACCAGGACAGTCGCCATTTATTGCTAATTAATGCTGAGGATCCTCGCCAAGTACACCATTTTGGTTTTTTCTTAGAGGGTTTTTTTGAATATTATATTTTTGCATGGTGAAATATTTGAGTTTTCATAATTCTTCTTTTGCCTTAAAATAGCCTTTTAATGTAAAATAGCATTTTTTTTTTTTTCCCAGGAATTTTGGTTTGTAGCCCAAAGTGGCAATCATCCCTACGAAGATTTAGCCAAATCTGGCTATAAACCAGAAACAAAGTACAAATCTTTAATCATCCTTCTATATCTTTGGCTACACAATGAAAACCAAATATGTGAATGTGGCAATTGTTTTACTTTCTCTTTTCTCATTTCTGGCAACACAAAACCTTCCAGATTTTTTTTTAAAAATTGTTTTTGAATTTATTTTTTTGGCGAAATTTCTTGAGGGGGCCAAAAAAAAAAAAGGTAGAGCCATCCTTTCACACAAAAACCCTAATGTTGTACATGGATGCTTCCTATCTTTACACAAGAGCATTGGGTTTCTTGTAACTAAAATAGCAATCTTGCCATACAAGTGTGTGCAATGAATGGTAGGGTCTTGGCATGAATGCCCAAAATGCAACAAAATTGTGATGAAATCACTAATGTACAACAATCATGAGGTGAATAGAAAATCATGAACTCAAATTACATCAAATTAGTTGTAAGTCACAAATTATCACATACTTATCATAATTTGCATAAGTGCTACACACCGAAATTTCAATAAGAAATATTTTTTTGTATTAGGAAAATATTTTTAAACAATTTTTTTTTCATGTGGAAACAATAGGGTTAGCTACCCTAATACGATAAGCCATAGCAACACGAGAGCAAGAAGGACAAAACCAAATTCATTTGAAAAGACGCAAGTTGAAAGCAAACACTTTCAAAACATATGTATTTTTTTACCAAACAACAATGTACAAATTCATCACATATAAACTTACAAGCACCCCATGAATGAGCCTTTTAAATAATTTAGTCATGATTTTTTTCTTTCACTAGTGTAAAAATCAAACCTTTTTTTTTAAGTTTGTAAACTATTTTTTTTTGTTTCCTTTATGAGTGAGTTATGCTTGTGTGCAACTTTCTATTTCTATATTGAGTTACAATCTACAAATTAAGTTTGTCATTTTCTACCCTATTTGTCATTTTTCATCTATGAAAGATTGCTTACTTGCTCAGACCTCTAGGATCTTCATTCACTAGTTGTCAATGAAAGTAGTGAGTGTTAGCGATCAAGAAGTTGTATCAAATTTTAGAAATGCGAGATAGAAAAATCATGTTTCATGCATTTTAATTTGACTAATTCATGCCACTTTCATTTGATTTAAATGTGATGTACGTAACATTAAGTTTTGAATGAAATTGGTGTGTTAATAAGTGCATTTTATTGTTGGGCAAATATCTCCTTCTCTTCGTATCCAATGTGAAACTTGTATAACTTTCATGAAGGGTTTAAAACATTCACAGATTTCATTAAAGCTTGTTCATTGATGAAGTTTTTGTTCAAACCATTTCTTAATGGTGATGGTGATCTCATGCACTCAATTTGATTGAGATATTTTTAAATCTATTTCATGAAATGCATAATATTTCCTTTTTGTTATTCAAAGCTTGAACTATGTTTTTTGTGTTTTAAGTTTGGTTTTTATTTTTTTTAGAGCTTTAAGACTTTAGGGTTTAAAACTTTTTTTTTTGCCATATTCAAAATGTGTGTTTAAGGAAATCATCTTCATTCATAATCACATGTCTTATTCATTACCTTTTTTTGAAAACTAAATTTTTTAAATTTTATTCCTAAATATGTCATGACATAATAACAAACTCGACGACCTTTCATCCAAACATCAATGAAAAGTTTTGGGGGACATAGTGCTAATTTTGAACATTTACACATCTAAAGTTCTTTGATATGTACATTTTTCACAACACAGTTGAATCCATTCCTATCAATGGAAGCTCTAGCACGTCATATATGCATAAATAAAAGAGGCTTCCCACCCATGTAGTGAAACTTTTCAAATGCCAGGAATCTACATACCAAAACAAATTAAACATTTGCACATGTTCATTCTTATGCGTTCAAAAATCTCACCTTCATATTTGTGGCCTTCATTTCAAAAATCAAAAACCAAATTTGTAATTGCTTCAACAATCCACAACAAATGTAGGATGTAATGAAATCATTTGTATCACTTCCTCATCAACAAATGTTGAACTTTGTAATTGTCTACTAACAGCATCAAGGGTTTGTTGAACAACTCCAATCCAATGGGTTAAAATGCAATGGGGAGTGGCAATGGAGTTTGTCAATCAAATTGCATTTTAGCCTAGGTTTATCAGTATTTATTGGTTTTTGCTAAGTTTCAAAATCAACCATAATAATGGTTTTTTTAATGTGGAAAATGAACCCTAAACCTTGATCATTGTGGGTCCATATTACTTGATCTTTTGTGGTGTTTTTCTATAGACTTAATTGACTTTATTGTTGAATATATTTCATGACATGTATAGTTGGGAAACATGACGAAAACCAATGCAAGAATTCATGAGCAATGATAAATTGATGGAGAAAAGTCAGTAAGTGCAACCATAATCAAAGCCATTGTGCATCACATATATGACCTAGGTTATTTAGGGAAAAGGCATTTCAACAAACACATAGTTCAATCAAAAAGAAAAGTCTGAAAAGGTTTTGAATGCCCATGAATCCCATTTATTAACCAATGAACATTTTGCATGTGAGATATTTTGCAAATATCTTGTAAATGTAATTAAAATCCCCATGCCCTTTAAAATAGTGGGAATTGAAATCTTCATAGCTCACAACCATATCCAAGCTTGACATAAGGCCATTGCATCATGCCATGCTTTCAAGAAAATCCTTAAAGATAGGTCAAGTGGGTATGTCCATTCAAAGCCAACCATTGTCTTTGTTACTTATTACTTCAATATTATACATCTTGGAAGAATGGGAACATTTTTCATATTATTGGAAAGAATTCAATGAGCAAGATTTTATGGGGATGTTTTCATAATTTTCAAACCTAGGGTGCAAAAGATATTGAGTTTTAAATAATCATTGTTATTGGAAATTCAATAAGAATTTCAACAAAATCAAGTCATTTTTTCAAACTTCACACGTGTCCCAACAACACGTGCAATGCTAGTTATCAAAAATCCAAACATACCCATACCATTAGGTGTATCACATGAAAGTTCTTCTACCAATTCCTTGAGAGTGGGAAGCACCCCATGATGCTTAAGCCTATCATAACATATATTCTCTTCTATTCCTAAGGAATTCCCAACTCTTAAGAAATAGGCATAAGAACCCACTCTTAAAGTGTATGCACAACATCCTTTTTTTGCTCCTTAATAGTGGGAATGACACAATACAATCTTGGATCCAATCTTTGATTTTTCTTTTTCAAGGACCCCCTAGTATTAAAAGTAGATCCTTCCCATTCTTATAGAGTAGATATAAAATACCTCCTCTTTTTTCAAATTCATAAATGTAAGGTGCATTCCAAATACATTAGAAATTTTTTTGGAATGTTTTATGGTTGTGTGAAGATCTTGAAGAAAGAATGGATGTGCAACAAATGTTGAGAAAGGCCACCAATGGCCTCAACTTGCAAGAACCAACCAAAAATACAATAGGCATTAAAAAAATAAATCAATATTCAAATCACCTCTTGCAAAATTTAAATGAGTGCAAGATATTTTCAAATTTTAGTTTAAGAATTATGACCCATCATTAAGGATCTTAGCACATGGAATTTTATTTATTTTTAAAACGTGGCTTGGCTTTTATAAAATGCCTTTTTTATAAAGGTGTAAATAGGTGTGAATTATAGGGTTGACTAACCATTTGAATGCCTCCCACTTCATAAGTTGGATAATTGCCCTATTTTGAAACACATTAAATTGTTTCATATGACAAGATTTTCCAACCTTTGCAAACGCCATTTATTTTCATTTACTACAATGAAAAGTTCAAAGGTAGGTTGAATTACTAAAGTGAAAACATCATTTCCTTGGAAATCAACATGATTTCCAAGTGAATAAAAGTTTCCATTTGTATGATACATTAACATTTGACCATGCTAGCATACTACTATTTAATTAGATGGGAGTCCCTTAGTGTGGTTCAATTGTGGCTATGGTTAGCTTTTGAAAATGCATAGTAAACAATTGGTTTCACCCAATAAATTAAAGATTGGTTATTATATTGGCATGCAACACTATTAAAATTAGGAAAACTATCGACACAAATCAAATTCAAGATCAATTTCACGTGCAATGTAAGAATCTAACCATCATTTTTAAAATGACATGAATAAACATGGGAAAAAGGTAGCAATAACATTTTATTTTCACATGTTTTTAATTTCCAAACTATATTTATAATTTTCATTATAAATATTTGAAATTTTATTTAATATACGAAAGTGTCACTATAGGTTGTGTTTGGTAGCCCTAAGTGATAGGAAAATGTTCAATAGTGAACACAAAACCTCTTATTAACTTTTAAAAATCTAAATTTTTAGCCCAATTTGAATCAAAACAACTTTTGAGTAAAAGAAGTTCCCCCTCCCTAAAAAATAATGTCATTGAAATATAACCTTTTATATGTCAAATAATGAATTTAATTGCACAAAAATGGGCCTCTTAAATATTATGTATAAATTTGTGGATTATATTCATTGCAAATGTAATGTCAACAGGTTTAATATGTGTGAGAAAAACTAATTTCCCAACCTGACTTGTGTATTGATAAATATTAATTAGTAGACAATATATGTTCATACCCATGCAATTTTTTAAAATTTGGTTTACATTTTTCAAACTTGCATATTAATGTGTATCATGTGTTTGATGCAAACTTTGAGTAACTATGAAATACCAATTTTTAACACGTGCCAATTGTATCACTATCAACTTTACACTCATCAACATGCTATTAAGGTGGTTACAACAAGAATTTATCGATGAACACATGATATGATGGGCTAATGAAAATAGTTTTAGAAAGGGGTTTCTATTAAAACATGCCATGGGCATGATATATTAAAAAAGGAATGTAATGGCCTCTTTTGATCCTTTCATAAAGATGATGACACCAAGAAAACAAATTAGATGTTGCTTGAACTGCCACAAAAATTAAATTAAATGATTTATAATGAAAACATTGTTTGAAATTTTAATCCATAGATAAATAAAAGTGCACATGGAACGATATAGAAAGGAAAAAAAGCCATGAAGGACTGAGAAAGTTGTACACTTACTTATTGCAATAATTTGATGAACTCAAGCCAAATTTCTTTATAGATTAGGGAATTGAAAATTTGATTAAGGGTGATGCATGTTTGTGTGATTCACTTTTGGTGTCGTTGTCATTTTTGCATGTTTAAATATGTTTAAATGGTTGTAATGAATAACATAATTTTTAAATTTGTCATTTAACAATTGGCAATACATTAACATAATGATTATGAACACACTTTTGGAATTCAAACATGTATTGTGGACTTGCAATTGGTGCACCTATCACCATGAAGTTTGTTCAAAATGGACCAAAAATGAAATATATATGTATGGGGTTTGGAAATAATGTTCAATTTAAAACAATAAATGTTCAATTTGGTAGGGTAGATTTTGGAGCTTAAAATCAATAAACATAACTTGGTTGCCTCTAGAGTTCCAAGAAGGACTGTAGAGTTGGTGCATCCATATCTTTGTAGATCATTCAAAACAAACAAAAAATTAAACAAATATGGGATCTAAAAGTTTGGGGGGTTTAATGCATCTTTTTCATGTTTCAACATGTTCATTCTTTTCCTACTTCTTCATTGTTTAATTGCCTCTTATAATTAAAAAATGTATTAAAAACCTCCACTAAAAACACCCATAACATCAAAATTAGTAGAAAAAGACGAGATGAAAATATATGGATGTGTTTGGTCATTAGCTTGTGTTTATTGATGGATGTGTGTATCCTATATATGTAATTCTATATCTATATGGACAAGATTTTAAGGTTTAATGCATGCTTAATGGTTCATTTTTGGTAGATAAACATTCCATACAAGTCCATAGCAAGTTTTTTAAAGTGGTCAAATGGACATGGTTATTATTATTTTTCATTACAATATTTTAGTCATTGTAGCTATCAAATGTTCATTCACCTATGAAATTTCTTAAACCTATGTCGAAACCTATATCAAAAGTTGATGATGTCATCTATTATCGTGGATGAACTTGGAAATCCTAAAAGGAAAACCCATAAAATCCATATGAATGAAGGCAAAAGTAGACATTTAAAAAACATGTTCAATAGGCAAAAAAATTGTGAGAAACAAAATAAATTCATTTCAAAAAGACTTTTGGAAATAAGGTTCAATTTGGACCTTTCAAAAGTTCATAATTACCATTTGGTTAATTAACTAAAATTTAAAAAAAATTCAAACTTGAGTTTATTATTTCACCATTCAAAGCATACTTAGTCATTACAAGTAATTTGGAGTGGAATTTAAAATGAAAATTTCAATTTAATAACAATCCAATCAACAAATTAGTCCATAATTTTCATAATAGTGAATCAATTTCAAAAATTAATTTTACAAATTGAATTATGTTAAAGGATTTTAGTTCTTCAAAAGTTTAAGTGTTCAAACATTAGCTTGTTTACCTTAGAGGTAAATAAAAGTTCATTGTGACATTTTGATGAACTTGAACCAACTTGTTTATTTGCAAACCATGTAAATGTTCAAGACATTGCTTGGAATTTTAGTCTATAAATACATATAGAATACATAGAAGGAAAATAAAATTTAATCAGGAAGCTTTGAAGGATAGAATTTTACATATGTTCATTGTGACAATTTGATGAACTCAAACCAACCTATTTATTTATAAACTAAGTAAATTCTTTAAAACATTTATTGAAATTTTAATCCATAGATACATAAATGTACATATATAGAGATACATTAAAAAAAAAAAAAAAAAGGGAAACAATGACTATACTATACTTGCTCATTATGACAATTTGATGAACTCAAGCCAAGTTTTTCTTAACTCCCAAGATAGATTTCTAGTTCAACCCATTTATGTTCACTTGAAACTTCTTGCCCTTCAATCATGTTTGACCCTAGACCCTCCCCATCTCCATATTATAATCTTATTTGGTATTTTTTATGCAAATTTCATCCAATAACAATGTTTTTGATAACTAATTAATTCAAATTTTTTTCAACATTTATTCATGTCAATCAATTACAAAAAATTCTAACAAATATCAAGTAATTAGGTTAGGCACAATGGCAATGTGCATATGTGTTTGCTCTTGCAACTCACACAATGTTTCTTTCAAGATGCCAAATAGATTTTCCATGAAAAATCAACTTCATTTGTGCTTATTGTTGTACAAAATCTCAATAATGTTTTTCTTTCTGTCATTGTGCAATGTCATGAGCCATGACAAAATGGGGTAATTTTTATTTTTAGCAAGTAAGGTTCAACATTTTATTGACCTCTCTCTACATTAAAAAAAACCCATGATATTATGCTTGATAGTAAAATGCAAACTTCTTAGGAATTCTAGAGTCATTGACCTTACTTGGGAGATCAACAAATAGGTTAATAAAATGGTTTCTCTATCATCCATGATTACTTGACACACTACATTATATCATCCAATATTTTGATAGCAATAATTTTCATTGAAATGATTGTATACTTGGGAGACCACAAAATGTTTTGAATCCTTGCATCACAACTTGCATCTTGTTTCCAATAAGTTCAACAATGAATTTTTGAAAACAAAATTGATTGTAATGATCACCTCTTTTACAATAAAAAAAAATATTAGATCAACACACAATAAACAATTCATTACAAATCAAAAGATTATAACCTTGAACAAGTTTATAGAAAACACAAGCTACTTGCACTTCAATTGAATAACAAAGTATGTATTTTGTGTCATGCTTGTGAATGTGAAGCTTTAGTTGATCAACAATATCAAACAATATCTATTTTTGCATTCTAAAGTTAGGCATCCAACATTCATTGTCATACTCCATAATAATAAATATTGGAAATCACATTATCAACCTCAATTTAACCCAATGATCAAGCTTTTTGCAAAACAAACTTGTGTTTGGATGTAAGCAAAGATGATGGAGATACATAGAAATACAAATAATGTACCAATTGGTTACAACTATGAAGTTAGGTTGAAAATTTAAATAAAGGTAACAAATCAAATATATGTAACAAGTTTTGTAACAAAATAACAAAAAACACAAAAAGACACGTTGTCACAACATCATTTTAGACAATCATTAATGAAATAATCATGGTTGAACAATGCAAGGGAAAAATTTAAAAAACACAATGAACAAACGCATCAATTTAAAAGGAAAGGGTACTTTTTTTTTGTGCGAGAATGAAAGGATGTATAATGATGTAATGCTTGTTTTCCAAACATTGTAGAAACAAAAATGAAAATTGTAATGAAGATTATTTTCATCATCATTGCTTGTAGAAAAATTGTGTGAATAAACAAACCAAAAAAAAAAACTTGAAGAGCAACATATAAACATTAGATAAATTTATAAAAAACTTTAGAAGAAAGTGGGAAGGTGAAAACACAAGGGATAAAATGAAACTAAAACACAAAAAGAAATATAGTAAACCCCCTTTATAATCAAGCCCTTGGTGACCATTTTTTTGGTGACACTAACAAATTGTGATTTAAATGTGTATAGCCACATTCCATATAAACCCTTACAAGATTGTGACTATAGGCAATTGTTTTTTTTACAAAACAACCTTTTTATGTTAGAATAAAAGGTGCCAATTGTTCAAATTTTATTGCATGGGTTATTCTAAACTTTACTATGCATTCTTAGACTTGAAGAAGGTTGTGATTGTTGCTTGTTTAAATGTGATGATTTACATTGAGTTTAAGCTTTTAAACTATTAGCTTGTGGATCTTGTCAACTAGATTTTTTGAATTAATTTTTTTTTGTTTTTTTGGCAAGTTCGCATATTTTTTGCTTATTTGCACTAGAAAATTGTTGTTTTTTTCTTTTATTTTGAATTAGGTTCATTGTTGTTAGTTTACACAACTTGAACACAAAGCAACACTAACATTGCCAAAAAGAACTACAATTTACAAAACCCTAATTATTTTGTTTTAAATTTCCCCTATTATAGTCACATTTACAAAGAAAGTTTTGCAAATACTTTGTGCTATTATGAAAACAAATGTGATAGTGATTCTAAAAATTGATTTTTCTTACTAAAATGGATGGTTTAAAAAAAAATAAAAATGTGACACACAAACAAAGAATGTGACTAAAATGGGCGTGATTATAATGGGGTTTATTGTAATATTGTGCAAAACCAACATCGCTCAATGAGCGAGGAGATTGTTGAAATGTTATTTAAATCATTTCTACTAAGGACAACATAAATGTTGGGGAAGTTGATTTACCCTAAATTTCATGTTAATTTAGCACTAAGTGTAAGACAATGTCATTGTTAAGTTAATAGCTTTTTAGTTGGTTAGAGATTAGTACTAAAAACCCTAAACTAATCAAGTGTTAATGCGCGCTTAACATCTTTAACACCTAACTAAAGACAAAAGACTAAAGACAAGGAGGTGGCCTGAATGTAAACCGAGGACAAAAATGAAACAGAATATTCCCTTTCTAGTTTTATTTTATGGGCAGAATGTGAAAGCATGCCTGTTTTTAAAAAAAAAGCAAGAAAGTAGACATTTGGACCAGAGGATATTTAGCCAAATTTGGCTATAGGTCACAGAGGAAAGTAGCAAAATTTAGGAATCTTGCTATATTTTGGTGACATGCTGGAGGAATCTATTGTCCAAATCTGGCGATTTCAGAATTTTTTTTTCCTTAAAAATCTGGCAATTTGGTGGAAGCTTTGGTCTAAATCTGGCGATTTCAAGAAATTTTGGCCGCATGTTTGAACCTTTTGTCAGAATCTGGGCAATTTCAGATTTTTTTGGCGAGATGCTGGAACCTTTTTGTGTGTAAATATGGCGCTTTCAGATTTGTTTTGTCCAAATCTGGCGACTTTGAGCAAAAAAATTATCAAAAAATCCGCCGTATGAGTCGCACTGGCTTTTCACTTTTTGTCGCCAGAATGCAGAATTTCGCCACTCAAAAAAAGAACCCAAAAAAAAAAAAACAAAACAAAACAAACTACTGATCCCTAGGTCAAATCTCCAGGTGGCAAAACCTACAGGCCGCGGCCGCGGCCGAGCAGTAGACTGTTGCCGCCGTGCTCGAAGGTTTGCAGCTTTGGAGACGAAACCTGCGCACAAACCTCTTTCCTCGGCGATAACGAGAAAGAGGAAGGAGGGAGGAGGAACAAGGGTTTCATCTCGTCTTTGATTTATTGCGGACAAGAACAGTGGAAGAAGAACAACAAGGAGAAGGATAAAAAGGAGATCTGAATGGCAGGGGGAGAGGATGACAGATATGCGGCGGATTTGCTTGATTCACCACCACTGCCGCGTTCCAGATCATCTCGAAGACGTTCAGAAGACAATAGTGCAAGAGACGGAACCCCCGTGGATGTGAGCGACGGGAGGGAGAATGGTAGCCATCGTTACAGGGAGGTACGTACGTTTAAGTGTAAAACAAAGAATTTGTTGTATCTGAAAGCTGTACGCTGATGCGAAATTATTTTGTTTTGTTTTCCTTCTCCTGATTGACAATGGAGACCTATTTTCGAAACCGACAGTCCGAAGGAAGAAGAGGAGCAGGGATTGAGGAGTTTTCCGTGGTTTGCGTCTTTTCGTAGCACTTCTGAGTTGCCAGGTCTTTCGCCCTTGTGTTGTTTCGGAATTACGTGCCGTAGGGATCTTTTTAGGGTAGGCATTGTGCGCCTGTTTGCAAATTCTGTTTCATTGGTTGCGATGAAGTCTGTCTAGGTTTTACTCTCTTGTCTTGTCTTTGGCTGGAGGTTAGCATCTTCTGTTTCATATGGCTGCACGTGAAATTAGGTCAGGCCACATGGAATCGATGTTTCCTCCACCAGATATTTGCGGTCGATATGAAGCACGACTGCTTATCCCTTGCCATGTGTAACCTTTACAGGTTCAAAGCAATGGTCTTGTAACATAGCCTCTGAAGGTCATGGCCTAGATGCCTCCTGTGTGGAGCCAAAAAACGCTTTCCTTAAAAACTGAGGCTATATAACAAGAAGATAAGCTCAGAGCAGGGACAGAGGGATAGTCTCTTTTGCAAGGGTTTGTATTCAGGCATGTTTGAGACATTTTGGGTGAAATTCAGAGAATCACAGTGGCTGTAGTTGGTTTGGCTCTATTATTCAATTGCACGCGCAATGTAGTGATTATGAGTTGTGGGATTGATTTCCCAATCCTGACAGTATTTTAGGGTTCAATAGGTCAGAGTCAAATGAGCAGGAGAAGAGGTCCAGAAATCTCCCAGAACTTTTGTGGTATCCTGTGCTAGGGTTTCATGAGGGTGTTCACAAATGTTCTGGTGCGTCTTTTGTGTCAAATGATGTGGGGGTTGCGTTTCAAAGCTTCATTCAGCATTCTGATGATGGCTACTTTGATGTCATTCTTGTTGCTGCAGCAATTGCAATTGTCACATCACATGTTTCTCAAACATTGGAGAGGCGTCATGATACCTTGATTGTCCCCCTGACTAAATCATCATCTGCCACAAGTAAAGACTCCAAGCTCAAGCAATGAGTAGGGGACTGAGGACCAGTTGTTTTGCAACCTGAGATGACAAGCTATGAGAGCCTGTCCAAAATCAAGTAGATTCTAGCTGATTGTGCAGTTGATATCCTTTGTCCTGTGATTTGAATGTCTATTTTGTCTTTGCAGCACCCTGATGAAGACAGTCAGAAGAGCAAGGACAGAGGCAGAGGTGATGGGGGTGGCCATGGACATAGAGATCGGCATCGGAGAGATGATCGTGATAGAGACAGAGGTGAGAGGGATCGACGTCACCATGAAGATAGTGACAGAGGAGATAGGAGTGATCGAGACAGGTCAGCAATGCTTTGATTGCTAGTGTCTTTGCAATTCCACATTGCCTATTTATGTATCCTTGAATGGTGTTCAGACATAATCTGTCGGCTTATTTTGTTGTCTGTTGGCATGGGTATGGAGTATCTCAGCAGGCGACAAGAGCATGAGCGTGATCGAGAGCGAAGGCACAGGCATCGATCAGACCACTCAGCATCCCAAGATCATCCTCAGGATCATCGTTCACGTTCTCGGTCACCCTCTGGGGATCGGCGAAGGTACATGAGTGAAAAAATCTAGCTCTCAGAGATGTGATCTTTTATATTTTTGTTTAGCATTTGCAAAACCATGCTCTTTTTGAAGAGCAACCACTCCAATATATTCTTGGGGTGAGGGTCAGATCACTCAAATGATACAAATTTCAGTTGGTCACGGTGTACTGAACCTCTATGCCTTAGGCTTAGAAGCTTGCTTGTTCAGGGACAAACTAAAACAAAACAAAGCTTACTCTCACAAGCTTGGTGCAGCTTGAATGAGGATACTATTGACTTTTTAATTAGCAATTGAGTGGTAGCTAATGTCATGACTGAGTCTTCCTGTTGCTTCTATATATGACAGAAACTCAGGATGCAGAGGGTTTGTGTGGAACATTTTATTCTTAGAATCCACATCCATTGTCACCAGCTGATGAAGTCAGTGAGTAGTCATGGCAGCTATTTGTTAGGACACTGCTATTTGTTACTGCTATTTGTGATGATGTTCATGGTCTGACATGTTGTTAGGACACTCATAAGGTTATGACCGCACTATTCTTGTCATGCTAGTTCTGGGTTTGCTACAGAACAGTACCTTTCAATGTTGTTGTGGAGATTCTTGGCAATCTCATAGTTATCTACCACTGGAGTGTACTTTCCTGAGTTGTTTGTTGTGTGTCTGATCTTGATCAGAAAACGCACCAGTGGTTTTGATATGGCACCCCCTGGTGCCAATGTTGTCACAGCAACAACAATACCAGGTACACAATCTTTGGATGTTCTATTTTAGCTGGATAGCAAGGGTTGTCAATGGGCATGCTGTCTATACATGTTGTTTAGTTTCTCTTTGTTGCCCCTGTTAGTGAACTTTCTCGGGTAACTTTCCTTTACTTCAACAAAGTTTCATGTACAATCTTTGTACTTCCATAGTAATGTATGTAAATTGTTTGGTTTTACTGTGTCAGTCTTCATTGCTCTCAATGCATCTGGGCTTTATAGCAAAAGCCATTCCCACTAGTCCTTGAACTGGATCAGTAATAGCTTGTTCAGGAATCAGGAAGAGAGTATACTGCAGATGTCAGTGTGCACATTCATTGCATGCATGCTTACAGAATGTCTTATGTACCCTTCAGATAGTTCATAGCTGTTCTCAGAGTTAGCTTTCATAGCTATTTTGTGGTGAGGGTGAAAAGATCCTCAGTTCAATGATTAAGAGATTGTGAGCTGTTGCGAAATAGAGTGGTGAGGATGTTGGAGGTAAGATTCAAGCTGAATTTTGCACTTATTGTGTATGTTGTTGCATCATCAAGGGTGGACACTGAAGAGTGCTGTTTGCTGGTTTGTGTGTTTCTTTTGGATGTGTCTTGGTTTTTGTCTGTGTGATTATTTTCTCTGTGGTTGCGGAATGGCATCACTACAAGCTTCGTAATCATCTGTGCCTCTCAAGGAACGTGTCTGCGAAGGCCTGTTTGTACAACATGGGAGTGGGGCATCCCTTTAGTGGTGCATTTCAGCATGCTTCTCTTTGTTCTGGAGTTATTTGCTTTCTTATTCCCATAACAGGAACTTTGGCCTACACTAGTTGTCAACATCAGAAAGTATTTATCCACAAGGATTTATGCAATCATAGTTCCTGGGTGGACACATTCGTCCTTCTTAGAGGTTCCAGTGGACTCCTGTTAGTCAGCAAGAAAAAGAGGCCTTCTGGAATCTGGCATACTGGCTGACAATGCATGAGATTAGGTTCAATGCTCAACCCGCACGCAGGGGGGCTGCCATCATCAGCAGCAGGTCCTGGAAGTGGCTTCTCACCTCTAGGTATGTTGTTTGTTGTGGTCATGTTCAATGTAGCTTAGCACTCTCATTCATGTGGGAATAGTGGAGACAAGATATTGTGGCACCAGGCCTTTGACTAAAAACTTGCAGGTTTTTGTCTATTGACACTATTGGTTGGGTGACCTGGCGAATTAGTTCTCAAGGCATGCATGCAGGTGGATGTGTTATAAGTGGTGCCTCATTTCCTCTAATAACTCAATTTCCTTGGTGCAGGTCAGATCCCTGGCATGGGCAATCCCATGCCTGGAGTGTTTCCATCAATGTTTCCATTTGCCGGGGGCACCCAAGTACTTTCCTTCATGACTAAGTTGGTAGTTTGGAATGCTTTGTATTGGTGTACCATTAGGTTCTCTTCCCTAGCGACAGTATTTAAATGAGGATAACTTGGATGCAGGCAACAAGACATGCCCGAAGGGTGTATGTGGGAGGTCTACCCCCAATGGCAAATGAGCAATCAGTTGCCACTTTTTTCAGTCAAGTAATGGCCGCTGTTGGAGCCAACACTGCTGGTCCAGGTACTCTTGAAACTTATGGAAGCATGTTCACCATAGGTGTCTTAATTGCATGCATTTTATCGATACTTGTTGAGTTTGACTGCCAGTTGTAGGATCATTCTTGCAATGGCAACTTGTTGCTGAAACTTGCAGTGTTTGGTGGTTGTCAGAGCACCCATTGTACTAATTGCTGTATGAGAAACACATGTGAAATTTGAAATTCCAGCATTGATAAAAAGTTTGCTACTAATAGTTGGGGTACTTGTAAGACCGGTATTGTTCACTGTAACTATGCTTCCAGTGTGATCATCACATCAATGAGACTGACTTAAATTCTGATTTCCTCCCCAAGGTGATGCGGTTGTCAATGTATACATAAACCAAGAGAAACGTTTTGCTTTTGTGGAGATGCGAACAGTGGAAGAAGCTAGTAATGCTATGGCACTTGATGGTATTGTTTATGAGGTACTTGCTTCTTTGCTGGGTGCTTCATAGTGCTGGTATTGTTGTAACTGAACTTGCTTTGCATGGTTCAGATCATTCCCATCAACCTTTTGATGCTTCTTCTATTATTTTTGCAGGATTTGATGAGTGGGGGAAGATTGGTTGTCACTGACATGTTGTTAGAGAGGTTGTGGTGATCTTGGGAAGGCTTAGAGTTGAACATGTACTAATGTCTAGCAGGCAATTTTCTATCCGAGCTGAACATTAGAGCTTTGAGGTGTTTCATTGATGTCATATTTGTGAGATCTAAGTCAGTGGTATACATTAAAGGGTTGATGAATTATCATGGTTTGTCATGAACACAGCGAGCTGTGGTAATCTACATGCATGCAATCATGTCTTGAGTGCTAGCCAACATCATGACTGAGTCTTCCTGTTGCTTCTGGAAATGTGACAGAAGTGCAGTGCACAGATTTTGAGTAATGGTTTGCGCAGATTTTGGGCTGATTATTATGCACTCATTTACACCCACTGTCAGGAGCTGATGAAGTCAGTGGGTAGTCATGGCAGCTTGTCACTGCTATTTGTGATGAAGTCAGTGGGTAGTCATGGCAGCTTGTCACTGCTATTTGTAATGAAGTCAGTGGGTAGTTATGGCAGCTTGTCACTGCTATTTGTGATGAAGGTGATGGTCTGACACTTTGTGAGTTGTTCTCATAAGGTTATGACCACACTCATTGTTGTGTTACCTTCAAATTGTTCTTGAGATTTCTATGCAATTTGATAGATATGCATGCAATTGTCCTTACTGGATTCTCCTTGTCATGCAGGGGATTTCAGTTCGAGTAAGAAGGCCTAGTGACTACAACCCTGCAATGGCAGCCACTCTAGGGCCAAGTCAACCAAGTGGCCATCTGAATCTGGCAGCAGTTGGGCTTACACCTGGGTACTGTTTCACTTGCATTTTTGTCTGTATCTGAGTTTCTATGGTCAAACCAATTTTTATGGACCTATCTTGTTGGATTTATCAGCAGTCCTAACAAAACAAAGCCAGACCAAAATGCAGCCTTTTGTGCTCTTGGGTCTATTTTGGCATGCATGTTTGCTTACCTGGCATTTTCTTTCAACCAGGGCCTCAGGTGGTGCTGATGGACCTGACCGCATTTTTGTGGGGGGCCTGCCCTACTATCTTAGTGAAGAACAAATTATTGATCTACTGGCCTCATTTGGGTGAGTGAAGTTCCTTTAGCTGTCACTTCATTTGAGCAGCCTGAGTTATATTAATGACTTGATGTGTCTGTTTAGATACATGGAGCTCAACCTCAAGATGTCATTATGTCATAATAGGAAACTAATTTCTGGACATATCTGAAGCCTAAACCACCTTTGCTGGATGACCGTGAATTTTGCCATCTGTTCCCTCTCTTAGTGCTTTTCAGATCTAGGAACCTGCTATCAAATGTTTTGTAAAATATGAGTGTATGGTGAGGTTCTGAAGTCCCATTTGAGTATATTTGCTGATGCAGGCCTCTGCGTGGATTTGATCTGGTGAAGGATCGGGACACTGGAAACTCCAAAGGCTATGGTTTCTGTATTTACCAGGTGTATATACACTGTTCTCTGCATATTTGGGTTTTGTGGATCCTTAGCTGCAATCCCAAGCTATGTGAGATATCTTTAATGTGCAATTTTTTTGTGGTGAAATGTAGTTTGAAACTCTGTGGTCATGTAAATTGGTTACTCTGGCCTGACATTGAATGAAATTTATTGCAGGATCCCTCTGTGATGGACATTGCTTGTGCAGCACTTAATGGCTTGAAAATGGGTGATCGCACATTGACTGTGCGCAGAGCCTCTGCAAGGTGGGAATGACACTCAGACAAGACTTTTCATTATTATCAAGGATTCCTCTTTACATGAGAAACAATAGCTTGCCTGTGTTGGAATTACCTGCTTTGTCCCCTCTGTACAGGTCTCTTCTCTTTGTGTAGCTTGATGGTACTTTCATTTGTCCTTCTCACATGTTATGAAGTTGGGTTGTTTTGAACTCTGACATCCATGGTACTGTCGTAAGATCTCAGGTAGTAGGTCAAATGCAATTTGTCAGCTTGGTTGAGACATGATCCCACTTCAGTTGCACAACTAAGATTATGATTAATGGTTTTGTGCTAATATATCTATAGCTTCACGGGATTCAGTGGGCAGCCCAAGCCTGATCTGGCTAATGTTCTTGTCCAAGCCCAGCAGCAAATCGCCCTGCAGGTGTCTCCTCTCACGAAACTGCATACTCTACACCTCTCTTTTTCTTCCTGTATATATTACCAATGAAGGCTACATGTGGAAGATGATGATATGTATTGCCTGTAAGCCATGTTGGATTTGTTCTTTTGGATATAACATGGGCAACATGGGAAAGTAATTTCAGAGGGTGGAGTGCACATGTTGATTGGTCTCTGGTATTTTGGCACTGGACACTGAAAAAGGGGTTTCTTGGTGTTGGATACACAGAAGCTTGCGTTGTCAGCCAGTGGAGCAAATGCAATGGGTTTGGGGTCAATGGGAATGAGTGTTCCTGGGATGCTCTCAGGTCTGGGAGCTAGCATGATGCCAAACATGCTTTCAGGCATGGATGGTGTGCCCTCCATGGAGGTGCCCACAAAAGTTGTTTGTCTTTCTCAGGTGCACTATCATCATATGCTTGTCTATGAGTAGGAGGGTGTGGAGTGGTGGGGCTGTGTTTACCATTTTGGTGGACTCGTGGAGTTACCCAGCAGCTGGGCAATTGGTGCTCCTCTTGAGCATGACTGATCAGCCTTCAGTTTAAGTTCTGAGAAGTCACCTAAGTATAAAGCCAGCACCTCAAGTGCTGCAGCATGTAGGGATTTTCTGTTGGGAGGATGCTCTCATTGATCCTGGCTTTGATCTTGTTCTCTGGTCTGTTAGAGTTGCACTCCCAATTTTCATGAAGTTAGAAAACTTTTCTGTAAGTTGGGATGTTTCTTATTGTAATATCTTCTCTTTTTGTGCAGGTTGTGTCTCCTGATGAATTGAAGGAAGAGAATGAATATGAAGAGATTCTTGAAGACATGAGGGAAGAGTGTGGCAGATATGGTGAATTTTTAAAGCTTATTGAAGTCCTGGTGGCCAGGCAAAATCTCATTTTGTCAATCAAATGATTTCAAATCACTCTTCCAATGTATCCAGTAATATTTATTAGTTATCTGACCTATGTTTGCTTTTGGGGTGGAGCAGGAAAATTGATAAATTTGGTGATCCCGCGGCCCAATCCAACTGGTGAAGAGGTTCCTGGCATTGGAATGGTAGTGACCTGAGTGTCATCTTAGCCACACAGAAGTTTCCATCATTTCCATGTTAAGCATTTTTTAATGGTGTTGACATCTATCTTCCTCTTTGCCTCTGTAGTCTATCAGATGAGCCTATTTTTGATTTGTTGGCTGCATGGAAAGCTAAGAAAGAAATTAAATGCTTGGGGAGGACCAGGTTTTTGTGGAGTATGAAGATTTACAAGGTGCTGCCAAGGCAAAGGCATCATTGCATGGTCGCAAGTTTGGAGGCAATACTGTGATTGCAACATACTACCCCGAGGAGAAATTTATTCATGGAGACTATGGAGGGTGACATTCAGCTTTCAGAGAACTCTGTACTCAGGTTTATGTAACTAAGAGCCTTCCGCTATTGGAACCTTCTTCAGATTACTTTGTGCTCACACATTTCTGCAAGTTGTTTAGCAGTCATTGTGGGATGAAAAGAGGGAGAAGGTGCCATGGTTCTCCTTGATCCATCATTTTGTGGCTTCCATAAGCTTTGTTGTAATGATTACTTTCTTGTTCCACATGAGTTGCTTGTTTTCACCACCTGAACACACTCATTTGAAAACTGAGAAGCTTTCAATACAATGAGCATGTGTGTGTGTTCATCGACCAACATAGTACAAACCCTAAGCCTGGCACTTATTTTGTTTCACAATTTGTTGCTTTTGTCATCCCAGTTTTATCTGGAACATGTATTTGGGTCTCTGGGGTGAGGTGACCAACAATACCTGTTAAATGCCTTCCTGGTTAAGAGCCTTGTGTTGATATGGCTTCATGGTTACAGTTCACCTGTTCAGACTTCTTCATGGAGTTTTGTTTAGTTGGTTACACAGCACTTTGACAAAGTCTTCATTAGAGTAGAAGTGAACTTTCCATCTGTAGTCATTAAATAAGTCAACTGGGCTTGGTCTGAGATGCATTTGTGTGTGTATCTCTCAATTGTTTACCATGAAGCCTACATCTAGTCCTAAAAATTATCTCATACTCCCATGTGCTTGTGAACTAGATAGCCCCAAACTTCCATATTCTAGAGGAAGGTCAATCTTTTTAGCTCTGCCCAGAGGAAAGAGCCTTTGTATTGGTGCAAGATATCGGGGTAAAATTTTGGCCAGACCTTGGAACCAATGTGTGGGTGATAGTTGGAAGACCTAGCTATACTCCTTAAACTGGTTTTTTTTAATCAAATTTTCTGCAGGCAATGAAATTACATAAAGGTTCTATGTTACTTGGTTTCATCATTTCTTATGACTTTGTTTGAACTTGCCATTAAGGGCAGATCCAGAGCTCCATGAGCTGCTTGTTGCATGGATTGTGTGGTACACGAAAGAGGATCCATGCTCAGATTTACACTTGAAAAAACCATTACCAGCCAACAAAGCTATTGGTCAAATGGATAAGTGATATTGCGAGGGGTAAGGAGTTATTTCTTGGGTAGGGTTGTGTGGTTGGGGAACAAGGGGGGTATTTCCTTTTTTTCCTTCCATGGTGACTTAACAAGGATATTCTCCCAAGAAAATATTTTTAAAAAATGAATGTTATTTTTTGGGGGCACCAAACATGGGAAATTTTCAAAACAAAAAAAATTAATTTCAAAATTTAACCCCAAAAAAAATTAAAAATTGTTTGAAATTAAACATTGAATAAATTTGACGATAATGGAAAAAAAATTCAATTTCAACTTTTTGTTTGACCAAAGTTTTCATGCAAGTGACCAAAAAATTGATGTTTTACCAAATATATATATATGTATTTATATATTTATATCTTTACCAAATAGATGTATATTGAAGTGAAAATCAAAAAAATGGTTTAAACAATGGAAAGAAGTTTAGGATTATATTTTTTTTTGCAAATTTGAATTTGAGACAATTAGGGTTCCATTGTATCCATGAGTTACATAATTAAAATTTGTAGGATATTTTGTTCATTATTAGACCATAATTTAGATGTTGAGCCATGAATATGATTATTTTTTATTAAGTTGCAGTCAACCATGTAATTATAATTAGTTAAAATCAAAGAACACTAGTATAAGGTTTAGGCTAGGTGTAGCATTTTAATCAAGTTCTTTTGTCCCATACTAAAGACAACATTGTATGTTTGTTATGGAATTAAAGATGTGTTTGAAGCAAAAATATTCAATAGATATCGGGTAAGTTTCGACCCGCACGAAAGGCGTAAATAAAAACATGAAAAATTTATGTTATGCATATTTGCATTATGATTTGTTGGACAAGGCAATTCAGACCATAATCATTCTCAAGGTCAAATCACCTTCTATAAGTATGCATGAGCAGTATTTACAAAAAGGCATGTTTGTGAAGGTCGAAAATTTTGACATTGAATCAATGTTTGAAATGTGATTTTAAAAAGGTGACTTGCATGTTGTTATTACAATTGAATCAACGACCATTATGTCACCAATCACTCATTTTTACCCCAAATTGGTTCCCATGTTTTTTCACATGGATTCCATTAAAGAATTTATAATTTTTCTTCAAAATTAAAGCTTTGTCATCATTGTTGGTGGAAAGGGAGAAGAGAATAACAAAGGTGAAAAAATTTATTGATTATAGATGGAAAAGGTGAATTTGACCAAGATATTTTTATTCTTCGCAAAATTTAAAAACAAAATACAAACTATTTTTTAAGTATACAATGGAGGCCAATGTGCTATGGTCTTGATCAAGAATGTGCCAACAACATCCAAAGGAGATTGATATTTGAGAACACAACAATACACAATTCTCACAAATGTTATTAATGAAATTATTTGAGCTTGTCTTCTCAACTTGCACAACAAATTATCAATTACTCAACCTGCATTAAAAGATGTAAATTCTTATCTTATCATTTTATTCAAAAACATTTTGAACTAATTTTTCAAATTCAATGAAAAAAATAAATGGTGCCAAATGATCATCTATAGGTAATTTATATTTAAAAAATAGTGAAAATGTTAAGATAATTAAATAAAATTTTAAATTGAAATTGAAAACAATTATATTACTACTATTATATAATTATTAATTGAGCGGCCATCCAATTGCATCCTTCCCAAAGGGGATTTTTTTCTCTAGTAATGATTAGGTGACCACCTAGTTGTGTAGTGTATAATAGACATAACCATCATACACAAAACCAGGTGGCCTTCCAATTTCACCCTTCCCAAGGGGAACAAAACTTTTATTTTTCTTAACAATTGAGGGACCACATGATTGTGTTCAACATGGAAAAAAAACCCTTTTTTGTTTAACAATTGCATGGCCAAATGGTTGTGTCTGATGAACACAAAAAGGTGGCCATCCAATTGAATGGCCACCTGATTGCACGCAATAGACACAACTAGGTGGCCACCTAATTATGCCCTTCCAAGGGAAAAAAATTGACAAGTGAATGGCCATTTGATTATGCATGACAAACACAACCAGGTGGCCACTTGATTGCGCATGACGAACACAACTGGGTGGCCACCTAATAATGTTTGTCCCAAGGGGAAAAAACTTCATTTTTGCAATTGAATGTTCATTCGATTCTGTCCTTCCTAAGGGAAAACCAAAAATAATATTTATAAATTTTTATTTATAAATTTTTACAAACAAAATTTAAAACATTCTTCATTACTTTTTTATTTCAACATTTTTCTAAATTTTTCATGTGGCCGAGATGTTGTCCATTGTTAACCTTGTTGCACCTCCATTCCAAAAAATGTGTGGAAATTGTGTAACAAATGTATCATTTGCTCAATGGGTGATTTTCATTGTAATTTTTGTCATTCAAAATCAAAGGTTCATAAATCATGTTTTTTTCAAGGTTCCATTGCAACCAATGATTGATTAATAGTATTTACCATTAAAGGAAATTGATTTGAAGCAATTATGCATATGACAAAGTTTGAATTTTTGAAATTGGTTGACCTAAAACAAGTTCAACTCCTCGTTTCAATTCATGTTTGTGGTAAATTTCAATTGTAAACATACAACAATTTATTCCAAAAATAGAAAGAAATTTGAGTGTTGAGGGGTTGGTTGTCTTTTGGCAATTAGTTCTAAATGACAATGTCTAAGGTATGATGAAACACAAATTTGATTTTGAAAAGTTGAATTAAGTTTCAAAACAAAAACCTTTTTCAACATTACGATTATTGATTATAGTTTTTTGGGTGACATACAAATATTGGACATATATGCGGAAACTTCTTATACCATTTTTTTGTGATTTCTTTTATTTGGATGATTGAAGCAATATTTCAATATAATTAGTTTTTAAATCCAAGTAGTTTTTCAATGCAAGTAATTTTAAGTACAAATAGTTTTTCAATGTAATTTTTTTCTTCAATATAAGTAATTTTTAGTGTAAGAAGTTTTTCCACGTAAGCATTTTTTTAGTACAAGCAGTTTTCCAATCCAATTAATCTTTAATAGAAGTAGTTTTTTAATACAAATGTTCTTTCTATATATATAATAAATAGTTTTTTTAATGAATCACTGATTTTAGATGTCTTTTAATGTGTATAAGGAAGGTGACTATTATTATTTATATATTTGGTTAAATTGAAGTTCATAATAATGGAAATAATTTTATCTAATCTTGTTGATTCATCATTTGAACATGTATGGTTTTCACTTGGTTTCAACATACAAATATGAAATAAGCAATTATAGTTTTATTTCATATTTTATTTATTAAATAATCATTAATCACCTCTTCAATTGATGCAAAATAATATGGCACATTTAAATCAATGTTTATTATTGAATGCATTAAAAACCCAATAATGTCATATTTGATATATATTTATATTTGTTTGATTTACATGAAAGTATAGTCACAAATGAACATCAGTATGTATTAAAAATGACATTATGTGTTAGGATGGGAAGTTTGTGGGGAGATTTCATTGTAATATTTTGAATAATTGAGTATTTACAAAAGTCAATTTCCATTTGGAATAAAATATCAAAACACATTATGTTTCAATGTGGAATGAATTTTCAATCTATCCCCTTACATATAGCTTACAATTTTAACATTTTGAACCAAGTGAATATGTTAATGGTCTATCTTAATCTTTGCCTATTTTTTAAGCAAATGATCCCAAAGTTCACATAGATTTGGATGATTTTCCATCTCTTTCAGAATTAATGATGCAAAAATCTCAAATTCAATTTTCACAAGTAACTACGCATTTCTATTGGAATGAAAAACTTGACTTTACACTAATGGAAAATTTGAAAAATAATTGCAATTCACAATTAAAATATGTTATTTCCTTATTCAACATTTTTTGCAATACAAATATTCATTTTTTAAAAATTAAAAAACATATTCATTACTTACCAAAAAATGAGAAACAATATAAATTTTCCTATCAATTATGAGATTTTGTCTAGTCCATACATATAATGCTTAAAGCCAAAGTTCAAAAAAACCCAAAGTTCAAATGGAACATTTACAAAATCTAATTGGTGGTCCTAATTATTATAACACATAATTTTAATTTTTAATTTTTTTTGGTTAGGTGCTTTGTGATAATAACATTTTTGAACTATTAAATGTTTGTTCAAATCTTGTTTATTTTGAAAAAACATTGACATTCATTAACATGTTTTTCCAAATATTCAAAAAAAAAAATCACAAATTATGAATCACATGATATATATATATATATAAATCATATGAATCTTCCATAAATGACAAAGATCAATCATCATATATTGAATGCATTTAAAAAATAATTAAACAACTAATTCATAAACAACAATTTTTTATGAAACATGATGTTCAATTGCATAAAGTATAACATAATGTTAATATAAAGGGAAATAATATATATCTAGACATTTATAATAAAAAAAATCCAAAATGTTCCCATAATTCCATGCTTTGGTTGTGAAAGGTTTTTTTTTTAAAAATAACTTAAATGTGTTTCAAACAAACTATCAAAACATTTTTTTACATATTCCCAAATTCAAATAGAACTTAACTCCACATCATACATTTGTACAAGTTCTTTACATAATATGAATGAAAATAAACTTCCTTCATATCAAGTACGGAATAGAATTTCCACAAACAAAATCCTTTCATCGATCCAAAAATTAACACAATTACAATAACATTTTATTTCACCACATCTTGCTTTTACTCAAATTTATAAACCATATGGGTATAACTAATATAGGATGCATAATAATGTTATTAATGTTCATACAATTGTAAATCAAATTCAATCAATACTACCATTTTTACCACATGATGATGTAACAATATGTGTGTTTTTTAAGTAACATCTTGAATAGAAATCACCTTTTATGTCAAGACATGTTCATCCAAATATGGTGGTGATTGTTTGAAGAGATTTAATTGAAATATCATTATACAAAGATTTGAATGTTACCATTGATTATCAATGGGCAAGTTTGTTTATTATAGATTTAGAATCCCAAATAGTTTCATGGCACTAAAAATGTATTAGGGCTCAAATGATTTACTAAAGCAATGAGACCTTGAAAGCACCCTTTTAATTATAGTGATGTATCATCTAATAACTTTGATTCCGATAGTGAAAAAATACATTGTACACTAAGAAACTTGATGATACATAATTTTTGGAAGCTCCAAAAATAATGGATTATTGCCCTAAGTCAGCACTTTCACATTTTAGGTTTATTTAAAAATAAACATTCAAAGAACCTAAATTTTCCAACATTGTTATATGGGCAACCTTGATCATTTTCAAACGGTTTTCGATATCAACAAATATTTCAATGGGAATTGTTTCATAAATCTAAAGATTTTTCAACTGACATTTATAACTTTTTTTAAAAAACTACTAAAGTTTCCATACAAAAGGTCACATGTTTAGGTTGAGTGTGAATACAAAAAGGAAAAATATTTGGTAGAATTTTAAAAACTTCTCAAATAGGAAATAAACCAAACTTAGACAATGTTTTCAAATCATACCTAGTATCGTGATTTATATGGCTTACATAATTCATTTAATTATTTTGAAAGGTTATGAAAAAAAATTATTGGCAATGATTAGGCAACTTGGTCTTCCAACAATTTTTGTGACTTTTACATTTGTTGAAAGATTATGGGATCCTTTCATTAAAATTTTGGACACATTACATGCTTCAACATTAAATTTCTCAAATAAAATAGAAGATTTATAATATGTTCATATAATACAATTGATACCAAATGACTTTGTCACATGTGCAAGATATGACGATCATAATTTTTTTCCCATAAACTTATGACAAAATACCATTATTTTTTGGGGCATATTCTCAAGTTTTATTTCGGCATTGAATCCCAAAATTGTGGATTAAAAATACACCTATGAATGTAGTGCACATAAATGAAGGAATTTAATGGTTTGTAAACATGTATATTTTTTTGTAATGTATAATTGTTACCAAATTCATTGTAAAGTGCACAACAACATCAGTAGACATATACATGTAAGAAAAAAACAATGTTGTTTCTAGATTTCATTATCCATTACTTTTCACGTGTGAAACAAAAATTTTAGAACCATTTCAAATAGATGGAGACTATCCATATTTACAACAATATTCCAAACATAATATAAAAAATGATTTAATCTTTGAATTTTTTTTGTTAAAATGAAGATATATCAATTTTTGAATTTATAATTTCTTTGAACCTTGATGAAAATACATATATATTAAGTTTATGAATCAAATTAATAAACCCACACTTTTTTAAAAATTGAACTTTTAGAAACATAAAAACTAATGCATTTAGGACATGTGTTGTTAATTTCTGGTTTGCAAAAAGAAATATTCAATTTATATTGGACCTATATGCAATTGCAACAAATTACACATCATATATCACAAAAATACATAAATCAATAATGTCATAACTACATTCTATCATATAAAAATGTATTGCAAATAATATAAATGCAAATGTAAAATTTCAAAAGTTGGGTAATGTTTTTTTCAATGTTCAATAAATGGTTGGTCAACTTACAATTTATCTTGTGTTTTCTTTACCATTATATCATTCATTTTGAACATTTCAACTCATGAATATTATTCCTTTGAAGAAAATGTTTTTTTGTTAATCCACAAGTTGCATAAAAAAAATTATAACCTTATTTGACTGATATAATGTGTCATTAATCATAGACAAAAATATTAATTGTCTTAATCAATATGAATATTTGTCATTAGTAGAATTTAGTTACTTTTATAACATTAAAAAAAAACATTTCAAAACATCGCAAATCCAAAATTATTAGGTTTGTAAATTATAATGAATATAAAAATATTGATAGTTTTTCTAGAGAACAATTTCTAATATTCACCATTTTGAACTTCAAAAAATTCACAACTTGACATGATGTAACATGGCATGATGCATATTGTTAACAACATGATGATTTTTTTTAATTAAATATGTTTTCAACTACCAAATGTCGTATCCAAGTATTAAAAAAATGAATGATTCAATATACTCAAAATCAAAACCATTGCATCCATTAACATTTGGAATGATGACATGGACAATGAAATAAATGACTAATGTCCTACAATTTTTATTACAAACACAATCAATACTGAACATTATGATTTACGATCTAATTTTATGATTCGATCATTTAATGTATCAAACCAAAAATCATAAACTTTAAACTTGATGAATTTTTCACAAATTTTTCACATTCTATGATGATGAAGGAATTTGAATATCGTAATTTGCTAGACAAGCGAAAAATAAATATTAATATTTGACGATGTAATGCAAAAAAAAAAACAATTATACCTTTGTTACACCGATTTGTTTGTTTTTAACAAGGGGTGTTCAAATTGGTAAAACTTTTATGTTAAAATTTAAAACTCAAGGATTATTACGATTATAAAATAAAGAGATATATTTTGACTTAACAAAAATCAAGGTTTTACTTATGGCATCAATAGGTAAAATTGCCTTCAATATTGATGGTTTAACAATACATTCAAAATTGAACATACTTGTTCAACAATCCTTATTTAGTCTACCAAAATTATTAGCACTCATTAAATAGGCTTACATGCCAATATGAATAATTACAATTTGTTGTGATAAATAAAATATCATTTATTGGTGCTAGAATGTTGAATGTTACAGATAATAGGTTAAGGTCCGTAAAACATATTCAAAACAAATTCTTTGGTGATGTGGATCTTACCATGATAGGTGATTTCCATCAAGCACCCCCTATAAAAGATAGTTGGAATTTTCAAAATATTAAAGATAATGTTAATGCATTTACACCAATTTTTTGGCAAACATATATCCAATGTTATGAATTAAATAAAGCTATGCAACAATCTAATATGGTTTTCATATAAACTTTGAACAAATTTTGCATTGCAACAAAGAATAGAAAGGATATTCAATTTATAAATTCAATATGTAATCAACAACCACCCAACAATTTTATTAATCCATATTAATTTTATACAAATAAACTTGTGAAAAAATACAATGAACATGTGTTCATTAATACATTAGGTCCCGCATTTATTTTCAAAGCAATGGACATTAATCATAAATCATGCCCGCCATCTTACAAACTTTCAAATGATCCAAGTAAAATTATAGGTTTATGTTTTACAATTCAAATAAAGAAAGATATGTTAGTTGAATTATGTGTTGGTAACTATGCAATGTTTGATGGTCTTGTGAATGAAGCTATTGACATTTTTAAAACATCGACAACATATTGTGACAAAATCATCATATGAATAATGTTTCAAAATTGTTAAATTGGAACATTAACAAGATAAAAATATAATCATTATTACAACAACAACATTGAATCAAAATGGACACCAACTGAACCTATCATTTAAAATATAAAAATTGGTAAATCTCAATCATTTATCATAATAAGAATTCAATTTTCAATTCAACTTGCAATAGCAAGAACCATCTATTGTTTTGAAAGATTATCATTAGATGAATTCACTTTTGATCCTATTAATGTTGAAAAACATGAGTTAACATATATAACATTATCCCACATATGAACAAAAGAAAAATGATTTTTGTTCATTCCTCTCCAACATGAAATTATTTATGTGGATCCAAGAGTTTATATAAAAATGAATAGATTAAAAACAATTGCGACTTGAATACAATTAATTCTTCAATTTAAAAACTTACATAATTCTCATGTAATTATACAAGCTTTGAATACAACTTTTTAATGCCAAAATTATGAAAACATCAACCATGATGTTAACTTTCAAATGTCTCATATCTTGTGTTTTGTAGGGAAAAAAAACACCATGCATCCATAGATGTGCACACATTTATAAATTCATTGAAGTAGTCATATATTTCAAATCCATGATGGTCATGGGTTAATGTTGATGTATGACATACACATGCACTTAGATTCCTTTAATACAATAACTAATGATGGTTCAGAATTTATACCATTAACTTTTAATATTAATACATGAAAATCAATACATATTGTATGTGTTTATAAAGTTCATTCATGTTTAGTTTCTACATTCCTAAACAAGTTAAACTATAATTCAATATTCTCTTGAACATTATCCAATCATCATAATGGGAGATTTTAATGTCAACATTCTAAAGGACAATAATCATGAAAACAATTAACAAGAACTATTAGATTTCATGGTTAAATTCAAATTAAAATCACAATATAATGAAAGCACCACAAAAGTTGGACTTCAACTAGACCATTTATGGGCAAATGTTTTTGGAAGTGAATGTACATATGGTGTAACATAACATATTGGCCAAATTTTCACAAATAGATTTATACTGCATTCAAATTACCAAATGCATTTCCTATGTATATTGAAAAAACTATTATCATTTCTTTTTTTTTAAAGTGTAGTGTATGAATGTTGCATTTTCCATTTAATTAATGACACCCAATTAAATGGTGGTACCTTGTGGCTTATATATATATACATAATTTCATGGATCATGTGCAAATAAAAATCATATTATCAATCTCAAGACGAAAAAAAATTGAATATTTTTTAATTCATATGTACACCCATCAAGCATAACAACAAAACACTTTTCATGGAAAACCCTAAAGCCAAAACATGAGAACAAAAATAATAAGAAATGTCAAATTCTTAAACTTGAAAATGAAATGAGACTAAAAATTAAATGGATAACTTTCTCAACTCTTTGCATTTAAATTATATCCATTCATTACTAATGCTTGTTTCAAACATCTAAATATCTAGTTTTACCTTGTGCATATTATGAAAAATTGTTTACACTTTTTTGTTGAAAAATTTGGATTGAATTTTGACACAATATTGTTATTTACAACTTTATATTCATTTGTATAGTTAAAAGAAAAGCAATGAAACTGAGGTTGGAATTTTCAACTATGCACAATGAATTTTAAGAAGGCTAAAAAAAGAGAATTCTTAATATAAATGTGAGAATTGTTTTTCAAAATCCTTTGTAAAGCCAACAAAATCTTATCCCAAAGAACTTGAGTTCATAATATAATTTTAAATATAATATATTAGTTTAGGATAGAGCCTCTTGTCACAGAGCTACTTGTTCTTCTTAGGATGGTGTTGGTTTTTTTTTTTTTTTTTGTTTTCCCTTCAATTTTTGTGATGTAGGTTGCATCATTGGAACAAGGGGGTGTGTCACACTATGCCCTTGCCATTTACATTAATTAAAAAATATCTTAAAGCAAAAGAAGAATTATGGAAACTCAAATATTTCACCATGCCAAAATATAATCTTCAAAAAATCCTCTTAAAGAAACCAAAATCCTTCAACAAGATATTTAGAACTCTATAACTCATTTCAAGTTTCAACACAAGCCAAAATATCATCTTTCAAAAAATCCTCATATAAAAATAGACCTATTACTATTACCAAGGGGCCAAAATCCATTAAGTTACTATACTCTATAATGAATATAAACACAATATCCTTGCTATGTACTTGAACCCATATATATAGCAATTTGGTGATTTTTCTGAAATTTTGGTCAAAATGTGGCTATTGAGAATCTCAAAAACACTTGATTTTGCACCTTTTTTTAGCAGTTTTAAGTCTGTAGCCGAATCTGGCTAAACCATCTTATGGATGATCACCACTTCAGCTACATCAAAAAAAAAAACCCATGCAACACTGATTTTTACACCTGTTCCTTAAGAGAGAGAGAGAGAGAGAGAGAGAGAGAGAGAGAGGGATCTTATACCTACAAGCAGGTGTAAGATCCCTTAAGATGTAGGTCTGACATCCCTCACTAGGGAGGGATTATTCATGCCCTCCAAATATAGGACTACTTTACATGGCTAAATTCAAACTGGGAAATGTTAAATTTGAACTTTGGAGACTCTGATTTAGATTGAAGGATTTAGAAAAGAGTCAAATTTAGTTTAGGGTTTTAAAACTTTATACCCTAGTAGTGCCAATGCACCCACCCAAGGTTGCTTTGTAGAACCAAGTTTTTATTTAGTTTTTGACAAAAGTAGAAGAAGAGGAATGCTTGGAAAAAAAACAGAATTTATGGAAGAGTATTCAATTGGGTGGAGAGAATAAAATTCTCTTTTTAGGTATTTTGGTTGCATTATGTTCTCTGAAAAGTTCTTATTGCATTTGGAGGGCACCTTATTATAACCATGAATTTCTCTATCTGTTGTAGAAAAAGAGGAGAGATCTTTTCTTTTGCCTACATACTCGTAAAAAGAGTGGAAGAGAAAATTGTTGCTACTCCTTAAAAGTGAGAGCATCTCTGAAAACTTACATCTACAAGTAAAGCATACTTTCTCTCCCCCATCTTACACTTGCTTCAGAGAGAGAGAGAGAGAGAGAGAGAGAGAGCATATGAGGATCTTGCACCTATCATCGTAACGCGGGTGTAAAAGCATCTTCTTCTTCTTCTACATCATCTGTGAAGTCCCAATTGTGGATCCAAGTTTGTTGGGTGGTGGGGTTCTTTTTGGATCGGAGTTTGCTGGAGATTTTGCTGCTTTTTTCCCTCCCTTTTTTTCTCCAGAGTAAGATGGGTCCTTTGCTTCCCAGTTCTGTATATGGAAGGTTTGATCTCTTTCAAAAATTATTTTTGAAAAAATCTTGGTCTTGGGTGTTTAACGAAGCATTTGTATCTCTGGTTTAGATCTTTTTACAGATTGATACTCGTCCTTTTGGTGATTTCCTTCTATTATTTTCCTTGACCACTGAAGGAGGTTTTTAATGCTCTGCTGTGGATGATTTCCTGCTTTTTTTGGGGTAGATAGATATTCAGCTTCAACTCTGCTGCTTCCGAGGAGGGGCTTCACCCCAGGATCTCTAAAATTGTGTCGAAGATCTCTCGCAAAATCCGAGAAACATGGTTGCTTCGTTGAACAGCAACGGAGGAGGAGGTCACTCGGAGTACTACAAGTTTCTGATCTACGGAAGGACTGGATGGATTGGAGGTTTGCTAGGGAAACTGTGTACAGAGCAAGGTATAGACTATGAGTACGGCGTAGGTAGGCTGGAGAACAGAGCACAGATAGAAGAGGACATAGCTCGAATCAAGCCCTCGCATGTGTTCAATGCTGCAGGGGTGACAGGACGTCCTAATGTTGACTGGTGCGAGAGTCACAAAGTCGACACCATTCGAGCCAATGTGGTAGGCACTCTCACTCTGGCAGATGTGTGCAAGGAGCACAACCTTCTCTTGGTCAACTACGCCACCAGCTGCATCTTTGAGTATGATGAAGACCACCCTCTTGGCAGTGGCATTGGATTCAAGGAAGAAGACACCCCCAATTTCTTCGGCTCTTATTACTCCAGAACTAAGGCCATGGTGAGTGCGTGTGTGTGTGTGAGAGAGAGAGAGAGGGACCTAACCCCACTCATAACCCTAATCTTCCCGCCTATTATCCTGCAAGCAAGAGATCAGTCAGCATGATTTGTTGCAGATTTTTATGTTGAGAAATCTGTCTGTCATGCTGCTGCAAACTCTGTTGAGAAATTGTGTTGTGTTGTGTGAACTATTGCCACCAGGTAGAGGAGCTCTTGAAGGAGTTTGACAATGTGTGTACATTGCGGGTGCGAATGCCCATCACAGGGGACCTTACAAATCCCCGCAATTTCATCACCAAAATCACTCGGTACGAGAAGGTGGTGAATATACCCAACTCCATGACCATTCTGGATGAGCTTTTGCCAATTTCGATTGAGATGGGCAAGCGCAATCTGCGAGGTATTTGGAACTTCACAAATCCTGGTGTTGTGAGCCACAATGAGATTCTTGATATGTACAAAAAGTATGTGGATCCAAGCTTCACATACAAGAACTTCACTTTGGAGGAGCAAGCCAAAGTGATTGTTGCAGCTCGCAGCAACAATGAGCTTGATGCCAGCAAGCTTCAAAACGAATTTCCACACATGTTGTCTATCAAGGATTCTCTCATCAAGTATGTTTTTGAGCCTAACAAGAAAGTCACCAACTTCTGAGCACTCAAGCTCATGGGTCACTCACTGGTTCCCCATTTTTTCTTGTTAAAGTTAATAGCACAAATCTGCATCTCGGAAGCATGGAAATCTGCATCTCAGAAAGCATGTACATCCACATCTTGGAAAGCATGATGTTCATCCATACCCTTAGCATTCTTCATGAACAATTTTATGTCCATATTGAATAATTCTTTGTGAGATTATATATCATGTTTGCCGATTCCTATCCTTCCCTTTTATCTATCACACATGTTAAGGGCTTGTTCTGACCAAGAATCAGGATTGAAGAATGTGGTTAATGTCTATATATGGTGTTCTGTAGTTGCACTGTGTGAGCACATGGTGTATCCTCTTGAAGGCCTTTTTTTTCCCCCTGAATTTGGAAGTAGTATGGTTCAGGTTGTGTTGCAAGCTCTTTTGATATCCTAAACAATTCCAGTTTGATTCTCTATACACTAAAATTGACCTAGTGGATCTAAAAGCTGAGAGTGCTGATAAATAAAGTGTTTAATCGGATGCTGAACCTTCATTGTTTTAAGTTTTTGATGGGTTCAAAAAACAGCTTTGAATTTTAGGTTTTTGTGGCTGAAAAATAAAGCAGAGATCAATTTGTTTGAAAATCTTCATAGCTTCAAAGTTGCAGAGGTTTCAGATTTGATCTCTTGGCTGGATTTCTTATTAGACAATTTGTTTCTTTGTTTTGGTCAGGGTGTTTATAGACAATACATTGGTATCCCCATGGGTACAAATTGTGCAGTCTATTTGGCAAATTTCTATCTCTTCACTTGTGAGTTTGATTTCATTAAGCGTCTCTTGAAGAGTAACACATAGTTTGTCCTTGGTTCGTAGGTTTGTGGATGATCTTTTTGTTCCTGATTTTCCAGATTTTGAGAACTTCATGTACCTTAACCAAGACTCTTTTGGTAGCGGCATATACCCAAAAACCTCTTGCGAGTTGAACTGTACATCTTGTAATTTCTTGGATCTAACTGTGAGCCAGAGTCCTCAAGGTTTATCCTGTGACATTTTTGACAAACGCTCTCAACCTGAGTATGCAGGTATTGAAATGATTAGAATGCCTCATGTTCATTCCAATATCTCAATGACTGTGAAGCTGGGGGTTGTCAATAGTCAATTTTCCAGGTTCTTGAGACTTTGTAGTTGTAAGAAGTTTTTTGTCTTCCAGATGGTCAGTCTCATTGGCTTTCTGAAGGCAAAAGGCTACCCTTTTAAAGTTCTTCTAAGAGAACTAGAGTGTTGGTTCTTAAAGAAAAATTCCTGTTTGGAATTTCTGCTTTTGGCATTTTCCAAATGATTTTACTTCGGGTCATGTAAGTGGGGAGCTTCCTGTAAGCCCACTTGTTCTTAGTCTTTCCCTGTTTTTTTCCCTTTCTGTCTTTCTTTTTTTCTTTATCTGGTCTTTGTTGTGGGGTCTGTTGCTAGCCAGTAGTATGGCTGAGTCTTCCCATTGCTTCTGGAATTGCAGCAGAAACTCAGTTTGCAGGATGGTGCTTGTCACCGGCCTTTACCCACTGTATGGAGCTGATGAAGTCAGTGGGGAAGTTGTGATAGTTAAGTCACTATCATACATACTACTGTTGTGAGACTGGCACTTTTGTTCATACTGGTGTGTTTTTTCCGTTTTTGTTTTGTTTTTTTGTCTCCCCTTGTTTGGTTCTTTCTGTGGCTTCCTGAGGAAGTGTTAGCCTTGCTGTTTCTTCTTCATCGTGAGAATGGAGATTTCTCTATTCTTATGAAAGATATTTGATTTGCTAGAAAATAGCCACAAAAATTTGCATCCTGGTGTTCACTGAAACCTCTACTGTATGTACATGTTGGGGGCTAGTTTTGACCAAGAATGGGGATTGAAATGTGGTTGATGCGGTCAGTTTTGTCGCAAGCTCTTTAGTATTGTAAATGATTCCAGTTTGGTTTTGCTTAGAAAACAGCCACAAGAAGTTTGCATCTTTGGAGTTGACTTAATTCTTCACCATGATGGTTGAACTCCATCCTGGAGTTTGACTGAATCCTCTTCCACTGTGAAGTTTGAACTGCATTCTGCAGTTGACTGAGTCCTTGGCCATGAAGTTTGAAACTCAGTTTCTTGGAGTACTTTGTCACTTACCTTATCACAACTCCAGAGATAATCTTGAAATGCATGTTTCTTATGGGTTTGTTTCTGAAGGCATTTCGGCTTCTTTTTTCCAGGCAGGATTGTTGCTTAGTTCCAGAATAGTTTATAAAGTTATACTAGGTGGGCATGGGTGCCAACTGATTCATCCACACCTTTGGTCAACTGTGGTCTTCACAACAATGCCAACATTTTCAATTATGTTGTTGGAAGGTTTCTTAGCAGAAAACATTAGACATGTTAATGTCCTTTTCATCATGTAATGATGTGCATTGCATTTTCATGACTTCCAGTCCTTTTGTGTGATTTGTCCATGAAAATGGACTGTAAGGATGAAGTTGACAACATGTGTGATATACCCATGTGAATGAAAGTTGGTAATACAGACAAGAATTGTAAAAACAAAAGACGTTAATGAAATTGAAAAGAAAACAATGTCCATGAAAATGAATGTATGAAGCACATTACATGTATGTAATTGATCTCAATCTAGTTGATGAAATGGATGAAACTTTGCTGACATCAATGAAATTGGGTTCATGGATGAAATCACACACATATATTATTGCCCATGTGGATGTTATTCAACCATATGGATGAGGATTTTGTTTCATGCATGTGATATTTCATCATTTCATAAATGTTCTTGTTTTTCATCCAAATGTTAATTTTATCATCCATGTTGTTAGTTGCTTGAATATTGTCATTTTCATCAAAAGATCGGATGTGGTTAAATGTTGTGACCACATTTCATCCATGTATAATTGCATATTTTTGTTGTCAATTTCATCTATAGACTATAATGTATATATTTGATAGATTTATTTTGACATATGTTTGAAATATTATTGGTTCCCCCAATAGGGAAGAGGCTACACATCTATGCAAGATTTGGGGATAAAAATTTTGTTCACGTTTTAACAAATGTGGAATCAATAGGTGGTTTTCTTCATGCTCTTAGTTATTTTATTTATTCTTTTTCAAATATGAAGCACTGATTTACAAATATTAGTAACCACAAAATTTAGTGAACGGCACCAAATCTTGTTATGGATTACTTTTTTTGTAAAAGTGCCCATGATACCATTTCATATTTGGTTACCTGAAGCTCATGTAGAGGCTATTTAATAAAGAAATTCAAAACATCATACAAATCTATATTTTTAGATTGAACAATTTGATTACTTCATTTCAATATAGGTCTTACAACCTAACTATTTCCTTTATTAGGCTTGTTCTTTAAACATTACTTACAGGAAAATTATTGCGATGATTAAATAATAGTGCAATCATTGCGATTTCTCTCCTGCAAGGAGGTTATGATTACAAAATGCATACAAAATAAATATCAATAATATCAAAATGATATATTGAAATGAAATAAAAAAGAATAATGCTAAAAAAATATGCATTCTTAGGGCCTTAACACTTTTGTTGATAATAATCATAATTTTAAGAAAGATAAGTTTATGGAAATTATCATCATAACGTTATATTTTGCGATAGAAGGGAGCTTTGGGGTTAGCTTTGAGCTTATGTTACCTAGGGAAAGATGTAAAATCATTATTTATTTTGTCGTCATTGCTCTATAACATCATCATACTTTGCAGTTTTAACATTGTCATATTTTGTAGTTTTGTGTGTGGCCACCCTTCTTTATTTGGGTATTTTTCTCCATTTGAATTTGGTTGACTTTTGCATAGACCCCTTTTATAACTCTTGTCTCCTCAAGTAAAACTACAATTACCATAAGTGCTTTATTTTTATTTAGTAGTTAGTTAGTTCACACACCCTAACTTTCAACCTTTAGCCTTCAACCATAATGCATATGAAAGGTAAACTGAATGGCTCTAAAGGTAAAAAACAAGGCTCTAAAAAAATGGCTAAGAGTCAGAGTCTATTTTATATTACACAAAATAACCATTTGCTTATGCTTTTATGATAGATTAGGTGTCATCAAATCGTATGTGGGGCGTGATTTTGATGAAACCTATTTACATATTTATATTATATAGTTTACATATAAATTTTGGTAAAAAAGCCGGGAAAAATATATAAAAATATAAAAATAATTTTTTTTCAATTTTTTCTCCATCCATGCTTAAGTGTATAAACATAATTGGGTCGAGCAAATCATGTAATTTTTATATTTACATTCTTTACAAAAATATAATTACTACGTAAATTTATGGTCACTTTATGACTTAACTCCCATTAGTTGAACATGTTGGGTGCAATTTGATAATTTATGAGAGCTAGTGGCACCCATAAATAATATTTGGAAAAACAACATAAGTTGAAAAACAATAATTATATAGGCTATATTTATCGAACAAATAGAGGTCAAATAAGGAAAAGGCTGCATATCTTTGAGGTTTAATGATTACATAACTTCAAGTTCCAATTTGTACGGATAGAGGACTCAAACCCCCACAAACATTATGGTCACCAGTACCTAAACCTAACATGTCTACCAATTACATCATATTTGCCAAAACTTGGTTTAATTTGCGAAATTTTTTATTTTTATTTTTTAGTTATCAGATCTTCATGGCCTAAATACTATTTCAAATGATGATGATAGTTCAACGGCCCTTATATTACTAAGTCAATCTATACTTACAATCATATGGGCCTTTGACCCTCTTATCAAACTATAATCAAAGTAACACCATATTTGGGCCAAAGACCTTGTAGGTTATGTTGTGTTTTGCAATTTTTTAGTTGTGCTTGTAGGTAAAGTCGTTTTTTGTAGTTCATCATTATAGAGATACAATAGACTAAATTTGCTTAATAATGGTCTACAAGTCATATTTGTATTTTTTGTTTAGAAGTGTGACACTATCTAAACATCATATCTCTTGGTTCACATATTTGCATTGAAAGCACTTTGCACAAAACAACACACCCTTCATTATCTATCTTTATTAGTATGTCTCTTAATCGAAATACATCAACAAGTTTTATATATAGGTAGTTTATTTTATTTGAGTTGCCACTTTTACACATTATACCATTAATGTTGGTATTTCTTTTTGTGGGTCATTTGATCAACACGCTCAAATTTTACTACATTATTTTTTCTTTATGTTCTTAGACCATGGTGGTTGGGCACATGATGATATTTTGTTTTATTAAAGAACACACAAATTTTGAATTTACCATTCAGGTCAATATAACGCTTAATAAATTATTAAGTGAAACGGTCAACACTATTCACACCAACAGGTAAGCACCGATGTAATACCAAAGAGGTGATTGTCGAATATACTAAGGGGCCGCAAGCCCTAAACATAAAGAACAATATAATTGTTTTCCAAATTCCCCAATTATAGCTCGCATGGGAAGAAAGGTTCTTTACTGACATCTGACAATATGCAATCAATGACATCCTACATTCAACACTCATACGGCTAACATCTAGTAAATTGTAGGTGCGTTGTATTTGCTTGCACAAATGGTAATATAGAGATGCATTCAATTCAGAAAGGTCTAGACAATAGGGGATATGTGAGCATACAAAGTTAAGGTAGGATAAAATCATTAATCTAGGCACTATAATACATTTGGCACTAAATTGCAAACAAAAACAACTATATTACAGACACTGTGTAAAATCTACAATGGCCAAATTAATCTTTTGACCCAAATGTGGCGCAAATATTTTTAAAAAATAGGAAAATTACGTAAGATATGGAAAAAGAGATTGGTAACTATCACGTACGGTTCCAATGGTGGGGGGGGGGGGGGGGGAGGAACTGCGTATTATGGGTACCTTTAGAAAATAACCCCTATCCAAGTTCATTATGTTGCACGAAATCCATCATTGGCGATACAATTATTTGTGATGTTAGTTTTGGATGGATGTAATTTTAAACACCCTAGTTTGGCTTGTATTATATGGGTAAAAAATTTGAAAAAAAAGGTTGCAAAAAAAGGTATGTCATAAAAGGGAAAATCGTAAAAAAAATAAATTGAGTAGGTTTTATGCTAAGTTGTAACTTATTTGGCTACTTTGGCTAGGTTCATATTATTTTACTATTTTTAATTTGTTGCCATGCTTTTCAAGGTGTGTTTCCATGATTAGTTGGTTTGTTGATGCATTTGGGTTGCATTTTGTTTGTATTTGTCATGATTAACAATAGTTAGAGTTGAAAAATGGAGGATTGTGTTTATTAGGGTTATCAAAAGTTTAGTCAAAAGCTTTTATTTTCTTGGTATTCTATCTATTGGTCATGATTGTTGAAAGTTTCATTAAGACCTCCTACATTCAAGGTTGGTGGAATTATCAAGGCGTTCACTATTTAGTTTGCTAAAACTTAGGATTATCAAAAGCTTTTCTGATCTCTTGGTCACAATTGTTGAAAGTTTCATTGAATTTTTTTCCATTCAAGCCTCAAGACTGTCGGAATTTCCAAGGTGTTCGGATTGCCGAAATTGTCAAAAGCTTTGTTAAATGGTGTAAATCATGTGCGTTGTGAAGCATGTTCATCATTTCATTCATCAAGAAGAGTTTTGTCACCTACATAATTTGTTGTTTCAAATTTCCCAAAAGCTTTTGAAGTGCTTCCATTGTTGTTTTTTCACTTCAACCTTTCCTTCATATATTGCATTATAAATTTGATGGATTTTTTGAACACTTTGGTTGATTTGCAAGGTTCTAATTTTAATGTGCATGAGTTTAGTCCCCTGTGAATGATAGCAAGATCTAGTAGTAATTTAATGTTGAAAGTGAAGAAAATTTAGTTGAAGATTATGAGTTCTTGAGGTCCATTTGATAAATATGAAAAAATATGTTGCTACATGGAAGCATCATTACCACAACTCCTCCGCATGGGCCTTTTACCAATTGAACAACAATTGACCCATTGATCTTACTCAAAATTAAATAATTCATTGTATTATTTATCACAACAAAAGTGTTGGTCAACATTTTATCTCCACATTAAACGTTGCAAGGAGCTCATTGCCTACCACAAGTCCAACACATAACTACCATGAAGAAACATGTGGATATGGAACATGGTGCCTTACTAAAGAGGTATGTGGAAGAGGTAAACAACCATCCCAAACCTTCACTTGAACATGAGCTAGCCACTAAATGCCTTCATGTTAACCCAATTGTAATTTTTAGATTTTTTTCTTTTACAAACCAATTTTAAAAAGACCATGAAACCCCAAGTTATTTTTTTGGAAGAAGTAATGTTGTATGTGATAAAAGGTTTTTGCCAATGAGAACATTTGAATCCATTTGGTTGCATCAAATGGCTTACATGTTATGCCCAAGGGTTGATTTCCCATGAAAAAAAATGTTTGTGCATGAGGTTCTATTTACTTTAATGGAGAGGACTTTGATGACATATGTACAGCATGCACTAGCTACATGTCTTTCTACCACATATACTTTTGATCTATGGATGTTTGCAAGGGTGCATGACATGTTTGTTGTTGTCAAGTCCTATCCAACAATTGGGAATCTAAGCATGTGAGAGTCAATTTGTTCAAGGTTATTGAAATTAGTGGGGCAACCATGGCATTAAACTACGAGCTTTCCTTGATAAAATTTTCCTCACAAAAAAAATTGCATATGTTAGAAATGAGGATTCCAACTTATAATCTTGTATAATTGCCTTGAATTCAATGGTTTCGTATAAGAGTTTGGGCATGTTAAAGGTTTTTCATGTTTTGGGCATACTCTATCCAAGGTCTATTACTATCCCACTACAAATAAAGTTTACTGGGGATTGAGTTGTGCATCTATTGAGGGTGCATAAGTTGACATTTTAAATGCATTGTTTGGTTGAAAAAATCAGGCAAGGAAATTAAACACAATTGTGAAAACAAGGTATGTGATTTGTTTTTCCTCTTTTCTTTTTTTTCCTTTTTTTTTCTAATTTTAATTTTTTTTTTGGTAGATTTCCCTTTTGCAAATCTAAATTTTCCATAGGCTAAAGGATGAAACTGTTGTGTATCACAAAAAATACAAATTTTACAAATAGTCCATAATAGGGTTACAATTCTACTTGCATTTCAATGACTCAAAATATTAAAAATAATAAATAATGTTTAATTCCAAATTGAGTCATACTTTGATCGGGGTTTGTTCCACATCCAATTTTTTGTACAAACATTATATTGGGTTAGTTCTTAGTTCCCATTTAGTTTGGGTTTAATCTTGATAATTGTAGTTTAGATTAGTTTGGTCAAGAATTTGTCAACTTGGATCCAATTATGGGCTAACATTAAAAGGCAACTAGTTTTTGGTTTAGATTTTAATATTTGACATTAGTTCCAAAAATTAAAGGTTGGGTTTTGGTTTTTTGTGAATATTAGGTCAAATTTTTAAGTTTAATTTTGGGACTCATATCATTTGTTGTACTATGTGGTTCAAGTTTTATAAATGAAATTCTAAAGTTCATCTATTTTGTAAATCTAGTTTTTTGGCAAATAATAAGTTTTCAAAATTTTGTACTTTAAAAAAGAAATACCCAAGTGGATGTACATGAATTTATGAATTTCAAGGCTATTGGTTTGCAAGCTAGGTTTTGTTATTCTAGGATGCATTGATGATTCGATTAGATATTGTTTTATGTTATAATCATCAAAACATGGCATTGCAAAGTCACATACTTGGGTAGTTTGTGAAATAGTGGTGAAGATTTTGTCACCTATGTGTTATGAATAAAAGTTGAAGGCATTGCCTCCTTGGAGATTCGCTACATTTCGTCATTTCTATATACATTGCTCCTTGTGAAAAACTTGTTGTTGTGGGTATTCCTAATAACTTGGTAGATCCAAAGTCTTCCAATTATTATCAAGAGTTGGAAGAACTTATGTGGCACATGAAGTGCAAGGATTTGGAAGTCTTGAACCATTTCCTTTCTTTTTACACACATTTGAGAAAAAAAAGGTCTCAATATGCTAACATTAATGTTGGATCCCATATACAAATTTGTGCCTAGTCATAACTTATGTAGCTCATGATAATGTTATAGTTATGGTTGTTGAATATCACTAGGAATTGTTGTTGCCTTTGTTGATGGAGGTTGATAAGTTGACAATGCTAGCTATTGTTGAAGAACTTGATGCATCTAGTTTAGAGATTAGAAATGAAAATTTCTTTTGCACCACAAATACAATTTTAGACACTTTGAAAGACCTTGTTGACAAATAATCATACATTTACTATTGGTATCTTGTTAATGGGGATAGTTGCAATTGTGCCTTGACATGGTGGCACAAAGAAGAACACATGTTTCCAACAAGTGCTACCTTAGTAAGACAAATTTTTGGCATCTTGGCCTCTGAAGTCGAAATAGAAGGGATTTTTGCCATTATTGGAAATCTTGACAAACTAATTTTTGTTAACAAAAGTTGACCGTATGATCCACATGTTGGGTGCTTTAATTTTTTTGACTTTGCGTATGTATGTGAAGCATTGTTGGATTTGATTGAGGATTTAGATGTTGAATTTACAAATGAGGTGCAATGTGAAGAATTTTTGGAGGTTTAAAATGGTTGGAAGACGTGATAACTTGTGATTTGGTTCATTAACTTGAATTTCTTTCTAATTCTCTAGATGTTTCAAGTTTACAACTCATGCCCAATGATGTGGAATTGAAGATGGGATGCTAAATTTGTTGATGGTATGGGTGACTCTCATGGACAATCATCATGTAATAAAATCTAGAAGTTAAGATTTTTATTGTCTTAATCAAAATGAAAAATGTAATTTTATCATTAACTTTAAAAAAGTGAAGATGAAGAAATATGATTTATGTCAAGATTTCAAGGGTAGAAATTTCTTCTATGCAATGGCTCTAAGATGGCCAACAATTGCAACAGGGTATTTAGTTGCGTGGTTTGTATCCTATCTGTCAAAATGGGTTTAATTTTCATTTTGTCAAGTAATTATTTTATTGCTTACCATGTAAACTTGTTAATTATTTTTTTCTTTTCTATGGGGCTTCAATGTGATTTGTTGTCATACCCTATCTTCTATGATCCATTTTATGTTATGTGTATTGGTGTCTTGCTCCTTGTTCTTGCCCATCCTTTGCATATTTTGTCATGTTTTTGCATTGGTTTTTTTTTGCATCTTGAAATTTGGGTCTCTTTCATTTGGTTTTCAATTTTTGGTTATGTTATGGGTTTTTGGTTTTTTTTGTTGCATTGGGTCTTGGGATTTTGTGTCACACCAAGTTTTTGTTGCTTGCATTGGGTCTTTAGTTTATACTTGTGTTATGGGTTTTTGGTTTTTGTTTGTTGCATTGGGTCTTTGGTATCTACTTGTGTTAACTATGGGTTTTCTATTTTTGTGTGTTACATTGGGTTTTTGTTGCTTGCTTTGGGTTTTTGGTTTTTAATTTCTATAAAATGCATTGGGTTTGAAACAATTTTTGGTCTTGTCCATGTATAAAAATTTTTTGGGTCTTATTCCTATATGTTAGTTGTTTAAAAGGATGTGAATATGGGGGATGGAAATTGACACTTGGAATATGTGAAAGAAGGGTTTAACTTTGCTCATTGGAAATAAATGTACAAAATGCCCTATATTTCTGATTCAATACATTGTTCATTTTTAATTTCATTTTGATTAAGTTTGGAGTTTCAAATAAGTTTAAATCAAAGCTTGAAAGCTTCATCTTTGGATTTTCAAGTTGCACCGCTTTGATATATTTGTGAATTGTTTTTGTTAATAATTAAACTTAAAAGTTTTTTTTGTGTTGGGCCTTGAACTTTAGGAATTGGTGTTCTTTAAGACTTAGGTATTTCATTTAACCAGATATTTGTGAAAGAACTTTAAGGAATATCTAGGTTACTTACAACACACATAATATATGCGACCATTAAAGACCCCAAGAATCTTAACTGTATTTCATAAAATAACCTGGTTATATACATGTATAAATTGATAGCCAAACCCTTACCCCTAGCTTGTACCCATTAAATTTCAATTATGAAATAACCAATTAGGGTAGTTTTTTGTAATTATAAAATTTTAATTAATTAGACATGGTCAGTTTTTTTAAAAAAAATCTTTAAAAACCATTCCCAATTAAATTTTTAAAAATCAAATACCCACCCCACATTGGTGTGGACATGTTGAAATACTATTTAAAAGGTTGATGGTATTATACAATATGGGAAATTGAGATATTGTGGTTAGTGGCACTTTGTTAATGTTAGGGTGAAATTACAAGCAAACTTTAAACACATGTGTGGCCTTACTTTAAGGGACACTTTAAAAAAGGGTCCAAGGACCAAAATCATATGGACCAATTTGAAGTAAATTGAACCATGAATTGGACCTTTTTTCACATTAAAAAAAACATTCATTTTTAAAAAAGGTACAAATAGTGTGTTTAAAGGTGTGGGGTTCAATTTGAGGGTCCAATATAAGCAATGTGTGATTGACATGTGAGAGGATTAGGTTAAGATTTGGTTTTTTTTTTTTCCTTCTTTTTTTGATGGTTTTTTTCTAAATTCTATTTTCATCCCTCCTTTTTTACACTTATTACACACAATTGATGAACATAGACACAAGGTATTAGTGGCTTTTTTTTTAATATGCGATGCATATTGAGTGATTACACAAGCGGTTGCATTGAAATTAGTAACTATTGGACAACATTGGAGTATGATGAATGCAATGTTGTTTTCAAGGAGTTTGTTGACATGGCGCCAAGAGTTCGCAACATGTGGAGGTGAGAAAGGGTGGTGGGATGCATGAAGAATCAACTTTTGGGGATTTTTTTTGAAAAGTTGTTCTAACAACAAACAAGGTTAAGTTATGACACTTTTTGTTCATTGATTAGGGTTGTGGGTTCAAGTTTTGAATGAAAAAATACATAAATGAAAGAAAACATCCATGTTGAAACTAAAGTAACAATGGATCTTATATGACTAGGTAGTGGAAATTATTTGCAAATACGTGGAAAGGTTTTTGGCATTGCAAAAAATACAACATGAATTATAGTGAGAGAATTATGTTAAGCAATTCAAAAAGCACTGAAAACCATTAATGATCCTTAAATCAACTAGAAACAAAATCAAAGAAATCACTATTGGTCTTAAGAGCTTGCATAGAATTCCATACATTTTAGGTGCCATAAATGGTAGTCACATGCTAATTGTTGCACCTAAGGTAGACCCAAAATCATATTATTGTCAAAAAGGGTTTTACTCCACATGGATTCAACGAATTGTGTAGATGCAAAATGCAATTTTTGGGATTATGATTATGGGTGGGCAAAAAGTATCCATGTTTAGTTTCTTTTCCAAAAAATAGTGGTAGGAAGTTGTGTGATGAAGGAGAATTTTTTACCTTATAAGTTGATAGGAGATGCCACTTATCCAATGTAACCATGGTTTTATTTTCCTTTCAAAGATGAGAAAGATGGATTGCTAAAATACAAAACACATTGGAATTTTATACAATGTAGTACAAGGATGTTAGTAGAAAGAACTTTTGGAATGTTGAAAAGTAGGTTTAGAATTTTACCAAAGAGAGTAAACATTCCATTACACCACATTTTAGACTTGGTCATGACTTGCATATGTTTACACAACATGTGCATTGCTAATTTGAATGGCTTTCACATGGACTAGGATTTGGAGGCTCAAACATAGCAAACACAACATTTGGGAACTTGAAAAGAATTGATGTTTTTAGGGTGGCTAAAGAATCACTTAAACAAATGAAGAGGTTACAAAATCCAGGGATGGTGGATGGAGATGATAGAAATGACATGGAGCACATGGAAGACATGGAACATCAAGGTAAAGATGAAGATCATGTGTTGATAACCATAGAAAACATTCCCAATAAGAAAGAAAAAGAAGAAAAATCAAGAGGATGTTGATAGAAGCTATGGTAACTCATGAAACTTTAACAAAAAACTTCTTTCAATCCAATTTCAAAAAATAAAAGCAACGTTGCTTTTTTAAATACGTGTAGTTCTAGGTTAGAATGTGATGAATGATTCATATATTCACATTTTATGTAATGTGCAATTTATCTATGAGACATCCAATTTGGGCATCCATGTTTTAAAGTAAAACAATTAGTTTCAGCAAATTGTTGTAGCGTGAATGTACTTTTTAAAGCCATGGTTGAAAAATGTTCATACACATTAAACTTTTGTTTTTTGTTCAATTTTTTAACCTCATATCAAGTGAGAGGTTTTCCCATTGGTTCTTTACTACCCTCATCCTTTGAAACATTGTCAAAATCTGCTTGGGATTGTGGATTGCATACAATTTATTTAGTTTCATTTGGTAGATGCATTCACCTCTTTCATCACATTTCCATTTTGATGCCATTAACTATTCAATGCATCATAGAAAGGACATTCATCATGATCATTACTTGAAAGTTTGTTTGCAATCTTGTCATCCTTGTATTATTTGTAAATTGGATTAAATTTATGCTTGCAAGCAATTGGAGTCTTTGAAAATCCCAGGATGGAGACCAACATTCGAAAGTGGAGATCCACCCCTAAAAAACAAACCAATTGAAGTAAAAAACCATGAAATACAAGCTGAAAATAATCCTTAGAATTAATTTTTAAAAAAAATGCAATACATGGATAACCTGAATGGAAAACATTTCAAATTGTTTGAAATAAAGATGGCTTGGTGGTTAGCTCCTCTCCCTTCCCCTAAGGAGATGATAGTTCAATCCCCATAATGGTTGAATTAAACAAATGTAAATGGAGGAATGGAGGGCAAAGGGTAGAAGGCAAAAGTGAAGGCCTTTAAAAAGGTTTAATTTGACCAATTGGCCCAATTTGAATTTGATTTTTTTCAATTTTTTCTTTTATTTGCTACAAATTTTAGACTTGAACTCAAATTATGTTGACTTGCACAACTAGGGCTTCATAGTTGAAAAACAATTTCGAGGACAAAAACAAAATGTACTTTGATTTTTTGCATTTTGGACAAATTTAAGCTCCATTTTTCCTCTTAGAGCAATGAGGTGTAATACCTCACCAACCACCCAATTTTCATTCAATTTTTTTATAGCTTTGTCACCTTCTCATCTTTGTTTTTCACCACAACCACTTCTATAGTGCTATCTTCTTGGGAATGGGAACCAATTTAGGGATCCCTTGCAAATCCAAATGCCCTTCCACTAATGAAAATTGACATTTCAACTTTTCACTTTTTGCCCCACCTTCTAATCCACTTCCATTTCGTGCACTTGGAAAAGCTAACAATGCACTTTTTCTAGCAACCACCTTGTGAGGATTCACAAAACAATCATGTCAACTTTAGAATTGGTCAAAAATGGAGGAGCTTGTGTGCTCTCAACAATGTCCTCAATCCACGAAATTTCTTCCATTCTCACAAAATTTGACCAACAAATGTAAAAAAAAACAGTGAAAAAGAACAAAAAAGAAAAAATGATCAACCTTGGACCGTAGCTTGCACTTTGGTTCTCCAAACCATCAGCTCTTCTTTAAACTCTTTGTTCAGATCAATTGATTTTCCCTTCAAAATGATGTCATATAAGCTAAATCACAATTTGATTTGTCTTGGTCCTGGATCCTTGTCTAAAGGCCTTGGGACCAATTTAAAGCTATTGATCAATAGGAATGCTCAATTCCATTAGACCCTGCTCCTTGGACCCTTTTTAAAAGTGGCCCTAAGTATGATTTTCAGAACCCGAATCAGACTGAAATTTAGTCTTTTTAATAAAGAACTTTGGTCTGGATGCGGATGCCCACTTCCAGTTATGTGGAGGGTAACGCCAGGGGAGCATGGAGTTAGCTAACGTAATGCCCAGAGCCCATTTTCAGAACGAAGAGAAGTAACCGAGTAGATGAAACTAAAAATCTGTTGACGGAGAAGCGGGAGAAACCCCGCCAAACAGGATGAAGAAGAGGGAGATCCCCTAAGCAATTCATAATTTGGTGTCTGTGTTCTTGGTGTCTTTGGAAAGCTCTCTACAAGAAGAAAGGGGTGCATGGGTTTTGTTTTTAAAAAAAAAAATGGTGTTTGGACTTGTGGTGCAAAAGTTGTTGAATATGAATGATTTCTTCACTGAAATTAAATTAAATGAAATTAAATCATTGCTGAAAATTTCAGAAGAATTGGGAATGTGCCTTTCGTGGTGTTGTTGGAAAGATCTTGATGAGCCGGATTTAATGGAATTTATAGGGTAAGATTTGGATTCAGAATGTGTGGGAGATAGGCATTGATTGATTTTTAAGTGATTTCTGCTGCTGAAAATTCAAATAAATTCTAAACAATCCGGTTTGGGAACTAATTTCGCTAATTTGTGGAAATAATTGCCAAATTTTCGATGACAAAAAAATTGAATAAAGAACCCTGGCTGCTCTGCGATGAGCAGCGTTTTATTTCTGGCGAAATTTCGCACCAAACAAAAAAAAGAGGGCCTGCGACTTCAACAAAAGGATTTTTTTGTCGGGGAAAAAAGTCTCCCAGATTTGCCATATTTCGAGGAAAAAAAGGATAAATCGCCATATTTAGACCATAGGTCCTTCGCAAATCACGAGCACATAGCGCCGAACTGGGTTTCAAAAAAAAATTTGAAAATTTCTCTCTGACCTGTAGCCAGATTTGGCTAAAATCCTCTTGTGGAGGATCGCCAGTCCGCCTAGCTGATGAAATTGAAAAAATAAACTCTGGCGATGAGCGAGGAGCTGCTTGCTTGTTTCAGAAAGGAAAAAAGAAAAATGGAAAAGAGCAAAAGAAAATACAGTCATGGCGGGTCGAGCCCTCTTGTTTGTTTAAGAAAAATGGAAAAGAAAAAGGAAAAAGGAAAAAGAAAAAAATCCTAGAAACCCTAGAATAGTGGGCAGAGCGGGAAGCGTATGATTGAAGTTTGTTTGTTTGTTTGTTTGTTTTTTCAAACGCTTTCAACGACGCTCTTGGCTCTTCTGATTTTTTCGGGGGTTTAGTTTTGCTTCTCGCGATTGTTGCAAGAATTGAGCGATGGATGTGGGCGATGAGCGTCGTCGCTGTTGTTCTTCAATACTGCCTTTCATGGTGGCGACTAGTTGCTTCTGATAAACAGCCATGGAGGGTGGTAAAAGCCGTCTGGACCAGGTGCATTCTGCATTTGCCATCGCTTCTGTAAATCTGCCTTTCGCAGCTTCCGTTTGGGTATTCTATCGCTTTCAGTATACTTTGTGGGTCTGTTCGAGAATTGTGTTTACACGAGTTTAGCGGAAGCGTTTGTCGTAGTCTTGTGGGTGATGCGAGTTTTTCCCGAATTGAAGGTTCTTTTTTCTGTTTTTGGGTCTATTTTGCGTGTTTACCTCTACAGATTTTTCCAGCCAGAAAGGTTCGAAACTCCGGAGTTTTCTTGACAGCAACCGATTCGGACGCGTTGTCGGTTGAGAAAAAGAAGAAGCAGCAGAAGAAAAATAAGTCTCCTGGTAGAAGAGGGAGTTTAGAAGGGTTTATTGTCCGTGATAGACAGGGAAATGGTGATGATTTGTTGCCTCTTTCCAATGCTGTGGGCGGCGAGAAACGAGTTGGAGCTTCGGAGGTTACCGAGAGCAGCATCACCTTGGCTAAGCCTGCAGTATCTCTGCAATGGGTTAGCAACAACTGCCTTCGTTCCACCACCGAAAGTCGACTTCAAAGATGTGAGGCTGCAGCTGCTTGCGCGACCAAATCTGGTTCCGAAAGGACGATCACTACGGAAGAAGTGGGAGAACATGGAGACATCGGAGCCCAACCACGTCCCTGGAAAGTGGTACAGAAAGCAGTGGAGTCTGTTACTGCAAGTGAAGAAGTAGCTAGGACGACCGGACCGGTCGATTTACAAGTTGCCAAGCAGAACAAGGGAGAGACTCTTGAGGATGACGACACCAGGAAGTCTCACCAACTCACCCAATTCGCCAATGAGTTTCTTGCCATCTGTTGCAGGTAATCAGCCATCTCTGCAGTTGGGGCACAAGCATCCCCACCCTCATCATAGCTTCAGGACTTCTGTCTCTACTTCATGTTTGTTGGCAAAACTAAGCCCTAAATCCTCTCTTCACTAAACTCCAGTTCAATGCCGACTTCAGCAATTTGAGATAACCAAGGTTCTTGCATGCAAGACTTGGTGTTGTTCTACATGAGGAGGTTTTTTTTTTTTTTTTTTTGGCTTGAGATATTTGTCTCTCATGATGATTTGCATTTTGTTGTGTAGTGGGGTAGCACTGACGAAGCCTTCCCTCACGACTACTAAGCATGTGCAAAACTCTGATGCAACAACAAATAGGAAGAGGGCACTGTTGGAGAAAGTTGATTTGGGGAGTTCAAAGAAGCAGTGCTTTGTGGAGGAAGAAAAAATTGAAATCCACCATGCACAGCATTCAGAGAGAGTTGATTCAAGGTGGAGGACAGAAGAGAGTAGGGTCACAACAGAAGATAGCATTGTCCAAAAACAGAAAAGGAATGTGGAACTGCTCAATCAGAAAGAGTCTGCAAGTCTTGCCATAGTACAACTTGAGGACAAGGAATTGGAGAGTGCAACTGGCATGGCTGATAGAATGCTGCATGGGGTCGATTCCCCTAACAAGGGAGAAAATGTTCAGGTTGTTACTGACACCTCAAGATTCTCAGGGAGATGCAATCAGTGGAGTGTATCTCCTCAGCAGTTCGATAGTAGTTTCACCAAGGGATTAGACTTGGTAGAAAATATTCAGCCAGACAGAAATGATGTTTTGAAGACACCCACTTGGAAGGAAAAAGGTCCTTCACTTCCTCCACTCTCAAAGTCACCGGAGGAGACAAATCAGCAAAGGGGTCATGACAGGAATGGCACTAGGAGCAGGTATAGGACACCAAAGTCAAGATCAAAGTCCATGGCCAAACATGAGGAAGGAGGAGGACTGTGCCAATCTCCACATTCAGGCTCTACAAAAAAGACAGGAAGGGGATCTTCTAGCAGTCTCAAGTCTGTGAGTTGGGTGTACCATAGTTCATTATTTTCACCAGGGGATGCCTTTTGGGATGAAGCAATAGAAGCAGCTGATGGTTTGCTGGCATCTAATGTTGAAGAACTGCAAGTGGGAGGAGCAGTGGATATGAATACTAAGCCCTCAGGGTCTACACATGATGTAGAGTCATGCCAATATGAAGAAAGGACTGATAGCTATCCACCAGTCAAACAAGTTCTGGAGCCAGCTAAAGACACAAGATCAGTGGATACTAGTCACAGTCCCTTGGTAACTGAGTCGAGAAGAGGATTCGTTGGAGCAACAGTACCGTCAAATGTAGAGGGCATAGTTAGCAGGAATTTTTCAGCACAGGTTAGTCAGATGGATGTGTCCCCTTTGCCAGTCCGACACTTTGACTTCACTTCGCAAACTAGTCCCCAGAACAAGAGCATTGATGAATTGCTGCGTCAGGATGCCTCTCAAAGCAATTTTCAATGTTGTTCCAGATCTGTACTTGCCAAAGAATGTCTGAATGAAAGAGGTGCTGGCACAAGTCAGCAGACCAAAATGAGAGTTGATGATGTAGAGCTCACTGGGGGCAACCAAGAATGTCTTCCAATGGGGATGGTGAATGGAAGATCAGAGATAGAAGATATGCAACAGAGTTCTGCACCAACTGTTGCTGCAACAAGCCTGGGGTTGAACGAGCAAGTCTCAGCAGCCCCTGGTATGTTGAAAGAGGAGCTGACTGATCCCAGGTCAAACACAGAGGCCGAGCAAACATGTAGCAATAAATTAGAAATGGGTGCTATGGCTGCAGAATTGTCAAAGGCAGCAGGTGCACTGGAGACAGGGAAGGAGGCCTTGTTAGTTGTGCCAAGTGCAGATCAATCCCATGTGGATCTCAGTGAATGGCTTCCACCTGACATATGTGCCACATATATCAAGAAGGGCTTGAGAAAGTTCTACCCTTGGCAGGTGCACTCAGTTTTCCTTTCTACAATGTTATCACAGAAGTAGAAGGATTTGTTTGCACGTCCTTCAGAGTTCATTCTCCAACAAATACCCATCTTCTCTCTTTTTAGAATTTGGGTCCATGTTGAAGGCACTAAATCTTTAGTTTAGACAGAGTTTCTGTTGAGATAGAGGAGCCGGCTCTCACAAGAAGTTACTCTTTGGCTGGTCTATTGGACTGTATGAAGATAACTGTTGAAGCTTTTGCTGCACTGGAACAGAGGTACAATCGATCTATGTATATATGATTCAGATGAAGGATGTTTCAACTTGTTTGGGCTTGGCGGGTGTGAAAGGTAGAGTGTTTGCAGCTAGATGGCGTTTTGCAAGGGCGAAGTCTTGTGTATTGTGCATCCACCAGGTAAGAATTACAGTGTCTGTCTTGTCAGTGTGGTGGTTTGTAATGTCCTCAAATGTTGTGCATCAGAAGAGAGGAAGGTCATACTGGTATCCAAATGCAAATGGGTGCATTCCTCCTTGGGTCCCACAGATTCAGGCGCTTGTAATGTTGAATATCTGTTTGACTGTTGCAAAAATTTGTGAAGTCTGGACCAATTTTTTTGGGAATTATTTCTCAAACCTGTTGTATGGAGGGCTTGAGACTGGCTTGACAGTTGTTACCATCATGGTTGGTTTGAACAGTGCAGGGAAGAGCCTTGTTGCGGAAGTCTTGATGCTACGGCGAATTTTGTCAACTGGCAAGAAGGCTTTTTTGGTGCTGCCATATGTTGCTCTCTGCTCAGAGAAGGTGAGACTGCTTGTGTCTGTTCTGTTGCTTTGAGCCCCTTCTCTTGAGCACAATGTTGTTTGCTGGATCTTTCCTATGTTCAGAACAGATTTTCAACTGTAACCTTGAAGCATCTATTATATCTGACCAGAAGGGTTTTGTTGAATGCTTCTGATATCTGTCAAGGTCAAATAGGATGTATAACACTTGTTCCCTCATACTTGCATGATGATGACTGCATGTGATCTGCAACAAGTATTTATTCTTGGATTGTGATCAAGAGGATCATTGGCAGCAACTGTCATACACACCGTGTGGTTGAATGGGATGGCAGGCAGAACATTTGGAATCACTTTTGGAACCTCTTGGCAAGCATGTCCGGGGATTTTATGGTGCACAGGGTGGTGCAAGTTTGCCTAAAGATACATCAGTGGCTGTGTGTACAATTGAGAAGGCTAATCTGTTGATTAATAAGCTTCTGGAGGAGGGACGCCTGTCAGAGCTAGCCATCATTGTTATTGATGAGCTTCATATGGTGAGGGATGCTTCCTTTGTCAAGCATATTGAAACTGCTGTGCTTTCTGTCACCTGTTCAACATGCAACATGAAACTGCTCAGTACCATTGAGTTTTTTTTGGTTCTGTTTCTTCTGTAAACAATCACCTGGATTCCTGCTTACAGTATTCAGGGCAGTTTGTACTTTTTCCATTACTTTGTGAGCTTTCATGTCCAATTTTTTAAGGATGTTCCAACAAGAATACAACTCACAAAGGATTGCAGGTTGGTGACAGGGATCGTGGATACTTGTTGGAGTTGCTGTTGACTAAGCTCCGGTACGCAGCTGGTGGTGGAGAAGCTGTATCAGCTGGCAGCAGTCCTGGCGAGGGTTTGGGTTCAAGTGCTTTGTGGAACACTGGCTTGCAGATTGTTGGCATGAGTGCGACAATGCCAAATGTGTCTGATGTGGCTACTTGGCTGCAGGTGCATCATGCTACACCAGTAGTTCTGATCTTGTGATCTCAAGCACGCTGTTGGTTGGTCAGAGGAGGGCACAGTGGAGAATTCTGAAGAACGTAGAGTTGTCTGTCTAAGCTTTCAATGAACATAGCTCTTGGCTCTTGTTCTCAGTTGTCATTGACTTTACCAAGTTATTTCTGAAAACTTTATCATGATTGTGATGCATAAAATGCAGGCTGCATTCTATGAAACAGATTTTCGACCTGTGCCATTGGAGGAGTTCATGAAGATTGGCAACAAAATCCACAAGAAGAACATGGAACTTGTGAGGACCATACGGAAAGAAGCTGACCTTGGGGGCAAGGATCCTGACCATGTTGTGGAGTTGTGCCATGAGGTAAATGTCCACCATCTTCTAGGTGCTGTCTATCCTTCATCATCCTGCTTACTGTGGAGGACTAGTATTGGGTTGCAGGTCCCCAATGATGTACTGCAAATTGCTGTGTTATATCCTACAAGGCAAATGGGTCACTATGACTCAATGGTTGTTCCCTTGAACAGGTAGTAAGAGAAGGGCATTCAGTCTTATTGTTCTGCTCAAGCCGCAAAGGTTGTGAGACTTCAGCTCGGCACATTGCCAAATTCTTACCAGCTTTCACAATTGTTGAGAAGGCAAACATGAGTGGTCCTAAAGATGGAAATGCTGCTGTTGAGGAATTACGGAAGTCACCAGCTGGCCTTGACCCTGTCTTGGCTGAAACGCTTCCAGCTGGTGTTGCATATCATCATGCAGGCCTCATGGTTCTATTTTGTCTCCTACCATACCTGTTGCATGAGAGGATGATAGCAAATAGGAGCACTAGAAGTGGAAGAAGAGCTATTGTATAACCAGGATTATCTCTTTGTTGCACCTGTTTCTTTCATGGATGGAGTGTGGAATGTGTTACAGTGAAATAATACAAGAATAAAAGCCACCCAAAGCTGTGGGATCTGAGAGGATCGATGTATTGGGGGAGCAGGTGGAAGAAAGGGATGTTGTTGAAGCATGTTTTAAGTCCGGGGTTGTTCGGGTACTTGTAGCCACATCCACTCTGGCTGCAGGGGTGAACCTACCAGCCCGGCGGGTGATATTTAGGCAGCCAAAAATTGGGCGTGATTTCATTGACGGAACACGATATCGGCAGATGGCAGGACGAGCAGGGCGTGCCGGCATTGACAGCAAAGGAGAAAGTGTATGTCCTTGTTTTGTTCCTATGCAGAAAAATTTGATGCAGATTGCTCTGCCTATGATGTAGGTGCTAAGTATCTTGATGAAATGTGTGTAAAGATTTGAAAGTTACCCCAGGAGAGGATGACTCACTGCATAAGCTTGAATTGCATCTCAGATATTGATATGCAAGCCTGAAGAAGCAAAGCGGATGGAGGGAATCATGAAAAGTGCCTGTCAGCCACTGCAATCATGCCTGGCTGATGACAAGAATGGTATGATGCGGGCCCTGCTGGAAGTAGTGGCTGGTGGAGTAGTGCAGAGTGCAGCTGATGTGCAACGGTATGTGAGGTGTACATTGCTCAATGCAACACAGCCATTTGACCAAGTGGTGAAAGCTGCACAAGATTCATTGCGCTGGTTGTGCCACCAGCACTTGCTAAGTTGGAATTCTGAATCTCAACTCTACACATCTACCCCACTGGGCCGAGCTGCTTTTGGCAGCTCTTTGAGTCCTGAGGAGTCCCTGGTATTTTCATCATCATTCAGTCCCGAGTTCTGTATTTCTGTGATTTTTCTACCTCATGCATTTTCTTGTACTCAGTAGAGTGGTCACATATACAATTCATTACAAGAGTTTTGAGAGATGGTTGGCAGTTTACATGCAATGTAGAGGCAATATTATACAAAGCAAAGGCTGTAGCATATGTGGTATCTTCATTCCAGGTCGTGTTTGAGGATCTTGTGAAAGCAAGGGAGGGTTTTGTGCTTGCCTCTGATTTGCACTTGCTATACGAGGTCACTCCAACTTATGTGGACCTGGAACCAGACTGGACTGCTTACTACCAACACTTTGTTGAGCTATCTCCTATTGACCAGGTTGGTGGTCTTACAACTGTGTTTTATTGAGGTGGAAATTATGGACATTGTACTGTAAGAGGAGGAAACCTGTAGACTACTTGGGATGGGTATCACTGCTGCATATATCAGATCATAGTCCCTTTGTTCATGGGACACTTACTCACCTTGCTCCCAGTCAATTGCCTAGATTTCCATCTGAACATAAAGTGTGGAAGCAGGCAGTGGCCAACAGAGTGGGGGTTGTTGAGCCATTTTTGTTGCGCATGGCACATGGTGTACCCATTATGGAGCAGCGTAGTGGTGGGCGGCCAAGGAATGGAAAAGGCTCCTCCAGAGGCAGAATCTCTCCTGCAATCCAGAAGTCTAAGTGGTGCAGCCCCAGTGGGCCACAACTTACAACAGACCAGATGTTGAGGGTGTGCAAGCGATTCTATGTTGCATTGATGCTCTCAAAACTTGTTCAGGTAACCAGAGCCAGAACACCTTCTACACAGAGGTTTTTCTTTCCAGCTATATGCACTGTTTCACTTCATTATGATTAGTATACTGACAGTGGCAATAACCTGTGGTGAAGGCAGAAATTGAAAGCTGTTTTGAGAGTGTCTCTGTTGTGAGCAGGAAGTATCCTTGATGGAGGTTTGTGCAATGTTCAAAGTTCCCAGGGGCACAGTGCAAGGCCTGCAAGAGAGTGCAGGCAGATTTTCAGGCATGGTGGCAGCATTCTGTGAAAGGCTTGGGTGGAGTGACATGGAGGGCTTGGTTTCTAAATTTCAAAGCCGTGTCTCTTTTGGGGTCAAATCAGAAATTGTTGAATTGACGGAAATCCCCTTTGTCAAGGTGGGGCAATACAATGCTACAACTGTCTTATGCATGCTTGTACATCTCATTCATAAAGAGGGCATGCAATATATAGCTGATGCTTCTAGTGTTTGGATTGAAGCTTGCTTGAACTGTCAAAGTTACATGTCTCGCCACCAAAAAGTTGGATTGCACTTGAATGAAGTTGGTCCTTGAGCTCTCACTTGTCTTGAGATTATGAGTCTGAGACTGGTGGAAGGCTGATTTGCTGCACACCTCCCTGGTGAATTAAAACTTGAGTTTGATAGTTCGGTTGCATGACCATTGCTTCTATCTGTAGGCTGCAAGAGCAAGAGCACTCTTCAAGGCAGGCCTACGAAGTGTACAGGCTGTAGCTGAAGCGACACTTCCAGAACTATTCAAGGCTCTATATGATGGATCAAATTGGCCAGGTCAAGGTATAACTATTTTCTCTCTTGCAGAAATAGACGTAGTGTTGGCGTGCCTTTACAATCACTCTTACCTTCCATTTGGGCATCTGACTAAAGGGGGAAATTCATGGTCTTCATCTTCATTTTCTTTTTTACTGTACACCTAGTGGTATGCACTTGGAAGGACTAAAAAAATGATAGAACAATAAATGGTGTGCATACAGGTGGTACTAAAACTGATGGCCAGCATTGGGCACAGATAGGGATAGCCCGCAAAATAAAGAATGGAGCACGGCTGATCACATTAGATCGTGCTGAAGAAGCACGGAAAGCAGCTTTCTCTGCATTTCAAGCCCTTGGGTTTCAAGTGCCTGCAGCACTGGCTATGCCCTTCCCTCCTGCCACTGATGATGCATTGCAAATGGGAGCTGCACTAGCTTCCAGTGTTGCCGTTCCTATTGTTGTTTCCACAAGCATGCCAGTGATTGGAGGTGCAGACACCAGTCTGACCCATCCTCTTCCTGTGAATATACCTTATCAGGACAGAGAAGAGTCCAGGGAGAAGATTTACAGAAGTTTTGCAGGTCCGAAGGAGGACATTCTAAGGACAGAGGTCAACGGGAATGGAGATTGTTTCAGACTTGAAGGAGGACATTCTAAGGAAGTAGGAGTGGAGACTGTTTCAGAGTTTGCAATTGCCACTAGCAGCAGTGGTCTTCAGGTGCCTTGTAGTATGATTGAGATTGGCATTGAAGAAGTCAAGCATGAGCAGTTGAGCAACATTCCTACTGAAAATCTAGAGCTTCAAATGAAAAAGGACAATTGCTTACCTGCTCATGAACTTCTGCCTGTATTGACAAACCATCATCAATCTGACATTGTCCGTATGCACAATGGGTCAGATGCAGCTGCCCTATTCTCTGGCTCATTAGTTGCACAAGGGGAAGATGTGGAGGTTCTGCGAATTCAAAGTGAGGAGCCTCTCAAGGGGCCTGTAGATGTAGACAAGATACCTGGTGGTTTCAACAAGTTTTGGGAGAAGTGGAATGCAGTTGAGGAGTTTGCATTTGATCTGTATTGCAAAGTTCCAGCAACAGAGGTCACAACAAAGCTCATTGAGGTTGAGGGCATGGCCTTGTGTTGGAGGGACTCGCCTGTTTATTATGTCAGTTTCTCTAGAGGTCAAAAGCCTCTGGATGGTTCTGCCCCAGATGTGGGCAAGTCTGATGTCTTGGTTGTGGCAAATTCAACTAGTATCAATGCTGTGACGTGCTTGGGAGAGGAGGCATGGAGTGTAGCTAGGATGCGGTGGGAAAAGGCCTCTGAGGTCTTTCTTAAGGCGGGTGTTAAAAAGGTTGCCTGGGATGTGAAGGGCCAGCTTCATGCTTTGACCAATCCTGGTTTCCATGTTCCCCTCCAGCATCAGGATAATGGAAAAACCCTAGTTGTGTTTGATTCAAAGCCAAATCCAGTCCAGTTAAGGGCTTTGCCTGCTTTGAAGGTGCAGGAGCATTTGGTTGATGTGCGAGTGGCTGCTTGGCTTCTTTGGCCTGATGAAGAAAGTGCCCAAATGTTTTCTCTTGAGCAGGTCACTACCATCATTTCAGTATTCCCCTGGCTGTTTTGGGCGAATGTGTATTTTGAGTTACAGCACTTAATTGATTTTAAATGCTATGACTTGTTCCAGGAAGTTAAGAGGAGATTGCCTGGTGAGGTGGTGGCTGCTGCAAGCAGGGCTGGCAGGTGGATGAATCAGATGGGTCGTGTGGCACATAATGGGTGTTGTAGGCGAGCAGCGCAAGTGTGGGCACTGCATTCAGCTTTTTGGAAGCTCTTGCAGGCAGAGGGCCTACATCAGCCTCTACTGCAACTTGAAATGCCTCTGGTGATATTCTTTATGTCAAGGCATGGTTTAGAGAAATTCTTGCATGAAATGAAGATTTGTTGCAAGATGGTCACTGTTCTATAAGCTAGATATCCTGATGCTGGAATACCACAAAAGCAAACCATAGGATCTTACTGTCTGTCTCCTGTGTTTTGTTGGGTCTAAGGAATTCACAAGGGTGCAAAGTCAGGCCACCCAAGATCAAGATGTATGTGTAGACTTGTACAGACTATTTCAGCGACAAGCACTAAAAGTTGAATCACCAATCTTAGTTATGATGGTTTGAGTTGAATTATTCAGCAAATGGCAGTTGAGTGAAAAGAGGCATCTGGGCAGGTGAAAGTGCTGGCAGACATGGAGACATGGGGAGTTGGTGTGGACATGGAGGCTTGTCGTAAGGCACAGCAACTACTTAACTGCAAACTTCGTGCTCTGGAAGTCAAAGCTCAGCAGCTAGCAGGAATGCCCTTTTCACTCTCTATACCCGGAGAGGTGGCACATGTGCTGTACCAACATTTGCAGCTGCCTGTGCCTGCTGGCTGTAAGGGAAAGCAGCATCCAAGTACTGACAAGCATGCCCTTGACCTCCTCAGGTACTGGAGAACCTGCAGTTGCATCCCTCAGACAATTTTGTTGTTATCTCCCCATAGATCAATTCATCCAAGTAGTCACCAGTGGTGTGCTTAAAGGATATGTTCAGGGTGCAGGAGGCCCCAACCACTACCCTATATATAGGCCTCTATGTCTTTTAGGCATAGATGCTTTCATATACAGGGACATGCTAAAATGAAATAAAAGTTCTTTCCTTCAGAAGCTTGTTGCAGCTTGAATGAGGATACTGTTGACTTTTTTGATTAGCATATGTCTCTTGAGTGCTAGCCAACATCACGTCTGAGTCTTCCCATTGCTTCCGGAAAGGCAACAGAAACTCAGGACGCAGATTGTGTATAATGGTTTGCCCAAGTTTTTGGGAAGATTATTATATGCTTATCTACACCCACTGTTGGGAGCTGATGAACTCAGTGGGTAGTCATGGCAGCTCGTCACTGCCGTTCGTGATGAAGGTGATGGTCTGTCACTTTGTGTGCGACTCTCATGAGGTTATGACTGCACTCATTGTCGTGTTACCTTTAATTGTTGTTGTGGAAATTTCTCTGCAACTTCATCGATGATAGATCAATTCATCCAGACCCCTTGGATCAACTTTACCCAAGCATGCATTGTCTCACATGAGAATGTCGGGCTACAGGGATCAGCACCCAATTGCAGAAGTAATCAGAGAGCATCGAAGACTGTCCAAGCTGCTGCATGGCACACTTGGTGCTATAGCAGAGCATGTGCAGTCACCTGTTTCATTGCCTTCCTTGGATGAGGGAACTAGAAGAGATGATGTGTACTGCATTTTTGGATGTTGGCTTCAGACTTCAACAGCAACCGGGAGGCTTTCTATGGAAAATCCCAATCTTCAGGTTAGGTTTTGGAAGCCTCAAGGTTGATCTCATGTAATTTCTTTTCATACTTGTTTATTTGATATGTTGTCATTTGCTTATCTCATTTATGGAGGAAAAACTGAGCTCCTCAAAAACTTGTAATTTTTGACACTTCAGTAGCTGAAATGTTAACTCTGATTTGTTTCACATGCAAGTGTGTTGAGCATTCCATAAGCTTCACCATTGATGAAGAGAGCAGTCATACTGGAGATATACAATTATGTCGGGATATTGAGGTCAATGCTCGTCAACTTTTTGTACCTCTGCAGGTATGACATGAGAGATGACCAGGGATGTTGAAGGAATTCCCTGTACTCTGTTTTTCCACACAATAATTGGTTCAAGCATTGAATGACTGGGACTTAAGTGTAGCAGTGCTGGAATTTTTTCTCAGGAATTTTGTAAGGTTTGTTAGTTTTTGGTAATGAGACTCCAAAAAGCTGTTGCTTACTATATGCATTTGTATGCAGGAAGGGTGGGTTCTACTGTCAGCAGATTATTCACAAATTGAAATTCGATTGATGGCCCACTTCTCTGGGGATCCTTCACTCATATCTCTACTCAGCAAACCAGCAGGAGATGTTTTCCGTATGCTTGCAGCACAATGGACAGGACTTTCAGAATCTGCCATTACTGAGCAGCAGCGTGAACACACGAAGCGCCTAGTATATGGATTGCTATATGGCATGGGTGTGAACACTCTGTCTGAGCACCTACAATGCCCCCTCACAGATGCTCAACAGATGCTGGATCAGTTCAAGGCCACATTTCCTGCAGTGGCTGTCTGGCTTAACCAGGCTGTACAATCCTGCCGTCAAAATGGGTATGTTACCTTTTCCTGTATGTGTTATGCATTATAGGCAGGACCAGATTTTAGAGTTAAGTATAGTATATTCACTTATGTTTAGAGACAGATAATGTGCGGATATTGTGTTGTGCATGCAGCAACTTCTGCAACTTGATTGGGTTGCCTTTGTTGTACAGGTATGTGAAGACATTATGTGGGCGGAAGCGTTATTTGGATAAAATAAATCATGGCAAATGGGGAGAGAAGGCCAAGGCAGAAAGGCAGGCTGTCAATTCTATCTGTCAGGTTGGGTGCTATAAACGTGATCACAATATTTTTCTTCTTTTTCTGAAAAATACTAGTTGGAGCTTTGCTTAACACACTTCATTTTGTTTGTTTGCAAGTACTACCTGGAAAGAACTTAGGAATTCTGATGATTGTACTTCAGAATAGTGCAGATGAATTTCACCTTATGTGAGCCTTACTCTATGTAGATGTTGGTAGGTAATCAAGCATATGAGAGTTATCCTCTAACATTTAGAGAAGTCATAGACAAGTTTGCTGTTGATACAGGGATCTGCAGCTGATTTGATCAAAATGGCGATGATTAAAGTGCATAATGCCATGTCAACACCTCATAGGGAAAGAGTATCTACTCTAAGTCAACAGAGGGTGCAGCTAGAGAGTCCAGCATGGCCTCTTCAGGGTTCTTGTCGGTTGCTACTTCAGGTGAACTGGCTTTTGGTCAATATGGACAGTCCCTTTCAGGCATTTCTTGACAGTTCAATGTCTTTGATCCTCACTTGCAGCTGGTTTACCATGCTGAACCCCCTAATCTTTAGAAAAGCTATTGAAATTATGATTCTTGTGTATTCCTGAAAACTGGTCTGGTACTCTCTTGGTTTGTAGCATACTGGTCTACATGGAGAAGCAGAACGTTGAATAGAAGAGGTGGTACTAGCCAGAGGCTGCCATTCATGCAATTCGGGCCTGTTTAAATGGATGAATGCAGTGTAACATGACGCACACATTGACAAAGCTAGCTGCTGACTGCAGATTCATGATGAGCTAGTCTTGGAAGTTGACAAGCGAGTTTTGAAGGAAGTTGCAAGTATGCTTCGCTACTATATGGAAGGGGCTGCGACTCTTAAAGGTATTAACATTCAACTTCATTGAAATTAACCTTAGCACATCAAACATTTCTTGGCTTTTGTAATGTGGGTTTTTCTGACCTTGCAGGGTGGACTAAGCTAAGCCCCTTTCAAAGTGCACTAAGTTTAGATTTATGAATTCCCTATGGAAAGATTTTATACCTGGTATTCTGCACCAACAGGTCTCCAACAGTAGGATATTGGTACCAATGAAGTTCCATCCAGAGATGCCATTATCTTTTCTCTGGAGAAGAGATTCACCTAATTGGCACTCACTGAGTCAGAACAACTTGTTTGCTGTGACATCTACTGATTGAAGTTTTGCTTGTTTGCTGTTCCTTGTACTAATTGTGTTTTGGATTATTGTATTGCAGTTCCTCTCCGTGCTAAACTTCAAGTTGGGTCCTCCTGGGGCTCCCTACTACCATATGATGAAAACCTGGTGACCACAGCTTCTGTTTAATCCTCTGTAATTATCTGTCAAGTCTTACTTGTACATTAGTTGTATGCATCCAACCATATACACTGAGGTGTGTGGTTCTCCATTCAACACCAAACCATTTAGATACATTGATTTGTTGGGTTAGGATTCTGTCAGGTTGGAAAGAAAGCAAGAAATCTCAAAACTAGTATTGAATCAAACTGAGTCTATTATTGAAGAAACACTGTATCTGTACTGTTTGAATCTTATTACTGTCACACATTGTGAACAATTGAGACATGGGGCCCAATTCTGATTCTTGGAGACGGGTTGTTGCATCAGGAAATTTTTGAACAAAGATAAAATTCCAGAGACTTGGGTCCTCCCATCTTGTACCATTTTGTCCCCCTTGGTTGAGTGCTCTGTTTTATTGATGATTGGTAGGTTTTCACCACTTTGGGCCCTAGTTTGACCCTTTCATTCCCAACTTGAGTGTTACCCCAAAGCAAGTGAAATTGGATATCATTTAATGAAACCTAAACCCTAAACCTGAACCCTAAACCCTAAACCTGAGACCAATCACTAAACCTTAAACCCTAAACCTGAACCCTAAATCCTAAACCTAAACCCTAAACCTGAATCCTAAACCCTAAACCTAAGACCAATCACTTTTCTTTGTAGCCACAGCAACAAAACCCTAAACCTAAACCCTAAACCTTAAACCCTAAATCTGAACCCTATTTTTTTGAGAAAATAATGTGTACTTTACCGGGATGCGTACTTAAACGGGTGCGTACTTAGGCGGGAGGCTACTGTAGCTGTTGCACAAGTGTTTGAAAACTGGAAGAGACAAAACAGACCCTAGATGATTATCAGGGCGGTTCTTAAGATTCATAACCATCATTTTTAAAAAACTCAAAAGACCTGATTCTAGTATATAGGCCTAATCACAGTTCTCAAAAAAATTGAATAAAAATCTGATCATGAAATGACCGGTTCTTTAGCACTCCTTTAGCGAAAACCGCATGTTGTTTCTTTGATTTTGAATTTTTTTTTAAAACGAGAGAAACATCATACGGTTCTTTAAAAATTCAAATACCCACAAAACACTGCTAATTACTGGCTTTTAAAGTTCCAACCAGGGTTACACGACGGTTCTCTTGCCTCCCAACAAAAAGAATCGGTGGGTAAGAAGGGTCAGGTATATGTACCCTTGACCAACAGTTTTGTAGAAAATCAAAGAACCGTGGACCTCCGGTCTCTGTTCCACGCGTGCCTTTGCCTTGCATTGCATGCCGCGCTTGCCACTTGGTCTACCTTAAGCGCCATCGCCGTTTTCCGTTTCGCCAAATGCATGTGTGAGAATGAATCGCTGACGTCTGTCTACACCTCTCTCTCTCTCGGTATCTGTGCAATTTTTCACTTTTAAAAAAAGAAACTAACTCAAGGTTGCAAGGTTCAAGCAATCTTGATCACAAGCGTTTATTCGGGAAGCAAAGAGCGCAAGGAAGAGCGGGAACACACACCAAGAAAACAAGAAGATATTGAGATGCAGTACCGATTTTTGGCTGCGTATCTGCCTTGCTCACGCTCATTGCTCTTGGTAAGTCCTCCGGTTCGAAAGGCTGTTGTATATTCCTCTGACGCTAGTGTTAATTCGTCCACCAGACTGTCAGCTTGTTACCAGACCGCGCACACTGCAGTGCATCAAGAAGTGCTACAAATACGCGGGGGTGATCTCCGGTCGAGGGCTCGGCATCGTCAGTTTTGCGTCGAGTCAAGCTCGACATCAGAGCAGGTTTCTATGGAAGGGGATGGGACTGAGCACGAGAGTACGGGTTCAGGCGTTGATTTGAAGCAGAGTCGGCAACCCCTCAGCAGTAGGTATGGATTCCGACGAGAAGGTCAGCTTTCATGTGTTAGTTGCTATAGATTGCACCGCGGTTTCGTCTGCGGATTTTCGTCACGTATGTCGAGTGACCGTCGTCAGTCAGCAAATTGTGCGACATCGGTTACGCCTGCTGTTGAGTACATTGTTATGTCCACCAAAGCATTGGTAATGCGATACTATGACTGCCTGGAAGTGACAACGGAGAGTTTGAGAACATGTCTGTAACGCTTGTGGTCCCTGTGTTTATGTCTGTAGGGATGATATGTCAGACTCGTATGGAGCGGGATACAGCACGCGGTCGAGTGATGAAGGTTTCGGTCAGATATACAGCCAGGCTGCGAAGGCTGTAAAAGAACGGAAGATGGCCAGAGAAATAGCCGAAGAAGAAGAAGAAGAAGATAGCGAAGTAGACATCGATCCAAAGGCGCATCGTGAGTTCGATCGTACACAAGGCAGTCATGTCGCACAGAAGGAAGCGGCAAGGCATAGCGAGCATGCAAACGCTTTTGAGAATGAATCCGCTGCACACCGTCGAAAGGACGCCAAGATTGCAAACAAGTGAAATAGAGTCTGCAGCAGGTATGAGAAGACTTCAAAGCTGCCATTTTCTAGCGCAATTGTAAGAGAGCCGTGTCTTTTGGGAACCTTGAAGGAAACCCGAACGAGGGAGGAGTTGCTGAATAAAGCATTAGTAAACCAAAGAGATAAAAAATCACAAAGCTTGGAATGTCGGTGTGTACATGCCAGATCGTCCATTTTCTGTTCTACACCAAGTACAAGCCGTTATGAGAGTGCTTGGACCTGTGAGCAGTACATTTGTGAACGTTTTCTTTGGTACTTGTTCCAACAGTGCTGTTGCTCTGTGATTCCCGTATCTGCAATGGAAATTTCATAATGATGTTTCATATAATCACTTTGTTTGTTGAGTGACCTTCAACATCATAAGTTATAAATGGGGTAGTTGCATACTAGAGTGGGTAGTTTTTGCAATTTCAAGGGTAGGCTTGTTACAAAAACATTCCAACTTTCAGTGACATTTTGCCTATCACATCAAGAATATAAAAAATATTAAAGGAACAAAATGAAATATAGTGAAATTCATAAAATTTTATCTTTAAAAAGAATGATCATAAATTTTTTATTATATTCAGAAAAATAATAATCATTGTCACTGGTAGTGGGAAGCAACGCAGAGCCCAAATGAATAAATGCAAAGTGTCGAGAATTCTTCTTATATATATTACGATCATGGTGTTAATTGCAATATTAAAACAAAGAAGTGAACTCATATTCAATAAAATTTATAAATGCAAAGTGTCAAGTATTCTTGTTCTAGTATGATTGTGGTGTGAATTGCAAAAGGGCTTGAGCATGGAAACTTTGATATTTGATTTGACATATCCTCATGAAACTATCAATTTGTATAAAAGTTTGGATACTTCATTGCAATCAAAGAATTGAAGCTTTTTCTTTTACAATAATTGACATTAGTAGGATACGTATGTTGTGTCAAATTTAGAATTTAGAAACAATTAGAATTCAAATTTTACACCCAGAGTTAAGTCATTTTTTTGTGCTTTATGAACTTCAATGTGCACTTTTTAGTTCACTTTAATGTGCAATTACCTTTATCTTTGTTATAACCAATTATGCCAATGTCAAATATCACCCAATAGACTTGGGAATTTTTGTGACTAATTAAAAGAGTACAAGTGAAAGTGGAACATAACCAGCATATTTGGAAGGACCTGTAAAGTAAGTTGCATGTTAGAAGATGCACTAAAAAGTTTTATGAACAGATTGACTTTGAGAACATGTGCGTCGGTTTGAAGTTTTGTGCCTAAACCTCTTTGCCTATGCATGAGCAAACAAACAAACAAATCACCATTGCATTAGTTGACTCAAGCAATGTGGATGTTACTTTACCAGATCTTGTAGTGTAGCTGTAACCTAGATCCAGTGAATGTGTTCTAAAATTTGGAGTTATCAATTTATGGACTTTGGGTTCAAGTTTACTAATTTGAATATTTATACATGATATAAATGTTTTACGCATAATACATGAATTTTAAAAAGTTGCGATGGACATTTAAGATAAACATAAGGACTTTATATGTGAGAATATATAAATGCTTGAATAATCATTGACATTATGGTTGTTCAAGATGTAATTTTAGTTAGATAATATATTAATGAAAAAAAGTTGCTTAAAACCAATGGATTGTTATTGCCGAACTAGGCTTAGTTATCCTAGATCTTGAAAATATACAAAAGAAATGCTATTCAAATGGATTTAAGGGGATTTCTTTTTTCATTCATTTTTTGTTCATTTAACCTTGCACTCACCCCGATGATGTAATTTGAGTTGTTACATTTATCTCATGAAAAGGATGTTAGACTTTAAGAGTTAATTTGTCTATTCATCCCTCAAACAATTTGTCTCTATTTCTCTCCTATCTTGTATGTCCTACAAGGTTCCAAACTTGCCTCTTTCGACCCTCCCACTTTCTCCTATTTAATCATTGTGCCATCCTATCTCTTAAGGGGATGTTAGAAATATAATTTATAGTTAAGTTGTCCCTTAGTCCTAGTGATGACATTCTTCATTTTGCACATTAATTTTTTTTAAATTCTTCATTTAGCACCTTGTCAAAACATTCTTCAACGTGAATTTTAACAAATTTTAACGAATTTTCATGCTTTTTTGGGCTTCCATAACATTCCCGCACCAAGAATGTCATAACTATGTCCTTAGTTTTTAGGATTGTAATAACATTTTTGTAAATAGTTAAATTGAAAAGATGAAAAAATGTAGACACAATTGTTGAAAAATGATGTGACCCTTCATTAGTATTTAATGTGCTTGGTGGGAGAAACACAAGAAGGCATTTAATGCATAGTGTGTTTCATGGTTGGGAGAGGAACATTAAAAGAAATTTAATATTTCTTAAATTAAGTGCAATGTGCATTACCTTAAAAATCAACATGGCATCATAACATTAGGTTGTTATATAGAGCAGATGCATGGTATGATGTAGACAATTTTAGGGAAAATTGGGATTACATATAATATAAAAAGTAATAGCATGTAAGATTCTACTCACTTTGACATTTTCTAAAGATGACATGTAATTAATTTGAATTTGAAACATAAAATAAATTATTAAACCCATCAATATGCAATTGATTAGCAATTGTATCATTGTGGAAAAGTACACCAATAATTTTATAAACATTGATTTAGAACCTTGTTTGACATTAAATTATCATTTTTTATTAATTCTGAAAATCTATTTAAATGTAAAATAGTAAAAAAAACACGTACCCAACTACATCTTTAATGGAAGACATTTTACAACTTTAAAAAATCACAATCATCATTATTATTATAACATAATGCACTAACAAATGTTTTAAAAACATTTGATGTGAACTTCACAACTTGCAAAGAAATTGAGTATCTTAGTTAAATTTTCTTTTTTATGGTTGTATTTTCACATGTGGAATTTTTTATGAATAAACTACCATTAAATCTAGTCCTTTAAGTAGTTTTTTTTTACAATTGTAGCATTGACAAGGTTGTTGGAAAGTGAAAATGTATTTCAATTAATAATTTATTTGTTCATATTTGTTACAATTTCATAATATAATGATATATTGAAATGTAAACCATCATTAATTGAAAATTTTAATTACAATTTTCTTTTTGAGTATCCACCATGATATATAAAAGTTCCATAAGTATTGAAAATTGTCAAACTGTGATTTTTTTAAATCTACATTGTAACATGCATTCACCCTATAAACAACTCCTATGGCTAATATAGGTCTAGAGAGAGTCATAAATAAGTTTGATGGTACAAATTTTCAAACTTGGAAACTCATATGGAAATGTTTCTCAAACGATAAACACATTAAGAATATGTTGATAGATCTAATGTTATACCAACAACACTCATTAATCAACCTAAGTGGGATTTAGAAAATGTCAAAGCAAAGGTTGACATTTTATTGTGCATGAAGGATAATCAATTAATTCATGTTAAAACATTTGGTACTTTAAAAGAAATATGGGATCAACTCATCAATAGATTTCAAACCATAAATGTGGTGGTCAAGAATTTCCTTTTTAAAAAAATTATAATCTAAAAATGGAAAAAATGAAAAACTGCGAACATACTTTAATTGATTTTGTTAAATGTTTGATGAATTGAAGAATGTTGGTACTAAGCTATCAGATAATGATGATGTTGCTTTTCTGAGGTCCATGCCAAGGTCATATGCAAGATTGGTGATGTTTTTAACTAGTAGAATAGGTACTCTAGTATCTACATGAAACAATAATTCTCGTGAAAGACGGTGGGTGCAAGAATGAGTGGACCAATGGCTTATAAGAAATTACCATTTTTTTAGTCCAAAATAAGTGTATTTTTTATGGGTTAAATTGAATTACAAAGGTTTTCCATTAGTTCCTTGGGAATTTTTTCCATTTAATCTATGCCCATTTAGAGGTCCCTTTTTCTTAACAAATGTGGACAAAAATAATCCAAAAGCCTTTTTTTTAAATATTTTATAGACTTTTAAAAAAACTTATTTTTAAAATTTGTTTAAAAGTCCATAGGTAAAAAATCACAAATGCCATCATGTAAAAAATTTCAAACTTAGTTTTTTTTAATATGTTATCTAACCAAAATCAAGTCTTTAACCAACATGTCATAAATAGTTGAACATTTAAAAGTTCATATAAAAAATTGTTGTCAAAATTGCAATTCATAATGTTCAACTTTGAAAGTTCGTGTATCTTCTATTTTTCTTGATTATGGAAACTTAATAAATGGAATTAGATAAATATTCAAGTTGGTGTCCTTAAAACTAAATTCTTATAGAAAAAAATTAATTTACCTATCAAAGATGGTGATCAGAATGACAAAAAGTTTATAGAATTTTTCAAAAGGTCCAAAAATTGGTCCACTTGTTCTTGAACCCACCAAGGAAGAAAAAAATAGGAGATTAGTTGATGGCCAATTCACAGTGATCATGGTGAAACATCAAGATATATTTAGGGGAAAAAGGCTCAAATTCTTGCAAGTTCAAAAAGCCTAAATTCCAAGGCTCTAATTCAAATCAACAATTTGGAAATAATAATGATAATTTCATAAGTGGAAATAACAACTACAATGGAAATCAAAAACTTATAAAATATATTTTTTATTGTAAATGTGTGGTCATCAAATTAAAAATTGCAAAATGTGAATGGCAAATGAAAGAAATAACAATAATCATCAAGGAAATCATGTTACTAATGATTCCAAATTATTAATTGCATCATTACCTACTTCCATTGATTCAAGTAACAATATTTGGTACATTGATTGAGGACCCACAAGATACATAACAAGAAATAAAAGTTATTTCAGTTCATTCCAACAAAATGAAGATGATGAATTTGTGTATTTGGGTGATGATTCTAAACACAATTCACAATGTTGGTACAATTGGGCTAACTCTACCAAGTGGTGAGGTAAAATACATTCCCAATGTTTTATACATACCAAGTTTGACCAATATCTATTGCTCAAGCTAATAATGTTGGCTACACTTTTTTTTTCTTCCAAATAAATGTATATTAAAAGACAAGTACCCCAACAAGAAAACAATTGCCAAATGTGATAGGGATGGTAATATTTACAACCTTGGATCACCTATTACTGTAGCAAATAAAAAGTTAATCTCAACATTAAACATAACCAAAATACAATCACTTTTGATCTCAATCATAATTTATTGAAAGATAGTTATTTATGGCACCTACGATCAGGCCATGTGGGTGAACAAAAAGTTACATAAATGCCTAGAATTCAAGTCGTATTTAATATGAAATTAAATGAAACCCCCCAACTAAAGTTTTGTTCAAATTGTCAATATGGCAAACAACAAAGAAAAAGTTTTCCTAATAAAAACAACACTAGAAGGTAAAACTTGATTGATCGCATACATTTTAACATATGTGGACCCATCCAAACTAAATCATTGAATGGTTCAAAATATTTTATGACTTTTATAGATGATAAATCAAGGAAAAGAATTTTTTATTTCTTAAAACATAAAAGTGAAGCTTTCAATAAATTTAAAATTTACAAGGAATTTTTAGAAAATTTTAATGGAAGAATAATTAAAATCCTCCAAAGTGATGGAATGGTGAATATATTTGTAATGAATTTAATATATTTTGTGAGCAATGTGGAATTGTTCAACAAACTTCTAACACTTACACTCTAAAACAAAATGGTGCCATTGAAAGAAAGAACCAAACTTTAGTAGAGAATGAAAGATCCATGTTAAAACATGCAAACTTACCCAATTCATTTTGGGCTGGATCTATAGCTACAACTACATATATTCAAAATAGACTTCTTATTATTGCAAGAAATAATGATAAAAATCCTGAAGAAATATGGACTCAAAAAAAACTATAGGTAGCCCATTTTTTAAAAATTGGATGTGAAACCTATGGAAAAACAAAAAAAAATTGATGTTAAAAGCATCGAATGTATATTTTTAGGATACAATGAAACCTCCAAAGCTTATGGGTTTTATAATTTAAGTAATATGACTATCAAAATAAATGGGAATGTGGTGTTTAATGAAACAAATAGATTATTAAAAATTGTTGGAGACATAGTGGATGAAGATGTACCTATAAATGATTTTGAATATGACAATGAGGGAAAATCTCATGACAAAAGTTCATATGCGTAGGAGAGAATGAAGAAACATCTTCATCAAAATCAACCTCCAATAATAAACTTAAGCTTAAAATTTCAAAACCCACTTGGTTCTACAAAATCCAATTCAACTTCCAACCCATCAAGTAATACCTCTACCCACAACCCCTAATCAAGATACTAAAGTTGATATAAATAATATAAATAATACAAATGAAATGGATAATGATTTTTTTGAAGCAATGACAAATGAAATATTTAATGATAATAATCCAAATGTTGAAAAAAAAAGTGGTACTACAAAGATCAACCAAGTCATGGAAGGCATTCCAAAAGTTCAAAAAGTCTTTAAGGTACATGTAACTACCAACTGTTGTACAAATTAATGAGATACTCCTTCAAATTTTAAAAGAACATTTGGAAAAAAGATGAAGCAAAATGAATGAATGTTGTCCAAAAAATATATAAATCACTAATGAAAAATAAAACTTGGTTATTGTCAAAATCACCCTTTGAGCAAACCCATCCTTGGGTGGTACCATTATTAATCACCTCAAGGAATGGTTAAGGAACCAAAAGTGACCAAATCATTTTCATGGGCCCTTTCCTTTAAATGTTTCACAATTATAGTATTTTTTTCTCATGTTTATCCATTGCATGCCTTAATATTCAATAAAAAACATTATATGAAGGCGCATGAAGTCCATATTCATTAATTATGGACTCTACAAGTTTTTGGGTATTTCTTAAAAGTCCATTATGTTATGACAATTAAAAAATTATTCAAAAAATTCATAGAATATGATTATAACATATATATAACATTGTATTGTTGAGTCCTTTATCAAATGAATCATTTCTATTTAATCAAATGGCTAATTACAAATCTCAAAATCTTGCAAAAACTACCTTGTGACAACATTTTATGGACAATCTAGTTTGCTTTCACCCTACACTCACATCACATAGATGTCAAATGACATCACATAGATGTCAAATCAACCTTCTTAAATTGGAAAGTTGAACAAGGTTTACTTGTGATAGCCCCTAGGATTTTTCATCCAAGTATAAGAAGGATTGGTCTACAAACTCTAGTAGCCTAGTTTGAAATAATCAACACTTACTTGACAAGTCAAGAATTAGATAAGAACACAAAAACCAAAAACAATTGATCCTTGTGATTATCTACGTAAATGATCTTTGACAATAACAAAACCAACATCAACTAAATTAAAACAAAACTAGAAAAGTTATTCGAAATGTTAATTTTAGGATTAACCTCAAGATACTTAGGGTTTGAATTCAAACAAGGCCTCATGGAACATTTCTCCATTAATTTTTTTTCACCACAAGTTTATTAGCTAAATTCGACATGTAAGATTGCAATCCTTCCAGCACCCCACTAGCTAAAGGCTTGAAGCTACAAATTACCAACATGAACTCCCTTTAGGTTAACACAACACATTATCAAAACCTAGTCGATAAGTTGGTTTTTCTTATAAACATTAGACTTAACATTATATTTGCAATGAACCTTGTGAACAAATATTTGCAAAAGCCACTAAATCAATTCTTTGATGTATTAAAAGAACCGTCAATATAGGGTTATTCTACAAGACGGGATGACGTGCTCCCAAGTTCCTTGTTAGACCCACTTGAGGGTCCAAGTATGCGGAAATGCGGAAGGAGTTGAACTTGGGGGCCGCTCGCAACTTCCAGCACTAAAGGGGGTGAGAGGGGTGTGCTAGAAGTTTCGGGATTAGACTAGGAAGAGGGACAATTATCTTGTTACATGATCCTACATCCAAAACCAACCACAAGTGCGTTAGTTCACATTCGGGAACACCCTTGGTGTTGGGACAAGCCACGGGCAACTTGGACTCACTTGACTCACCATGGCCCGGACTCGGGGGAAGCCACCACCTTCCCCCATATAGTATTCTCTGTAGCTCTCCACCGAGGCTACATCCGAATGGCACTTTTTCTCGGGACTCCCAAAGTGGAGTCGCGAAATTGTCCCGATTTACACTCTTGGGACTTTGGGCAACCATAACTTCTTGCTCAAACCTTCGATTGGGATAAGGTCTGAAGTAATCTTGTAGCTCTCTTTAAGAGCTTTTCAACGCCATGTTGCACTCCTCTTGCAGACGTCAGAATTGGGTCGATTCCCGACTTTTAGTGGTCAGGAGTCAAACTGCTAGTTTGACTCCCGACCCTTCTTTTTCCCATAACTTGAGTTGTAGATGTCCAAATGGCTCATGTGAGGCCATTTTGGGCATTTACACTTCAAGACCTTTCCATTGATATAAAGAACACCCCAATGCAAGGTGTTTTGACCCCTACAATTGAGCTCTGAATTTTCGGGAGTCCCAGAGGACTCCAATTTCCCAGTTTTGGGAGTGTGAGTTTCATCCTCACACTTATCCCAAAGTGGGGTTGCAACACGGGAGTTGACCTCATTTTCACTAAACTTATTGACGCAAATTGGGGAGGAGATGTAAATTCAAAAAAATTGACTATAGGGTATTTCTTCACAGTAGGAGGAACCCCAATTTCTTAAAGCAATAAAAAAAACAATATGGCTTTGTCATTTTTAGAATCTAAATTTAAAACACTCATGGAAGGCACAAAAGAAGGATAATGGCTCCTCAACTTACTTGTTAAACTTGGCATGAATAATGCAAAAACTATATATATATATATATATATATATATACTTCAACAATGAAAATTACATCAAGATTGTTAAGGACCTAGTCTATCACTTTGAGACAAAACACTTCATCATTCACTTCAAATACATGCAAGAACTCACAAAAAATGGGCAAATTAAGGTCATTTACGTCCTATCTATAAACAACAAGACCAACCAATTTATTTACAAAAGTTTTAGGAAAAAGAAAAAAATTGCAATGTAAAAACCCAATGGAAATGGCAACATAAAAGGAAAAATTACCTTGTTTCATTCAACAAGGAGATCAACGCTCCAAGTGCAATCCTCTTCAATGAAGTTGTCCAACCACTGTTGGTAACACTAATGGGACTCCTCCAACTCCCTCTACCTTAATCTTGACATTTATGCCTACAACTCTTTGCATCGTGCTCTAACATGAATAACATAATAGGATGAAGAAAACAACACATTTTGTTGAAATTTTCTTAGGTTCACCACTACATGTTTGAATTGTGTCTTATTATTGAGCTTCTACTAAAAATAATTAACTTGCCCATTAGACGTTGAAAGGGGTTGTTAGACTATTCATCCTTCTAATGGTCTATCCATGTCTATCTTTTGTCTTTTTTTTCCTTCTTCTAAAAGGTTCTAGACTTTTCCCTCTCCCTCCCACCTTTTCTTATCTAATCCTTATGTCATCCTTTCTTTCCAAGGGAGTTTACACCTTTACACTAGATCATCTTTGTGATCTATAGTTAATCCCTTATTAATATGTCTTTCTCTTCTCTTTGCTTCAGTTGTTAGCATCATAAAACTTGATTAGAAAATCTAACAAAGGAGGAAGACAAAGTGGTTATCATGAATCAAAAAACTTTGCATTCATGAAACTTTTTTTGTCATGGTTTATCTCATGAAAAGGAGGGAGACTAAGAGGTTATTTTGAATCCAAAAAATTTGCATTCATAAGATTTTGATTGTCATAGCCTTGTGACCAAAGATCACATGCCCAATTTGAACAAAGAAAAAAATTTGCAGATCAAGGGAAGTGTCCAAAATTTTCAAATTTGGCTAAGCTAGAACCTTTGGTTCAACTCAAAGAATGCAAATGTGTTGTGCACATGCAAAAACAAGGACTTTGATGTTTTACTAAAAAGGTGTTCAACATTGAACAATGCAAGAGAAAGGAAACATTCATCATCTCTTGTGCCACATACCAACAACCATTCCAATGTCACCTTCTTTTTCCACAACTAAATGACACTAAGGATAACGGCTTTGAAGCAACCCTTATGGATCTTGCCAATTGAAACAAGTTTAGCAAAGTTATGCATTTAAATAATTTTTGCACACAAATGCATAGCAAATCCTTCAACTCTCAAGTTGCCAATTTATGTTCATTCAACCATGGTCCATTGCCATCATTCATCTTCACAAACTTAGAAACTCTCCCACAAGTGTCTACCAAAAAATGGCAATCATATAGTTATTTTAAAATTCCAAGTGCACATGTCTCATACTAGAATTATAGATCTTAGAGACATTGAACACTAGTCCCCAAATTTTCATTACCAAACAAGTTGAAATCTTCAATTAGATCCTAATCAAAGTATGCAACAAAAGAAAGGGGGGAAACATTGTCACTTAGTGGCCTTTAACTCAATATGGCTAATGCTTCCATTTGAAAAGTGTCAAATTTCTAACCATCGCAAGTGTCAAATTGGTTGCCTCAAGCTCTTCTTGACCCATAGGTATCTCGCATGTCTTCAATGACTTGTTGACCCAACAACCCACATTATAGTTGGGTTGTAAATAGTAAGTGGCATCTAACATGGCCTGGTGATGAACTACACTAACAATATGTGCCATAACCTAATGTCAAATTATAAATTTTGTGTAATATATGCCACAATAAACATCACATATTGTACATTGTGATAAATGAAACCACTAAGTTTACCTCATACATATGCAAGCATATGTAAAATAGGCGATCAGAGGCAGCGCCGCCTAAATTACCTAAATGTCCGCCCATTGTCGCGCCTAAATTAACAAGTTGTGTGGTGGTGCAAGAGGGGGCGTGTGTGTGCCTTGGAAAATCGATCTCACACGTATCACTTTCTACAATGTTCGAAAAACGTTCGTCAGGGTATGTTAAGGACAATGATGTTCGTTATGGTCTTAAGGTTGCGTATTGTGATCCCAAGTCGTCGAAAGTGACCGGCCTTCAATGCCGCTTTTGCATTGCATTTGGTTGGGAGGAGAAGGTTGGGTCAAAGCGCAAGGCTACGACTATTGTTCAAGGATGGAGCCATCCCTTCCGTTACGATAATATTGAGAACCATCTTCGCAACCAACATTCTGGTCAATGGGCTCTATACCAGGCTCTCGAATCCTCTTCTGAGCACGTTTCATTCTTCAATGACGTTCCGGTTGCGTTCAAGAACTCCATCAAAGCGCATTTCCTGTTGACCGAAGGAATGGGACTGGGACTGGGCCTCAGCAACTCCAAGCTGACATGGATTTTGGTGGGGGTGACTACACTCATCTGGGTCTTGTACTTCATCTACTCCACAGGTCTGCCGGAGGGAGACGATGACTCATGCCTCTCTTTATGACCATTGCACTGGAAAGCAAGCAAGCTACAGAAGAAACTAGAGTAATAAGTATATGAATGAATCAGTGAATTGCTTGCAAGATCCCGTTTGTTCTCTGGACCAATTGATTAATCCAACTATACATGTGTCAATGAAGATTTTGGGTTAATTGTTGTGAGATCTGTCAAACTTCTTGTTTTTATTTTCTTGTTCTTCCAAAACTCGAAACTGTGATTTTAGCTTCTGGTGAATTCAGACATACAAATTTGAATTCACAGCTTTACTACAACAACAATTTGAATTGTTTGGCGTTGGCCTTCACGTGGATATTCCTGCTGCTGCTGTGGGTACTTGTGATTCAAGATTGACAAGGTTTTGATTTTCAGTTTGCACTTAAGCCCCATTATATTGCAGATGGCTTGACATACAATTATATGGGATATGCATTCACATCCAATTGCAGCTGGATTGGGATATTATCTCGTTGGTTGAGGGAGAAGGATACGTAGTCTGCTAGATATGTGTCATGGTGATCTTTACCCCTAATCACTTCACACATTTGACATTGCTTTTATGTCTGAATCTTTGTGATGGTTTGCAAGTACTTTTTGGGCTTCAATCTGCAAGAAGAGTGTTTTGGTTATATTTCTTCACTCTTCATATTAGAGACACAACAACAACTGGTCTTTAAATGTTCCTTTGATCAATGCACCAACTCATGGGATGTCTGAAATTTATTGGTTTTGTTTTCAATGAAGAGTTTTGTGCCCTGGATCATTTGATGTACATATCCAATAGAAAGCATTGCTCTACGTTGGGAGAAGGATTTGTTCCACAAGCGCTTATCGAACTTTGGATTAGAAGGAGTCATGCAGGCAAAACAGTTCTTGTTCATAGAGCAGTTCCAGCATTGATAAATGCTAACCAATATTTTTTTGCTAAATAAAGCCTTCATTTGGCCCCTGCCTAAACTAACCAATCCTGATGCGCCTAAATCAAGTTAATTTAGGTAATTTAGGGCTTGCACACAACCCACACGAAGTGGTTAGTGCATAGTTGGAGCACATTTGGTGCTTGGAAGAGCCACGGCCTGGACCTTGGGAGTGAGCCACCATCTTACTCCCTTTTTGAACTCATTCGGGACCTTCTTTAGTGTTGGGACAGCCACGGGTGAACTCGGACTCACTTTGACACACCACACCCTGGGCTTGGGAGTAAGCCACCACCTTCCCCCTTGGGGAAGCCATCACCTTCCCCCTTATAGTATACTCTGCAGCTCGCGGACGAGCCTGCATCCAAATGGCTTTTCTCTCCCGGGACTCCCGGGACTCCCGAAATCGCGCAACTTTGGACTCCCGCAACTTTAAAGCCTCATAACTTTCGGAGCAGACCTCCGATCGAGTTGCCGTCTAAAGCGAAGTTGTAGGTCTCGTCGAGAACTTTCCAACGATATGTCGCACGTTCTCTGCAGCCAAGTATTTCGGGTCAATTCCGACTTTTAGTGGTCGGGAGTCAAAACTCGCGGACTCCCGGGAGTTCGACTCCCGGGCCTTCTTTTGGCCATAACTTGTGTTTTAGATGTCCAAATGAGCAATGCGAGCCCATTTTAGACATCTACACTTCAAGAGCTTTCCGTTGATATAAAGAGCGCAACCAGCCATGGAGTTTTGACCCCTCAAAATGCTCTCTGAAGTTTCGGGAGTCCTTTTGGGACTCCAACTCTCACCAACTCCCAACGTGGGAGTTCACTTGGGAGTGTGAGGGTTCACTCCCTCACACTCTTTGCACTCTCGGGAGCATGTGATGTGACTCCCGGGTCTACTTCTAGGCCCGCAACCTCGCAACCCCCTTGCCTTGGTTGCAAGCCAAATGCTAGGGTTGCGACACTCTCCCCCACTAGAAGAAGAGGTCAATGTCCTCATTGACACTTAGAGTTTTCCTCTCACTCAATTGCACTCCCGGGAGCATGCTATGTGACCCTCGGGTCTACTATTAGGTCCTCACCTTGCAAACCCCTTGCCTTGGTCTTGAGCCAAGGCTAGGGTTGCGACATTAGGCGACTGCCTAATATAAGCATGCATATACATATGTCATGAGACACGACCTTGTGTTTGAGAAAAAACACATTCTCTTGAAGTGACAACTTTCAAATGCCACCACATAACCATATCTTTTCTTTTTTTTTAATAATTTTCATTGGTCAATTCGACATTTGTTTTGGATTCTATGATTATGAATGTGCCCCAATGAAGGAAAGGGAAGGGAAATGACAAGGCAAATGTCTTATATTAGTTTTCAACGACTAGTGATTCTAGAACCAAACATACAAATCCTAATTCAACTACCAACAATAAAATATCGATGTCCTAATTTTGTTGACCAAATGTTAATAATAGAAATCATACAAACCATTAACACCAGAAAGAGATGCAAAGTGAGAATTGGAAGTGGGTCTACTTGAACACAAAATCAAAAGGTAACCATCTAATAAAATATCAAGAATAAGAGTTGACCAAATAGGATAGAAGTGTGAGGTATTGGAAATAATCAAGGCAGCCCAAAGAAGTTCAATCTCAAGATTGGAAAATGGCGCTTCTAAAAACACAAACATGTAAAAACCATCTTGCTTCTGCAAACATTTCAACGTTTTCATTCTTTCAGGAGGAACCAAGTCCATCATGTTTACTTTGTTTTCTCCACATCAAAGACAAACGAAATTTACAAATTTACAAAGCCTTGTGTAAAAACTAATGGAGATCACTCACACCAACAATCATAGCATACAATCATTAAGGTGCGAACCCCGCTTTGGAAATGGCAATGGTAATATCATAAAGAGAAGACAAGCATGAATTGAAAAGTGAAGGCATTAAACATAAGACAATGTATGGATTCATTTAGTATAGACCATGTGTGCATGTAGTGCTATTATCGGTAAATGTATTGTTTAATCAAAGTATTCCCAAGTTTTAGGGATGTGTGTTTTTTGTTGCTACAGTAATAGCAATTCAAAACAATCCAATTTGAATCGGAGTAAAACCAGGTGGAATTAGCGTTTTGGATGAAACCTCCAACAGTGATGGACTACTAGGGGAATTGGAACAAATCAAGTCTTGAACTCTCCTAGTCGCAATAAACATATCAAATAAGGAGAGGGGAGGAACGCTTGAAAGAATGCTTAGTTTAGATGAACCTTCACCTTTGATAACAACATGCTTTAAAATAGAGGCCATTTACATTCATTGCAATGCCACCAATGCCCTTTGCTTGTAAAATGAATGCAAACCTAAAAGAGGAAGTCCTTTAGTGGCCTTTTCTTTCCACACATTGTTAGCACATCAGTGAAAAAAAAGTTGACCTATTGATGCAAATACCCAAAGATCTCTATAGTTAAAGAGAAAAACATGTTCGCAAGGTATCAATTATGATAAAGATCATCCTTAGCTTAACCCATGACTATTGGAACAACCCCACAAGATAAAGTTGCCCATGAAATCAAACATGCTCAAGTGAGGTCAATGATGACAATGTCAACCAACGTCCCGACACCATCCTCCAAAATCACAATGTCAACCCATCAATGTGAAGATTAAAAGGTAGGCAATGAAAGAACATGAGCTTGTTCATGTAAACATGAAATCTTGCATCCTTGATGTAAAGGCATCTCACATAGTATCATGGCAACTCGTCCTTTCCCCACCATGGTGCAACAAAGAAGGTGGATTCCCATGAGGCCCAAAGGTTAAGCATAAGTGCAATATGACAAACCAAGGGTTTAAGGGATGGGGGTTGAAGGCCAACTAAGTGCATAACGCAGTGGGAAAAATGTTTGAAATCAATTGGAAAAAATGGATCATTGCATAAACAAATAACCATGCACTCACACTTGGCCGTGCACAAGATTTCAAGTGCGCTCAATGCAAATTAGAAAATCAATAGGAGATGATTTTAAAAAAAGAATGATCATGTAATCTTTTTGAAATACTTTTTAAAAATATTTTCCTGAAACCAATCTACTCCATTTTTTACCAATTATTCAAAAGATGTACACACACCATCATTATTAGGGAAAAAAGTTTTCATGTCAACCTCAGGTGGGCTTAAAGGATAACAAATTAGAGCTCAATTCCCCAAATAAGTTGTCGAAATAATGCCCTTTGTAGAAATGAGGTTTAACTTTTGATTAAAAATGGGGAGATAAACATGCTAATGGATTAGGGTAGCCTAAAGCATTCCAAAGAGCTTGGGCCCAAAAGTTTATCAAAAAGCCTTAACATGGCCGAGTTGAAAATGACAAGTTGGCATTGAAAACACAAAAAAAAAGGGAATCAATAAAGCACATATGAAAACATTTGTGCAAAACACCCAAAAAAATCCGAAATGCTACTTTACACATCCTCTAACCTCAAGAACACATTAGCATGGTGAACATTCTCACTCAAAGTCTTTTGCAAAAATGATGACAAAAAAAAACTAAAGCCAAAAGGGATGCCCATGATCCTAATGTTGTCAACAACGCAAACCCAAATAGCAAGTTGAAAGGGGCCCAAGTCGAACACTTGTGAGGTTGAATGGCTAATGCCATAGAGGTTAATTAAAAGGAAAGTGATCAAAGGCAAGGGGAACAACATGGGCATGATTGAGGATATGGCTGTCATTGGGCAAAAAAAAGTACACACAAGGGAAAAATGTTCGAAGAACAACACAAAACAAATAAATGAATGAGTGCAAAAAGATATGCAACAAGCTAATTACTTTGATGCATGCCCATAGACGAATGGATGATAAACAAATCTCCTAAGGGGGAGTGATCACATAAAAACAAATGAAACTAAAAATCATAAAAAGAACAAACAAAAATAAAAAGTTGAAACAATTAGCTTCCTTTCATTTGAAGCTTTTGGGAAACAACCTTACATGAAATGGTGTTAAAGATGTTCGCTACATTTACTTAAAACATTGCCCAATTGAATGGGTATCCCAAGCAACTTGACTACAATAGACCATTGTGACATTAACACCCCTAACTACCATGCTTAATTGATAAAATTATTACACAAATGTTTTATCTATTAGCTCTACCCATAAAGAAGACATTCCACATTGGTGTAGGATTTGGGCATAAATTTTTGACTCAAACTTTTGGAACCTTTTTGACATAGCTACATGGGACCTATTTTTCCTATTTTGCCAATATTGTCTTCTATTTGTTCAAGGGGATTGGTTAGGCATAAAAAAAACTATGGTGCACTTGTGATGATTTATTTCAAGCATTGGGAAATGCTTCAAGTTGAATATGTTTATTCTAACTAGCTAGCCCCTTGCTATGATGTTCCTTCCAAATTGACCCCCTTTTGCTAATGCATCACCTTTAGATTTTACCCTTCCATTCTACTTCAACCCAACTTCATTGGCTTGAACAAAATCTAGCATTGGGGTGTGTTCAAAAGTATGTCACACCTAATAGATCGTTTATTCCCTTTGTTTTGGCCCCAACATCATTAAAAATTGTCCACACATTATAAGCCTTCCATCCTTAGATTTGTTTTTGCTATGCTCAAAATTTTTGATGGAATTTCAAACCAATATCAATTTGAACCTCTCCTTCCATTCTTTGAAGTTGACATTCATTCACATGTTTCATCTCTCAACTAGGGGTTGCTAGGCATGGTTTTTGAACACCTTCAAAATTCATTCAACCATGAGGAATTTGTTAGCAACTTTGTCCAACTAGGAACATTGACTTTTTGTGTTGGTGCAAATGATATGCATGGGTGCATAGCATGTGCCCTTAGTGTTACTTAGGTGAAAGCATGAAATAAGGAGCCACATAGGGTGTGGACAATGTTTACAAAATGTTTTTTACATCTTTGAAAAATCACCATGCATGGGAACACTATATATTAAAAAATTAGTTTAATTATTGGAATAAAGTTTTGTACTTTCAAAGTCGTAACCACAAATTTTTCATGTAAATTCATTATGTTTTCAAGAGTTATTTTATATGTTTAAAGCATTGAAAAGAAGGATGTCGAGAAGTGGTTTTTATTTTTTCTCAAAAATCATTTTTCCTTATCAAATGTGCACAAGAATGGTTCCATATGTTCAAACCATTCAATTTTTTTTTGCATGTGCCCTTTTCACTTTGATACTTGAACATCTTTAATCACTATTATAGGTCCAAATTTGTGATCATGGTCTAAAGCAAGGTTGCACATTTGATTATAATGTAAGGCTTGATATATATAGTTTTTAAAAATCAATATGAAAATTGAAAAATAATGTGAAAGATGCATTGTAAACAAATAGAAGAAGGCCACATGGAAAATGTAATCCTTTGAAGGAACTTTAACCTTGGTGCCCTTAGCTCCTTAGTTCAAGTTTTCACCCATTTAGCTATAAGTTTTGGCTAGCCTTCCAAAAGCATTTGACTAATTATAGTGGGCAAGTCTTACATCGATTGGTGAACTTTGTGTTTTTAATTTCATGATATATTTTTGGATCATTTATTCCCCCAAATTTAGTTTGGCATTACAATTAGAAGCAAATGTGACATAATGGTGCATAATATTCAAAAGGCTTTAGATGTGCATATTGAACAATTGGTGTTATAAGTAGATGTTGTGAATGTTTTCAACACAATCTTTTGCATGGTTATTTTTAAGGAGCTCTATGCAATAGGTGGCCAACCATTTAAGCTCATCCCTTTTGTTTGTTCTTTTTTATGCTTTAGACCTCTTACTCTTTTTTAGTCACCATTCCCCTATAAGATGTTTGACCATTATCCATTGTTCCTTTGGCACACATTAAGGCAATCAAGTAGGAGGCTTATTTTTGCCCTTGCTCATTTCCAAGTATTGTGCAACTTAATGGACCATTTCCCCTCTTGTTCATTCCTTTTTGTAATGGATGACACCCACATCATTGGCCTTATCATAATTTGTCTTGTTTTTTATCATTATGCTTCTTAAGTGGTGTTGATGGGGCTATTGGTCCAACATTACATGTGTGTAACTTGGGTCAACTTGCCTCCTAGCTTTTCCCCACTAATTGGATTTTTTTCCCCTTCAAATGGCATTAAGGTTTTAAGGGCACCTTTTGACTTTCCTTCCTTCACCTTTAGGATCTTTTGGATGAAGATGTGCAATGCATGGAAGCACTTTCGAGCTTATGGAATGTCCATGTGGCTTTTGGGATTTTCTTTCAATGTTTTGTCCAAAGGTCATCTTATCTTATGCATTCTTAACCACCCCCCACCCCCCCCCTTCTTTCCTTGAGTTTCTAGTGGACCAACTAACCTATTTTTATTTGACCTTCATCCAAGTTTTTGGGTGGTTTTTAGATTTGGGTTACATTAGAACCTGTCTAAAACAATATTGTTGGGACTAGGTGGTCGGTATTGAATTAAGCAGGGTCATACACTGGGCCATTTTAAACCTCTTCTTATTACGGTATAAATAGGGGTGGGGGGGGGGGGTGCTTGGGGGAAGGGGAGGGACAGGTTTGAAACGCGCGGTTGGAACCTTCGCGAAGGTTGTTTCTCTGTCAACACCCCCCCCCCACACACACACGTATTCGCACGCCCCCAACAACCCACCATGCCGAAGAAAGGCGAAAAATACACGACAATGACGGACGAGGTCCGCATTATTCTGTGCAACCATAAACAACGCAACCTTACACTTTTGCAGGCTAAGCTTCAACGTTGGCTCAAGTCAGAGCACAACATCGACGTCAGCTAGCCTATGATTTCTCAGACCCTGAAGCATTCAGCTGAACCACTCAGACGTGATGAGGATCCCAACATTCAGAACAAGCGCCAACGGACTGTCAAGTTCCTTGTGATGGAAGAAACACTCACTGAATGGATCTTAACAAACCAAGAACGCATCCCAATCTTTGGGGATCTCATCAAGGAGAACGTCGCAAAGATCTTGGATCGCTTGCATCCTGGCCATGAATTGTTTAAGATCTCAAACGGTTGGCTGGAAGCATTCAAGCTTCGCCACGAAATCGAGTCTTTCCACCGTTTTGGTGAAAGTAGCTCTGTAGACATGAATGTCGTCAACCTAGCCCTCCCAGGAATCCGCCAGCTGCTAGACCAGTATGCGTGGAAGGACATCTACAATATGGATGAAACTAGCCTTTTCTTCCACATGCAAGTTTGGGACATCTGCTGTCTAATTGTGATCTGTGTTTAAGTCTTCACCTTTTTTTTATGCTGACCTTGGCTAAACATTTTCAATTCCAGGCTAATAATTCCCTCGCAACAAAGCAACTTGAGGGGCGCAAACATAACAAATAGCGGCTCACCTTGGGTCTTTGCTATAATAGAGACGGTTCCGACAAGCTCCCCCTCTGGGTCATCAAAAAATACAAAAATCCTCGTTGCTTCAAAAACGTTAACCTTGATAGCTTGGGTTGCACTTATCGAAGCAATGCAAAGGCTTGGATGACGCAGATCATTTTCTTGGAGTGGCTAAACACATTTGACCTTCATGTTGCCAATCATAAAGTCCTTTTGGTTCTCGACAACTGCAATGCACATGTCCCCCTTGAGGAACTCCCTGCCTACATCTAGCTGAGAAACACACGTGTCTTGTACCTTCCTCCCAATATGACGTCCAAGATTCAGCCTTGTGATGCCGGCATCATCCGCAATTTTAAGGCCTATTACCGTCGTCACTTCAACCGTCTCCTATTGTAACGCCTTGAGGACGGTGTTGACCAAGCAAAAAAAATTGACGTGTTGTAGGCCATCCGGCTCGATGTTCCTATCTGGGCAACGGATGTCAAGATTGCGACCATCTAGAACTGCTACAGGCATTGCCAGATCCGCATGATAGAGGGCCCTGGGCAGTCAGCACCGACTAAGGAGGACCTCATTGACAAGGATGTCATTGACGAGTTAGAGTCGCTGATTACTAAGCTACGTTACAAAAATCCGATGGACATTAGGAGCCTTCTCACCTATCCAGATGAGGATATTGTCTCCTACATACCGACGATTGACAAAATCATTGATGGTCATCTCCCTCAGCCGAAAGGCACTCAGGTTGATGATGATGATGAGGAGGACGACAATCAAGAAGTTGCTCCAATGTCGACTAAGGAAGCCAGCAACATGCTGAAGTCCCTAAAGACTTTCTGGCTACACCAGGACGACGATAATGCCGTGTTTATCTCGTCATTGAGGCGCATGCAAGAAAAGGTCAGCATGTTTATGACCTGCCAAATGGTGCAGAAGAGCATCAATGACTTTTTCCAGCTAGTTTAGGGAGGTTTGCAGTGATTTTGTAGCTTTTTTTTTGTGTTTGTAGGGTGTATTGAATTACAAAATTTTCGGGACCGCAAAAAGTTATTGAATATTGAATTAGAGAGTTTTATTGAATTGAGTATGGGCCCAACATTGGGACCGGGTGTAGATATTGAATTACGGAGGTTATTGAATTAAACAATATTGTTTTAGACAGGTTCTACTGTATTTGGAGTATTTGCAATTCCCCCTAGTTTGCTGGTAGGTCTTTTTCCCCATCTCTAGAGATGGGGTAAGTTTCATTTTCACTAAGATCATTGCACTAGCATCATATCTAGGGAGTTGAGGTTTTGCAACTTTAGTCATTGCTTAAAAATTCTTGCAAGATCATTGCCCATTCTTATTTAAGGTTGTAGGAGAAGGCAATACAAGTCCACTTCTATTTTAGGCCCATTTAAAGCGGGTGCACGACCTTTCCCTTTATGAATAGTTTTGAAAGAAGGAAGATGATTGTTTTCAAGAAAACATTTTAGAAAAATTGCACAAACATTCCTTTTCTAACAATATGTTTTACATGATTTTTGATCCAACATTCCTTTTCTAACAATATGTTTTACATGATTTTTGATCCTTATTACACTTGCTTAAGATCATGCATCTAGGTGCACCATATGGGTGTCGGTGCCTAATTTTTGAGGCACTTAAACATCTTGTCATTTCATATGATTTCATATATTTTCTTTTTAGCAATATGGTAGGCTGGGTCTGCCTCATCCTATAGTTTTTGGCTTAACATAGAGCATTTGTGGCTAACCTATAAATTAAATTGGCATACATCTTTTTAGTGTTCCTATGGAAGGGAGCATATTTTGTTCCATGATGTTGTTTGAAATGCCTTTGTTTCCATTTTGAAAGAAGAAAGTTTTCATATTTCATTTGAATAAAAATATGTTCTTTTGTCATCCTCCATCCAATCTTCACGTCAATAGGTCAATATTAAGTGTTATCCTCACATTGCATCCACACTTTGGCTAATGTTATCATTATTGATCCTAGGGTCCAATTTTTTTAAAGTGTGCCAAAAACCTTATCATGTTATCTATGTTTTTTTACTCTTTTTATTATTATTTATTAGTCATGTTTCATATAAACATGGACACAAAGTGAATTGATGTTTGTAGATATAAGGTGGTTTAAGGTATCTTATTTCAAAATATGACAATTTTTGTTTTTAATGTGTACGAGAATCAAAATATAAGACATAATCAATTACTCCTAAAACTACCTTTACTTTGTTTTAGTGGTACACATTCAAAAAACTTTGGACACCCTATTCAAATGAATGTAGTTTTCGGAACTACCATTTCTTATAGAATCACTATAATGATAACAACTCAAGAGAAGGATGGGTTCGCAACTAGGATGGGTTCTATTGTAATCAACACCCCGAGGCTATGTTTCTCCAACTTTTGCCATATAATTATTTGGGTGTTTACATTAACATGTGGACAATCTTCTTTATCAATATGCTAACATGACATGATTAATCAAAGGCACTAAATTAATGTTTTTTTCTCATTTTTTGGTATTAAAATTTGACAACTTAACCAAAATTAATAAATTAATAAATACACTAAAATATTTTTGCCAATTACTTTGTTGAGAAATGGTGAAATTTTATTAGGAAAATAATTGCACTATAGGTCATCCTCTTTTAATCTTTTGGACATTTTATAGGTAGAAAGTGTTAGTGGCTATGCAAAAGTTCACATCATTTCCATCTTAAAGCAAGTTGTTGGCAGCCATGCCTCTTCCAAGTTTGGTACTTTTTTAGGTCTCCCACCCTTTTCCTTGTCCTATTTGCTTCACATGACCAATGAAATTTTTAAGACATAAGTTGTTTTTTTCCCCCCTTTGATAGGTCCTTCTTATCTTTTATGGCCTTTGTTCCTATGCTTCCATTTTTGGATGTTGTCTTTGTTTCACACTTTGGTTGTTTTTATTGTTCATTCATTTCCCATTCTAAATTGGTGTTTTTTTTAAAATAAAGAATTTTGGTTGGGGTTCATCATTATACATCCAATTATAGGCTCCATTCACGTTATTCCAAACTTTCGGCTTGCCTAAAAATTTATTATAACAATTATACATGAAGTTCCAACCTTCTAAATATCTTGCAATTTTAATCAATAAACTTCAATATATAGTAACCAACACCAAGGTCTTGTCACAAGACACTCAAAAACATCTCTAGCACGTCAAAATATCACTTGCAAATTGTGGACTAGGTAACTACCAAGAGTTGTTGGATTATCAAAATTAGTAAAGGTGAGGGAATGTTGAGACTGTGTTTGGTAACTAGGCAATTCAAGCCAATAATTAGACATAATTGGTTTTGTTGGGATTATTAAGCATGCATTTTGTAGTTGCCTATGGGGGGGAGGGGAGGGGGAGAGTGAACAAATAACATGTCGGGTTTTTATGGGAGAAGTGTCATGGGAGCAAGCAAAATCATGTGCATGCAAGAAACGTTGTGGGATTAAATGAATTGTGTGCATGCAAGGGATATCGGGTTGCAACTATTCTACAAGCAACCAATAACATGTTCTCATGCAAGCAAGAATACTCCCAAAAACTAGGTATGAAATGTTATCAAAACAATAATAAAGTAATAAAAACTAGTTAATGAAAATGTCCTTAAGTATCATGGGCATGAGATTAAAATGAGTATAAGAACTTTTGATTGGCCTGAGGACTATGACAAATTAAAAATTTAAGTATGTGAATAATTCCAGCAATAAATAGAAAAATGCCTCAACAAGGACTCAAAGAAGATGATAATGAGATTGAAAAAGTAAGAACATGGAATGGGGTGAAAGAAAGAGATCAAAATGTTACAAGGTCATAATCTAGACTTTCTATTGACTAAATTGAAAGTTATGAATAATTTCTATTTATGTTTTTTTGGAAAGTTAGGTCATAAAAGCTTTTATGAATTGAGGTTCATATCCAAGGAACCTTTTTATGCAACTTCTTAAATATTTATATGAAAAGTGGATGAAATTCATCTAATATGTATATCATAATTGAATTATAGTGGATGAATTTCATTATAAATAAAAATGAAATATGATTTCACAAACTTCATCCATTAAGTAAAAACGAAAATGATGGTTAAATTTCATCCAATGTGGAATGCATGTTCATGAATGAATTCATGTACAAATGTCAAAATCCATCTTTTGGACTTGAAACTATGATCAAAAGTTGCATATGTGACATGTTAGTTGTGTTTATTTAAGCATTCACTATTGACATGTTCGGGTCCACAACAATAAGAAAGTCTATTTGCATGTTGATGTTACATTTTTTTGCTTTATGAAAGGCTCAAATCATGTCCCAATCAATTAGCATGGGATCATTGTTTTATATAGCCATTCGTAGTAGGCAATGGAGGTGCAAAATCCATTATATTATCATTGTCCTCATGTTTTTCATAATAACATTTGAATAGTCAATTATCACATGATTTCATATCTCGTGAAATTGTTTAAATAAAAAAACATTTAACATTCCAACATGATAAGGAAAAGATCTTTTACATTGCCATATGCTCCAAATTGGAATTGACTAATGAATGTAACCTCACCCCAAGAAATTTCATGTGTGTCATGGATACATTATTGACCCCAACAAATAGAATATTTCATACAAGTGAACATTTATGTGGCTTAGTTCATCATTTATGGGTGAAATTCATTCATGAACATCCACAGTTCATCCATCATGAATTAAATTTGTTCATATAACCTAACTTGTTGGTCATAGATGAACTTCATGCATGAAGGATCACTTTTCATTGATAATGCATGAAGTTCATCCATCACAACATAATGCCTCATTTGTGAGTAAAAGTGGTCCACAAAGATTCATTTTTTGATCCATCATTATGTATTTTTATTCACAATGAATGAATTTCATCTATTATTTTCGCTTCTCACTGTAACAAACATCTAAGAAGTTGTTCATGATGTTTCTTTAAACAATAACCCTTTTGAAAGTGTCATGACCTTACTCCCAGACTAATACAAATAGAGGTAATGCAACCATTTATTTTTAGTGTATCCAAACTAGTATATTAAGGTATGCAACTCGTTACTTTCAATCTAATTAACGTTAGTCTCAAGTACACAACCAATGCACTATAATCTTTTTTGCCCCATCCGCAAGTCTTTATGTTACGAATTAAAACCCATTTGAGTAATTCCTTGGATAAGTTTTGTGTCCTTATTTAAACTCATTCTGTAATGTTGGAATGGTTAGGCTTTTGCCCATTTTGCTACGATATCTCATAGTCTTCATGCCTAGTGGTAGTTATTTTGCTCACTGTAATTTTGTGCCCATGAAAACATGCAAATTGATGAATTGCTACATAAGCAATTTTTATATTGGGAAGGTCCATAGTGTGTTTGTTTCCAATGGTAAGAACATCCCCACCAGTAGACTGTATCATTAAAATGAATGGAGGATAACAATATAATTCTATGAGATCTACTTTTCAAACAAGTACAATGATTCACAATACTGTTCCTAAACTATTGATTCTTAAGTTATAAAATGTGCATCAATTTTGTGGTCATACATGTGAAGACTCTACCTCATAACATACGTAGAATTGACACACATCATCTTCCTTACCATTCACCATATAGCCTTCTAGCTAATGCAAATAAATCTTTTTTGACAAATCACCATTGAGAAAATTGTGTCTGCACATCCATCTGTACAACATTCCTTTTGGGAAGTTGGTCACATCCCCAAAGTGATTTGCTGCAAATGTCTGAGATAAGGAAGAGTTCAGGCCCAGTACATAGATTAATAATAAATTTTGTTCATAGAAAAACTTGCACCCACAGACAAAGACTTGTACTTGCCACCCATTTTTGTCAGCAAGCTTTAGAACAACTAGTTGTTTTGGCACCTTCATCATCTCCCAGAACCAGCAGGCATAGTAGACTTCTGGTCATGCTGCAAATTCTGTACTTTGAGCTAGGATGTCTCCAGCAAGTGGGAGGAAGCTTCACAATAAGAAAGGATGTTGGGTGTAACAGATAAGACTTAGCAACAATAGATTGTGTACCCTGCCTCCCACATCTTCTGCAAAAGCATCTGGAACTGGCTACCCACCATTCGATAGTAAAGGTTGTTGTATATCACCTTCTTCCCCTCCAGAATTAAGGCTCTCTCGGACAGAAACCAATTTGAAGTTCTCTGGGACTGGGATCAATTTAACAAGTGCAGCGATTGGCAAGCTAACAAATCCAATAGACACTGTGATCAACCATTGCTCCTTGGTTAAGGGAACAGTGTTGGCAAACTTCCCCAGAAACTGGACCATAATGAACTGGAATACTACAGTGAACCCAACAATGAACAAGAAAATCTTATTGTTGAAGGCGTGGCTGAACACATCGACCTTCTGCATATCTCGTGCATTCACCTCATTGAAGACCTGCAATGAATATCTAGCAAGTCAGAGTCAACACATGATTGAAAAGAACAGTCCAAAGTCAACAGGAACACAATTTTTCCACAAGACACTGTCATGTCATGCAGTATTGAGATGAAAACCTGTGAACAAGACCCATGACAGTCATCTGAAAGCAGGAAAGAAATACACACCTGGCAGAAAACGAAAGCATTGAAGATCATGGTATTCAACAACTCATCTCTATTATCATCATTCAGATGCAGAATCTCCTTTCCCATGTACTGCAAAACAGCGAGAACAGCCAACTGGTATACTGCTTGCCCAATAATGTTACGCCACATCACGTTGCTGATGAAGTTATCATTGCGCCCCACTGGTTTTCTCTTCATCAACTCATCATAAGGACGCTCTGTCGCCAGCGCCAGTGCACCCAGTGTATCCATGATAAGATTCACCCAAAGTAGCTGCACCGCAGTGAGAGGTGCCGACCCTGTGCCCAGTCAAAACTCAGTAACTGTTGCTGTAATCAAGTTCAAGTCATTCCTCAAAATCTTGGGAACAAGCAAAAAGCACTTACCTGTGAGACAGGCAGAGGAGAAATTCAGTACGAGGGCCACAATGTTGACAGTAAGTTGGAACTGCACAAATTTTTGAATGTTGGTGTACACTGAGCGGCCCCACTTGGCTACTGTCACTACTGTTGAAAAGTTGTCATCCAAAATCACCACATCTGCACTCTCTTTTGCCACCTGATGCCTCCAACCAAACAGTTCTTTCAAAGTGGGTCTAAACAGTCTCTACTTCAGCAGGAAGTTCAAAAGGATGATATGCAATTAACACCCAAGAGAAATATGATTCCCCAGGTTTAGGAAGTAGTTTACCTCAGTACCAGCAATACCCATAGCCAATCCAATATCAGCTTTATGCAGTGCAGGGGCATCATTGGTGCCATCCCCGGTTGCAGCAACCACCTCTCCCATCTCCTGGAGCATGCTTACCAAAGTATGCTTGTCTGTAGGTGAAGACCTTGCCAAGACCTGCAAGGAACAGGAAACTCCAACCCTCACATACTGACCAGCGAAACAAGGGAGAAGATAGTCATCCTGAAGCCTGATACTTCCTCTGTGGCTCCCTATAGTCAAAATGCAGCAGACAGGAAAGACAGATCATAAAACATGTCGGAAAAAAGGCCACAAAACCACCAACAGCTCATGATGCATCACATGACCACCTTAAAAGAACTTGTGGTCCAAATTCCTAAAACAGCCAACCCAGATACAATGGCAGTCGCCAAGGTCACTCAAGGTCTGGGAACCTGGGGATTTCTGAGCCCTGATGGGAGCCTTTAGGAAACCTCAAAGTAGTGCAGTTTTGGGGGAACACTTTAGAAGCCCAATTTGAAAAGTCACAGCCCTGAGGTTGAGGGGACACTTTCAATCACACATAACGGCTGACATTACATCACTCTTCAAGAACACCAAAAAGAGACAGGTCATCTGGCTGCTTTTTTAACCTGTAATTTTTTGATGCATTTCTTCATTGAGTCATGGGATAGATTGCGAAACTCTGGACCCTCAATAGCTGTTCCATCTTTTGTGTATATGCCACACTCCTGGGCAATGGCCACGGCTGTGTTCAAGTTGTCACCAGTTACCATGCGCACCTGGATACCTGCTTCATGGCAAAGCCTGACAGCATCTTTCACCTCTGAGCGCAACGGATCCTTAATCCCCACAATAGCTACCAATATAAAGCCCTTATCAGGAATTGGCTCATGGCTGCCAGGAATCCTGTCGACCTTCCTAAAGGCCAAACACAGAGTTCGTAAAGCCTCATCTGCAAACATCCTTATAACTCCCTTGAGATGCTTGACTTTTTGTTCATCCAACTCCACCACACTGCCATTTGCATCAAAAGTCTGATCACATAATCCTAACACTATCTCTGAGGCCCCTTTCCAGTGGGCAATTAAGTCACCATTCTCATGTTTCACAACAGCTCCCATCCTCTTCCTAGTGGAATTGAATGGCTCCATTTTCACCACCTCACAATCAGAGCAAACTTCCTTGAAATTTCCACCCAACTTTAGACCAAACCTTAAAATTGCAGTCTCTGTAGGACTGCCAAGAAGAGATGGAGGTGAACCATCATTGTTATCCCAAACATCTGCAGTACAATTCATGAAAGCTCCATCTAAAAGTGCACCTAGAAGCTCTATTGGCAAGTCCACCTTTGCATTCCTGACCTCATGAACTGATCCTGCAGCCCATGCCTTTACAACAGTCATCTCATTTGAGGTCAATGTCCCTGTCTTGTCAGTACAGATGGTGGTAGCTGACCCCATGGTCTCACAGGCTGACAAATGACGCACCAATGCCTTATCATCCATCATCTTTGTCATTGCAAATGCAAGGGTAAGGGTAACTGCCAGTGGGAGGCCTTCAGGGATAGCCACAACTATTATAGTTACGGCTATTGCAAAATAGTTCACAATTGTTATAGCATCTTGTGATGACCAGTCATTCAACGACTGTTTTGCATATAAAAACCTCCCTAATAGCACCAAGAACGTGAGTACTGCAAAACCCAGGCCAATCTTGCCAACCAGAGTTGCCACTCCATTGAGCTTCACTTGCAATGGTGTTTCATCATCACCACCATCACCAAGAGTAGCCATTAGACGTCCCCACTCTGTGTTCATTCCAACCCCTGTCACGAGCATCTTACAATTGCCATCTTGCACCTTTGTTCCAGACCAAAGAAAGGGATGGTGTTCATCTTTAGTCTTTGTGTGAGTCTCTCCGGTCATGCTGGATTCATCAATCATCAAAGTGAAGCCAGAGATGTAAAGCCCATCAGCAGGAAGTTGGTCACCAGTTTTCACATAAACAATATCACCCACCAACAAATCAAATGTGGAGATCTTCTGTCTGTGTTCATCTCGAACAACCTCTATAAAGATCTTCTTCTTTTCATTGTCTAGGTCACGGAACTGGAGGGATTGCCTGTAATCGCTTGTGGCAGTAACAAAGACAACAAGAAGGATACTGAAAGCAATTCCAGCTCCATCGTACCACCCCTCCCTCCAGCCCTCAGTGACAATGCCAATCACAAGGGACACAACTGCGCAAACTGCAAGGATCATGAGGGTCAAATCTTGCATTGAGTCCAATACAAACATCCAAAAACCTTTTGCCGGCGCCTCTATATATGTGTTAGTTCCAAAAGCCTTACGCCTGTTGTCCAGATTACTGCTGCACAGACCCTTATCCACAGAGGTTTGCAGCTTCTCTACCAAGCCATGAACTCCATTGTGATGTGCAAGATCATCCATGTTCTGATGTTCCAACAGCTCTGCAAGCTCTGTGACTTTGACATTGAAGCCATATGCAGGCTCTGTGACTTCGATATTGACATCCAAGTTGTTGCCGTCGCTATCTCGCACTCGATCTATAAATACAGCCAACCAAACAAAGCAAAAGGGGACAGAGGAAATCACCTATTTGCTCCAGGAAAGGTGATAACATTCAGGATTCGTAAACAGAAGTTCAAGAAATTTCTACAAAAGTTCAGTATTCACAAAGCTGCTTCTTCTTCTTCTTCTTCTTCTTCTTCTTCTTCTTCTGCCACAAAGGTTTTACAATGGCAACTTGAGACATTACGGCTACAATGTGCCAAAAACTGTTTTGCTTACCAGTAAACCGATGAGCTGCTTTGATAACGTTCATTGTAAGCTTCAATTTACGCCGCTGCGAGCACACATAACAGGGCATATACCAGATCAACACACATAACAGGATATATACCAGATCAAATGTCTCTCTTTTCTTGAACAGGAAAGGACCGCAACAAGAGGCAACAAAAAGAGGGGAGTGTGTGGTGGAGGAGGCGGGAAGATGGGGAGGGGGAGGATTAGGGTTATTAGTACCTGACGTGCTTCTTCTAATGCTCTTCTGTTGTCGAGGTTAGCAACATATCGAAAGCGGCGTGCGACGTTCAACACAAGGGCAGCCTTACGCCAGGTCCCTAGAACTTCAGGAGTTGCTCCCTTGTTAGGAACCACAAACGTTTCCATTGAAGAATCGTGTTCTAGACGGTAACAGCAACAGAAAAGACGCCGCACTGATGATAACAAGTCTTCCATGGAGAAGAAGAAGCCTTCAAACTCGCATCAAGCATCATTCCACTCACTCTGAGATACAACAGCACAACAACAGCAGCAGCAGCAGAAGAATGGCTCAACACAAACCCCGAAAACGAAAACAATTTTTGCAGCTACGAAGTTCCCCCAAGTCCCACGACGTCCCGACGACTCTCCAGTCTTCAAACGTGCTAACACTTCCGCAAGACTCAGAAATAATGAATTTTTTTGTTTTGGGGGGGGGGCGTCCACTTACATATATCTTTCAGAAAAATAATCAGGGCAGTACTTTTGTACTATTTTTGTACGACTTGCAATACCAGGCACCCTAGTGTCCAATTATTTATTTATTTATTAAAACGCATTTTGGCAATCTTATATTTTTAAAATATTTAATGTTTTTCACATGTGTGAGGATGTCTATCATTTTTTATCCACTTAGATGCACAATATTCATGTATTGGATTTTTATTTTTTTACTCTTGTTTACATATGTCTTTATGGGCTTATGTAACCGGCTCAAGCATGCCGGGTACGGGAAAAAGTCCAGCCATGTGAGTAACAAGACTTTTTCACGCGGCTCGACTTTTCCTCGTAACCAGCCTGCTCAAGCTGTGTTACGAGACATAACCAATTAGCCATAAAATGTCACCGTCCACAACATAGTGGACGGGTAGGATTTTTCTTATGATAAATTGACATTTACACAATGATATCCATCTAACATTTGCACTCATAATATCCCATTCTCCACTATAGTTGAAGGCCATACTATGGACCAAACAAAGTGTGTACAATTGTGATGATTTTTTGAATTGTTTTTAAATGCTAATGATCAAGGCTTATGGCTTTTAGGTTTCAAAACTTTTGACATTGTGCAGCTTTGCAATTTCAATATTTTGACACCTTTGACATTAAATCCTTCCAAAAATTGACAATTTAGAAATATTTTGCTTACTACCAAATCCATTAAGAGTACAAGGGTGTGCACATATAATATTGGGACATTTAGACAATCTCAACCCATAACAATAAAATGGCTTAAAATGTGATTTTCAAATAGTGTGAAACTTAATTTAGGATTTTGGTAACAAAAAATACATGGGTGAATATTTTTACCATATTTGCAAGCCAAGTGATGATATACAGTAGCCTCCCGCCTAAGTACGCAACTTGAACCTAGGAGGAATGTGCGTACTTAGCCAGTAGGTGTGCACTTAAGACCAATCACTTTTTTTAGCCATAACAACAGCTTTTGCAGCATCCTTATCAGTATCCTAAACTTAAACCTTAAACCTTAAATCCTAACTTAAACCCTAAACCCTAAACCTAAACCCTAACTTAAACCCTAAACCTTAAACCTTAAACCTAAACCCTAAATCTAAACCTAAACTTAAACCCTAAACCTAAACCCTAAACCTTAAACCTAAACCTTAAACCTAAACCCTAAATTTGAACCCTATTTTTTCAGGAAAATAATGTGTACTTTACCGGGATGTGTACTTAAACAGGTGCGTACTTAGGTGGGAGGCTATTGTATCTAAAAATCCATCTTAGAAAAGAGGAATGATATTACATCTTATGTTGCTTACATAATAAATGTTTAAGGCTATGGGAGGCAAGGAATCAATGTTGGGCAGTTCTTTGAAAATCTAGGTAATAACCAGCAGCTTTGGTTCTAGTTAATTATACATACCCTACTATGACCCTCACCTGTATTCAAATACCCAAACTTAAACCTTACCCTAGGACCCACCCTTATCTTAAATCCAGGTTCAACCCCAGAATTGGATGATCATTGACTCCATAAAATTTCAGTGACCTTGCATTCGTAAGTGTTTTCTGAATTTTAGAGTTTCAGTTCTTTTTCCTAACCCTAAGGTTTAAGGTTTTGCAAGCTTTTGTGCCACGTCACATTCCATCGTTCCTTGGATAGTTTGCTTTCTTCTTTTGCATGACAATGAGCTCCATCTTTTTTTTAGCGCTAAGATTTCAGTTCTTGGTTATTTTTGCTACACATCACATTCCATTAGACCCTTTTGTTTGTGATGGTTGCTATGAGCAAAATGGGTGGCATTGTTGAGGCAAATTTGTTGCATTGTTAAGGTTTTTACTTTGTTGCAATTACTAGGTTCTTGCTAATTTTGTCGTTGTTATTTGTTTCTCATATCACCATCACCATTTTTTGGATGCAAATTAGGTAAGTTTCTTTAAAACTCACCTTTTTTTTTTTGGGGGCTAATGTTGAGGTTTCTACTTTTTGTTACATTGTTGAAGTTTTTGATGCAAAATGTTTGTCATCATCATGATGGACAGTGTCATGTTGAGGTAAGTTTTTTTTCTTGTTTCTCATCAAGCTTTAAGTTGTAGCACCTAGATTGAGTTTTATGAACTACAGTAAAGCATCAGGTGTCATCATGGTGGTGAAACAATGTTATAACCTATTTTTTTTGTTGTAGTAGGATTGTCATCATGGGCATTGCAATGACTTTTTGTTGCAACAAGATCATCATCATGGCCATTGCAATGGTTGTCACATGCTATAGCTTGAAGGTAAGCATTTTTTCTCTCTCCATTGAACCTTTTTTCTTTTGTTTATTATTTGCATGAAGAACGTTTTTTCTTTTTGCCATCCACTTGCCATCACATTGCGTGACAACTTATTGTGCTGTAATTTTTTATGTCTTTTATTGTTGTAGCAAAACATAGGGGCATAATTGTTATTGATATGGTGATCACGATAATCATCATAATGGAATTACCATGCTACACATGAAGGAAAGGAAAATGCAATCAACTTTTGCAGCAACTTGCACTTATGCATGGTGCACCAATTGGCTTTGCTACATAACAAAGAGCAGAGTCCTATGTAATAGTATGAAGCAAAAAACTTTTTTAAAAGTTTAATATATAGTTGTTAACTCTTAGCAGGCTATTAAAGGTTGCATGAAATGGGAAAAGTTGTTATTGTTACTTGTAGGTTTAAGAAATGTAATATGGGCTAATCGATTTTCTATAATAATTATTTTTTCACAAGATGGGTAGAGGGTCAGTGTGGCAATAGATAACACTGGCCATGTAACTTTTTAATTACATGTAACTGCTAAAGCCATGTGCAACTATGACAATTGTTGCAATACATGCATTGGGAGTAATTGTGATGATGGCCAGCTTGAGCACTCTCAATTCTTGCAACCTTTTTTACAATATCTGATTCTCTTCACTCAAGTTTGATGTGATGGACCTCTGAAGTTTAAATTCATGGCTAAATTTCCGAAAAAGGATTTTACTATGATTGAAGAACACATTAGATTGAATGAGGAATAAGACTTCTTTGAAAAAAATTCAAACTTTGATTTTTGTTGTTTTCAACTTCAATTTGTGTTTTTTTATTTTTATTGTGTAATCAAAATTATAATTCTATTTTTCTCTTGGTGCAATTATAGCATTGGAGGTAAGGATTGAAAACTTGTTTTGTGTCGCAGCATAGGTGTGTTTTACTTCACATTTGCTACTGAATTTTCTATGATGAAATGGGCTGAACCCAATAATGACCTAATGGTTTTCAATGTGGATTCATTGATCAGGGTTGGAAGTTATGGGGTCTTATGTTTTAAAGTCATACGTGTTTGGCTGAAACTTAAAACCCTTTGTGAATTTTGTCATTCGTATGTTACACATGTTGTCATTCTACAAATGTTTTTGCGGCATGTGCATTATTCTAGGAGGTCAATTTTGTTTTGTTTTGCAAGTAATATGTTTTCATTTGTGGTTGGATTTGTCCCTAAATTATAAAGTTAGTTGTTGATTGTGTTTAATGGTGGTTGGATTTCTCCTTAAATTTTAAAGTTAGTTGATTTTGTTCAGTTGTGGTTGCATTTATCCCTAGATTTTAAAATTAATTGTTGATTTTTTGTAATTGGAATTATATCCAATCCATTTTGTTATCATTTTTCACATGTGCATTCAAGACTTCTATCATATAATGTTGATGGTATGTTGAGTGTTAAATGCCAAAAAGCCCAGTTTTGAAAAAGGATTTGTCCTTGGACCTTTAGTTATTGATCTTCTGTGATTGAAAGTTTATCTAGTTCATTTTATTATGAATTTTCATATACATTGAAGAGTTTTGTGGTATACAATAATGTTCAATTCATATGTTTGTTCATCTAGACTAAAGGTTTTTGTGATGGTCTATCTAATGTCAAATGCCTAAAAGCCTAACTCTAAAGAAATAAATTGTTGTAGATGTGAAAAATGAGTAATAAACAAATTGTTGTAGATGTAGTTTCATACAATTTCAAATAGAAAAATTCATTTATTTCAAGTAAGCTACTTGTTATGTAATGTTTTGTAATAACCATTTTTTTTAAACAATCTAATCCTTAAACCCTAATTATTACTCAAATCTACCCTTTTAAAAAAGACTTAAACCTTAATACCCAAGAACCCCCCATAACTAGATAAAAAAACATTGACCTTAATTGAAGGTTCTAGATTTTTAAAATATATTCAAGACCTTCTCCAAAAGTTTTTTCAAAAAATAATAATAAGAGGGAATTGACCTCAAAGGTTCTCCAAAAAACAAAGAACCATCCAACATTGGAAGGAACCTACTCAATTATTTTAGTACCTAGGCAACTTCAACACACAAAGGTCAAATAATTAATTAGTTTTTAAAATTGAACTTCAAGAAGTGATTTTTGATTTTGAACCTTTCGACAAGTCAAGAATGCATACGTATTAAATGCACAAGAACCGTCACAAATTTTGTATTGTCCTTTTCGTAAGCTCATTTGCTATTTGTGCATTTGATTATACCAAAGTTTGATTATGAGTGCCTTCAAATCCAAATATTTGAAAATTTGGACATACAAGGCTGATGATTTTGCAAAAAATCAGTTTTTTAATTATAAAATATATGCCAAAATCACCCATGTGTTACAATATAAGCTTAAAAACATCTCCTAGGGATAACTTTCCCATTTCAACGCCTTGAGATTTATGAAATTCATGACAAGTTTCATTTTTTTCTTTACATTTGTATGATTGGTAAAGCCCACTCGATGGGGGATGATCTCAAAATGTGGGGTTGGGCTTGAGTACATCCTTGCCCTACGCCTTTATATTGGAACCTTACATTTACCTTTTAAGCAAGACCTTTTACTATCCCAGTTTGCTAACTTTCCCCCTTCCAATGCTTCTTGATCTATGCATGTTGAGGTTCAGGAAAACCTTCATTCACCTTTTGCTTTGCAATATTATTATGGGTGCAAGGCACTTATGGGGGTACATTTTCAAAATGAGGAGGTGGATTTGGCTAATGTTTTGCCTCCCTTATTTTGAAACCTTGCATTTCACTTTCTATAGTGAGGTTGTAGACCATAAGTAGGTTTAGAATAAAAAATATGTATGTTTATTACATGGCTATGAAAATCTATGTTTTTATTTACATAAATATATTTTCACCTTTTTTATTTTCTATGTATAATTATTACGTCAAACCATTTTCTTACTATGGTTTCACACGTTCATAACTATGCCAAAACCTTAAAGATTAAAATTTCAATTCCTTTCACAATTCTATTCTATGAAACTTTACATTTACATAATAATTTGTTTTTATTAAGTGAAGGTGCCTTCAAAGGTCCCAAACATCCATTTATATATTAAGCAAAAGGAAAAATAAATAAGAAATCTTTTAAAATCTATCAACATGCACATTAATTTGTACAATTTTTTTATTTATGAATCACAATGTTTGATTCATGCATATTAATTTGTGGAAAGACTTTCCTTGTGAATCACGATGTTTGAGTCATACAGATTAATTTGTGGAAAGACTTTCCTTGTGAATCACGATGTTTGAATCGTGCATATTAATGTGGGTAAAAACTTTTCTAATGAATTATTATGTGAACAAATTTTTTTCTCATAAATTGTTATGTGAACAAAGATTTTCATTATGAGATTATGATGTGGACAAAAAAAAAATTCATAAATTATCATGTACATTAATTAAAATTATAACGAATTGATAATGACTTACCAAACCAATATTAAATTATAAAACCCAATCACAAAATAAATTATCAAACTCAACTTTTAGATAATTACATAAATAAAATAAACTATTTATATCAAGTTACAAAGTCTCTTAACGGCTATCTTTGATTCCTTGTATGCTAAATAGTTTGAAAGTTTTTATCATAGTGGAATTGGGAAGACTGAATGTTGGTTCACATAAGATGAGAATTGAAAGATGGCATGTGAAAAAGGTTGGAGAGTGTAGGGTAATGCCCCCACCGGAGGGCTTTACCTGTGTAAAATAGAAACTGTGGCAGTTATGTAGATTTTATTCTATTTACTGTGATACTCGTCAGATATCCTTCTGGTACATGGCGGGTATCATAGTAAAAAGGGTTTTAACACAGGCATTTGGAAAATGAAATGCCCGCCCCCAAAATGGAAAGTGCGTCGTCGTTGAGAAGGAGTTAATTTGCTTGGTAACGCAGCCTCCCAAGAATACACCGGGAAATTCACAGAAAGAAAAAGGCACAAGAGGAAAAAGACAAAAGTTGTACTGTTGTAGTCGCAGCTATTCGGGAAGAAATAATTGTAAATGAGGGGAAGTTTCTTGTTGGGTTCTGCTTTGAGACTTCTCCCACCCTAAGGCAAAATAAGGGTCTCCCAGTTGGAATTTAACACCTCCCAAGCTACTAAATAAAGCCAATAAGATCACACTCCATCCAAGAGTTGAATTTAACATTTCCCAGGGCAATAAATAAAGCCAATTAGATCATGGTCGGTTGCAGTGTTTTTCTATTTTTTTTAATTGCCATTTTTTGACAAATAAATTGAGAAAATTTTGGGAATTTTTTTTTTTTCCAGTGTAAATTTGATTAATTTTTCTATTGTTGGGTTAAATTTTTGCCAAAATTTTGATACCCAAAAAATGAGAAGAAAAAGCCAGACCTGGGGGCTGGGAGGGGAACCCAGATGGAAAGGCGGTGGCAGCTGCATCACAATAAATCGAAATCAAAGATATACAAAGGGCAAAAGGAAGCACCACCTGATCGTGTCCTTGCTAGGCTCGAAAATCTTCCTATGAAGCCAAACAGTATTAAAAGCTAGCTTGAAGAGTAGGAGTCTCCGGTAGATCTTAAAGTGCTGATGGTGTGTCAAGTAACCATCCAGACCTTCACGGTGAAGGTCCACTTTTGTTTTGTTTTGTTTTGTTTTATTGTTGTGATTACATATAATCCTTGCATGGGATGACTATGCAAGGAGCCTAGTTCATATTCAAGCCATTTTCAAACATTTGCTTGTAATAGTTTACAAATTTGGTTTATCACGTATGGGAGATTCATGTTAAAATCTGTTCTTTGTGTCTAAAGAAACCATCAACACATAACGACAATTCAACATGAAGGACCATTTGCATGAAGACTTGAAATGGTACAAAATTTGTGTGAATTGTTTTTAGCAATGCAAGAAACATGAAAATCTTTAAATGCTAAGAGTGCAGCTCACCTTTGTGAACTTTGTTTTTATTCATGCACTAGAGATTTTGGATGATTTCAAGGTGTCAATAACATAGTGGTTTTTATAGGAACAATTACATTGGAGCTATTGTCATACAACCATTGCTCCGGGAAGCTTCCATAAGATTGAGAGAAGCTTGAAAAACACTTGACACATAGGGTTGCTTATTTAATAAAAATGTACAATATACTTGCAAGCTTGATTGTGGATATTCTTCAAATAGGTACAAGCTACGTTGTGCTTTTAAATTATGAAGAGTGATTTATCGATTTATTTTGATGGAGCATGATGTTCATATTATAGTTTCAAGCATGTATGATATTATTTCAATAGTATAATAAGTATTACTTACCATATAGTAAAATTTTCAAATGTGTCATAAATCTTATGCAAGCACATGGCAAGCATTTTTTTGTGTTCCAATGGGACAACAATCTCCATGAAAAAAGAAATGCTTGAAGTACATAAAAGTGATTAAAATGGAATACAAGTGGTAGGTGACAGGTTGAGTATCATTTGCATTTGGCGATACATTGCTCCTTTTTCAAATTATTTTCATTGGTGAACATATCATTGCTTCCCCAAATCTGAAGGAGGAAGGAATGGCTTGCATAATGTGTGCATGTTATTGAGTTATCAATTATTGTCAATTTTAAATTTTAGAAAAGGAACATAGGAGTTGTTTGACCTTTTTAAGAAATTGTGATTTTTTAAAAATGAAAATTTGGAGATATTCCAAAAAAAATTTGAAATTGTTTAGAAAAATACATTTTGCATTAGGGTATAATCACAGAATGGCTTGAGAGTGATGATGTAAGCCAGTTGCAAAAGGGGTGGGGCATCGACTAAGGAGAAAAGAGGGCAAGATTTTGAAGGGGTCCTGACTATTGTGGATGGATTTGAAAAGGAGTCCTAAATTCAAATTGGCCTTTATTCAAGATTATGGCAAATAGTGATCAAATCCAATTTTGGTGTAATCAAATTCTTAAATTATTCATGCGCTAGGGTGGGAGTTGGAATCAGAAGACTACCTTACCCTAAGGTCATTTTCGTCATTAAATAATCCTCAAGATAATGAAATGAAATTTTGTTGAAAATATGAAATTGACATGTTTGAAAATCATCATAATTATCATAAGCCACATTTTGAATAATTTCAATACTCATATCACAATATTGTAGTAGATGATGGAAATATATATAATTTCAAACTTTAGAAATGAATTCCGCTTTTGAAAAATAAAATAAAAAATCATTTCATATCAATGCGGAAACTGACCCTAGGCTACAGTAATCAGGGCACAAGGGGGGCGGGGGTGTTAGTTGGAACTGCATTTCTTTGAAGCTCCCTTTTGAAACTTGCTTGACCCCAATGAGTGGCTCATAATATTTAATTTGGCATCATCCATAAGCCTTACCCTTTTTTCTTATTTAAATTGTTAGGAGGATATTACTAATGTGTAGCCATTTATTTTGATGGTGCTCAACTAAGTTTTTTGAGCATCAACATGAGTACCCTAACTTTAGTTGTATATGATTGTTTTATTAAGTTTAGGATTCCATTTTACCTTTGAAAATCTCAACATGTAAATAGTAAAAACACAATTTTTGCTACATAAAGGCTTAGGCTCTTAAGGTTTAAGATGGCAGATATGTTGCTTCATTTTGGATATTGTGGAACTTTGTTTCTTCTTCCAAAGTCGGTTGCTCTAAGGAATTTGGTTTTCTATTTGGTGATAGATACCAAACTCTCAAGACAAGTGGTTTGGTTGCATCCTTGGCATTGGGTTCACAACCATTATTATAGAGTGGGCCGATTCTACCTCAGAACACATAGTTTAAGGTGCTATTCCATCAGGTGGTAACATATTCTGTCAATGCATATACCAGAATGTGGCTAATGTTTCCCACTACAAGAGTATGCTTCTGCACCAATATCTACATCACAAGTGGAATTTGCAGAATCAAATGTGGAACAAGGAAACCATGGCTTCTCCTTCCTTGTGACAAACTTAAAATAACACTTAATAATACACTACAACCGGTTACATATTAGAGAACCTAAACCCCTAAGGGATATCTATCTATGAACCAAGGTAGTTTGTTTGCCTTGCCTACCAAGGCAAGGATATTGTGTTTAGATTCATCATAGAGTAGAGTAGCTCAAGGGATTTTGGATTAATAGGTCTATTTTTATATGAGGATTTTTGAAAGATGATATTTTTGGCTTGTGTTGAAACTTGAGATTAGTTATAGAGTTATAATATTTTGAAGGATTTTGGTTTTTTTTTAGAGGAAAATGGACCAATGAATCCATAGGATCCGCACTAGGTCTTGTTTAGTTAAGACTAGTGAATTCATTCAAAATCTAGTGAAAGCACTTGGTAAACAAGGACACATTTTGTTGTAGTGTTGGGAGAATTAAACCATTTCTTTCTTAAGGTTGTCATTGCAAGGGCATTTAGGTCATTATAGATTATGTATTCCTTCACTATTCTAATTTAAATAAGGTTACTAGGAAAGTGACATGTCATTCATTAATCCATGTCCACCATTAAGCTACTCCTTAAAAATAATTTGCTAATAAAGCTAACAAATTTTACAATAATTTATGTTGGGGTATTGAGAAAATTTAATCTTGAAGCCCTTACTAACTTCTTTGATTGTAATGAGTGAAATGGCATGAAGTTATCTTACATGTATATATGAAGGATGTGGTGTTGCATACTAAACTAGGAGTTTTACAACTTTACATAATAGCATTGGTGCATATTTTTTGGTCACATGTCCACTATATTCACTCATTCCCTAATTTTTATTGGCTTTTAGTTATCAAATGACATGAATTAGGATTCATAAAGTAAAAAAACAATTATATGAATTTCCATGCATGTTCCAATGGCCATGGATGTCATATCAGCATTTTACAAGCACACCCACAATTTTCTTGTTCATTGTCATATTAAGAAATTGAGATAGTTGTATTAAGATGGAAACTTTACCTCCACATCTTTTCCAACCATTTCTTTAAAATTAAACCATTTCTTTTGTTACAATAATTTTAAAAATAAACTTGGGTTCTAAAGGATGGCTGCCACAATTTGGTCCATTTGTAACAACTATGAATGGGTGGTTCTTCATATGAATATTTGTTGCTCTCTGTTTATGAACAATTGAAGGTTTCCAAACAAAGGTTGTCATAACATTTTATTAAGACCCCAAGGTTTCAATTTTCTCAAATCTCAAATGATACCTTGACAACAATGATCCACAACTAACACCAAATTCCATACATTATAATATTTGCTGAAAATTTATTGTGTATATGGATGACATGTTTTAAAGAAATTTTTGATTACATTTGAGAAATGCAAAACCCCTCCCATTTCACAAATGCTTTTCCACCATATAAAATATCTTCTATTTTTTCGGAAGGCATCTCTTAATTTTCCATAAGGACCTTTCATTTTCAAGTCTTGTAGATTATTCATCTTGTTATTTTTTGGATAATTTCATCTATTGAATTTTTTGATAGGTCTTTACATTCAACAAGGCATTCAATTGAAGACATTAAAAGAAGCGAAATAATGTTCACAAACTCTCACCCTGTATGAGCTTGTTTTATACAAATGCCTTTGATTCAAGCTTTATCCTACATTTTGCGCCCTTCAATTTGGATAAGTCCACTACACAAATTCTTTTTTCATATTTGCATATTTAAATAACTATGTATTTTAGTGGTTTGGTGTTTAGACACAATTATTTTCTCACAAACTTCTTCTTTTAAATGAAATGTTTGATTGCCACATTAGGAATGTTACAAAATCCATCCCTAGTGTAACATTCCTAATGTAACATTCCTTACTTTTCTTCTCAAGCACATTCTTTGAAGAAAGATAGAATATAAAAGGAGGAGCATAAGGGCAAGGAAGTGTATTCAAGCTTTAGGTAGTGTGATTGGGAGGTTGAATTGGCCCATGTTATTGATTTTGTAACATTCCCAAAAGTTTCCACCATAAATTCTTCAAAACTTCCTTACCTTAAACACAAGATAATGGGCCAGTAGGGATGGATTTTGGGCCAACATAGTAAGTAAAAATTAGTCATATAACTTATTTGATTTTAAATTTCCATCCCACTTGTGGTTCACGGATGCACACACACACAATGACAACAAAATTCAACAAGTTCTTTGCTTCTCCAAACTTGGTTTGTGATTCTTTCTTTTATAATCTCTTCCTATGTAGTGTTGAGATCTTTGGAAACCTTTGTTCATTGGCAAATAGTAAGAAATTTAATTTTGGAATAGAAATCCCTTGACATAAAAGCATCATGACATTACAATTTATGGCCAATTTTGTTTTAAGATCTTGGGATCATCTAAATTACTGGAAAAGGTAGGAACAAGGTAGGTGTTATGATTCATTTGAATCTTGGGAAATGATTCTTTATTCAAGGATGTTTTTACACTAATGTTGTATTCTAGTGTTGAAGTTGAAACCCAAACCTAAATTTAGTTGTTTTTCCTTTATAAAATGGGGATAAATTTTTTACTCCTATAAGTCTATCTTTTAAAAGTGCAAAACCCAATCCTTACTTTTTAGGTTGTGACAATTTCAACTTTGGGCAAACCTTATGGGAGAAATTGTGATAGCGTTGGTTAGTGAACAAAAATATAGGTGGTTGCTAACTAACTAGTTCCCCCACTTGAAAACAAACCAAAAAATTAACCTTAGGATATCCCCAAAAGAAATCAAAATGGACTTCTTCATTACCCATTGACTTGTTTCATTGCTTGTTAGGATTTTTATTTCCTAACTATGTTCCTCCCCAATTTTAACCTACATTAATATCCCATTCCATGAATAGAAGAACAAAGAACAAATCAATATTTCTTTCTATGGTAGTTTTTAGCCACATTATTATTTTTAATTTAGTGCAATGTAAATAGTAATTTTTTTCCCCAATTGTGTCATGTTGTTGAAATGGTAATCATCCAAAAGTATATCTAGCCAAATTTAATGATATTCAAATTATGAAAGTAAAAAATCTTAAACACTTTTTCATATTGTAGGCAATTGTGGTGATTTGTGGAAAAAAATTCATTCATTTTTTGGCAATTTAGTAAAAAAGGAATTTGGAATAACTGTTTTTTCAAAATAGTTTTTGCAAAATGGAAAAACGCTTCCATAAAAAAATTCAATGAATGTTGTCGGAATCAAACTCAATTTCTGAATTAAATTGAACTCCAAATGTTTTAGAAAGTTTTTGAAACTAAAGATCTTATAAAATCGAAAACATTTCTCAAAATGGCATTGAAAGTTCTATCAAACCAAAATTGAAAGGTTTTTCGGAAAAAAAAAATGTACAACAAGATCAATGTAGGCTATGGTGGACCAGTTTTCATGTCACAAATGACAATTTTTGTCAAGTATCAGTGTAAATGAAATGGTTAATTTGTATTTTACATGTCAAATTTTTCCAATAAAAACTTAATTTGAGATTATTAACTTGAATATACATATGATGCAAATGGTTACCATACATAACTTACAAAATTGAAAGACTTGTGAACTTTTAAATTAAAACTAATGGATTTCACGCAAGACAACAAGTTTTATATATGAATTTTTAAATGATGGAATAATAATACCAATGATGATAATTGTTAGGGCTTCAATTTTAGCTAGAAAAATATCAATAAAATCAAGTTAAAGTTTCTTGGGAGCATGTCAATTTAATTTGATATATTGTCTAGCTATAATATAAAATAATCTTAATGGAAATATTGGTTTTTCTTGTTAATGTTAAGCCATAGGTCTTTTCAAATTCCATATGAATATGGGAAAATATTCATTTTATGTTGAGTTTGTGTGCACAAAATGCAAAGGAGATAGACTTTGGATGATGTTTTCAAGTGTGACTTTTTGGTCTACCATAACTTGTATTCACTCAACATTAGTCTAGTTTTGGGTTTTAGTTTCAACATTGGAATATCAATATTGTTAAAAGAACCTTAAGATCAAATCTTTAAAGAGACAAACAAGTCCCAATGAAATTAACAATTCGACATTATGTGATGGCTCTACCCTTTACCCAAGTTTGAACTAGTGTTGGACAATCTTTCATTTTTATGAAATCCTTTGATTTTGGTTCTAAAAACATTTAACAATAAACTTGGTTTTCGTTTTAGTTCCACACACATTTTACTTTTTATTTTTAAAAATTAATTTTAATTTTGAATTTAGTTTGAAAAATCAAACTTGGTTTTGGTTTGGTTTTTATTAACCTAGATTGAAACTAATGATTAACTTTTGTTTAACATGTAATTAACCTTGGTTCTAGTTAGTTCTTTTTCAAAGATATGTATTTTAGTTATAGTTTTAAATTTGATTTTGATTCCACACATAAATAAAACACGGTTATGTGTCCAAATTTTAAATTGTTAAATTTTGGTTTCAACTTCAATTTTGATAATAAAACTGTATTTTAATTTGATTTTTACTAAGCAAAATCAAAATCGACGATTATGACATGTGAAAGTTAGTATAGGCCCAACACTAGTTCAAACCAACAAAACTGAAAATAGAAAATGTTGCATGAAAACTTCCAAAAATGAAGTCATTCATAGTTCACACGAAAACACTTGGTCAACATCTCTCAAAATGCGGGAATGAATGAACCCTAGAGTGAAACCACACATCACCAAATACACATCTACGACCAAACAATGATCCCCATCTTACTTATCTCTTGTCCATTTTGAGCAATCTTCATAGTTAAAGGGTGTGCCAAGTAAAGGTTTACAACACCTCTTTGAATTGCATTGCTGAGACAAAGGAGCAACCCAGAAAATAAATGAAGAGAATACACTATCCAAGTCACAAACTATTTGAAAAAAAAACATTAAAGCCTTCATACTTTCAAACTTCATATCTTTTTCATTTCATACCTTTTTTGAGTGATCTAAACAACTATAAGTGCACCAACTAGAGCTTTACAAAACCTCTTTGAAGTCCTCTTTGAAATCCATAGACAACATAGTAACAATGCTTAAAGATTCTAAGTTCCAAATCACAAATGCTTTTAAGTCACCACTTACCAAACCTTGAACCCCCTTAGTTGAAGACTTTGTATCTTTTTCATTTCTTGTCCTTTTCGAACAATCTTCATGACTAAAGGTGTGCCAAATGGAGGTCTACAATACCTCCTTGAACTCTAGAGCCAGTAGCAGAGGAAATGTCCAAAGATATTAAGCTTTCTAATACACTTTTAAAGGTGCATTCACACCTAATGTTAAGTTAATGTTGTGTGAAAATCTAGGTGGCATCTTAGGTGGCAGCCAATGTCAAATGGCCGATTTTTTAATATTAAGTGAATGTTAACTTAACATCAAATCTTCACAGTAAATAGGTTTAGGACCTAGGTCCTAAATGACTAGCTTGGTGTTAGGGGACTTAATACTAAGATCCTTAACACCAAGTGTGAATGCACCTTAAGTGCTGGGCCATTAGCCTGTCCACTCTACCAATATTGTTCCCAAGTACATTTGCAGCGGGGCATTTTTTTCTCAAGTTTGTGAGGTAGTTGGAGTGGCGATCTACGAGAAGAGGAAATAGCCAAGTTTTGGCTATAGGACAGAGAGCAAAGTTCAATTTTGTTTTGGAATCTTACTATAATCTGGCAACATCCTAGAAGCTATTGTCTACATATGGCGAATTGATCTATTTACTCATCAGAATATGGCGATTTTTTTGCAGCTTTTTCCCATAAAGAATCCTTTCTAGGATTCATATTTCCCCAAGTGTGTTTTTTTCTCTTCTTTTTTTTCATCAATTTTTTGATGTTGCTTAAGTGGCAATAAGTTCATAAGTATATTTAGCCAAATTTGAAAATATGAAAGTAGAAAATTTTAAGCACCCTTTCATATTAGAATCAATTGTGGCGATTTTTGGGAAAAGAATTGAATTTTTTTTCAAAAAACAACAGGGCATTTTGCAACAGATATTCTTTTTAAAAAATTCGTAAAATGGCGAAAATTCGCCACAAAACAAAATCATTGAACAAATCGCCCCCGCCCCCTCCTTTTTTTTGTCGCCACAAAAAAAATTCACTGGCCGCCCCCCCTTTTTTTGTCGCCAAGTAGCGAGAAATGTCGCCCCCAAGCAAAAAGGACACTGGTTACTTTCGGAGATCCAAGGATCGAATCCGGAAGTCTACACTGCACACTGTCGGTGCAACGCCGGAGCATCGATCGCGCTCTCTCTCTCTCTCTCTCTCTCTCTCAAGACTCTCTCGCTGGTTTGCCGGGTGTTGCTTGCGACTAGGTGGTCCTTGCTTTGCTAAGGGAGGAAGAAGCTATGGCCGAGCAGCAGGAGGAGGAGGAGGAGGTGGGTGTTCCGGAGCCCAGCATAGAGAACGTTTTGGAGCAGAATTCGCTCAAGTGGATATTTGTGGGAGGTAAGGGAGGAGTAGGGAAGACCACATGCAGCTGTATGCTGGCCGTGTTGTTGGCGCGCGTGCGTGCTTCGGTGTTGCTTATCTCCACGGATCCTGCTCACAATCTGAGTGATGCATTTAGGCAGAAGTTCACGCGGACACCGACGTTAGTGCAGGGATTTTGTAACCTGTTCGCCATGGAAGTGGATCCGAAAGTGGAGGAGAGCGAGGAGTTTTTGGAGCAGCAGATGGAAGAAGGTGTGGGGAGTTTTGTGTCGGAACTGGCTAATGCTATTCCTGGTGTTGACGAGGCCATGAGCTTTGCGGAGATGCTCAAATTGGTGCAGAATATGGACTACTCGGTCATCGTTTTTGATACTGCTCCCACTGGACACACGCTCCGTTTGTTGCAGTTTCCATCTACCCTAGAAAGGGGATTAGGCAAGATGATGAGTTTGCGGAATAAGTTCGGCGGCTTGATCAGTCAAGTCTCCAGAATGTTTGGTGCAGGCGAGGAATTTGGGGAGATTGCTCTCATGAGCAAGCTGGAAGGTATCAAATCCGTGATTGAACAGGTCATAAACACAGCTTTCGCCCTCTCTTACTCTCAGTCTCTTCCACACTTGCAGATTTGGTTTTGCTCAGGTTTAGGGTTTGGGTATTGAGACATATTATGTACTTAGTTTTGCAAAGTTAGGTCTTCCAAAATCTTCTGGTATCATCATCAGCTTTAGACAAAATGCTTTGGCTCAAAATGTTTGTGAGTTCAGGTGTGAGTAATGATGATGGAGTGGGGGGGATGGATGGTGATGCGTTTTGAGCAGGTGAATGATCAATTCCGTGATCCTGATTTGACAACCTTTATTTGTGTATGCATACCGGAATTCCTGTCCTTGTATGAGACAGAGAGACTGGTTCAGGAGCTATCACGGTTTGAAATCGACACCCACAATATTATCATCAATCAAGTGCTCTTTGAAGAAGATGCTATGGAGTCTAAATTGCTGCAAGCACGAGTGCGCATGCAGCAGAAATACATTGACCAGTTCCATGAACTCTATGAGGATTTTCACATTATCAAATTGCCACTTCTTCCTGAGGAAGTTCGAGGAACTGAGGCGTTGAGATCTTTTGCTGTGAATTTGACCATGCCTTATAGACCAGGGGTAGAAGACGCAGAGACTGAGAGGGTTGGGATTGCCAGAATTCAGGAACTGGAAACACAGACAGCATCCTTACGAGCACAGGTTTTAGACTTACAGTCCAAGTTGGAGAAGCAATGGAAAGGCAAAGACTTGGCTGATACGTGACTTATGTGTTTTAAAGCCAAGGTGCATAGTACACCAGGCACATTACAACACTCTCTGTTTCTCTTCGAGCCTAGAGCCAGTGCATTTACAACTTCTGTTCCTCACTAACCCTATAACTAGTTCATTTCATGTTTGAGCTCTGCATACAATCTCTGACTATCAATATGCTTATGTAGGTGGACTGACATCGTACATTCATGCAGATTATCAGGTAAAAGAATGCAATTATGTCTGTAGCCTAAGGAGAGTCAAATTACACCAATCAACTAAACAACTCCAGAAACCCAGTACATACTACACAGAATTGTCATTTATCTCTGACATCCAGAATCCTGCAATCATGATTGCACACTGGAATCTGCAGATCAAATTTACCAAACTAGAATTTAGTGACATATGTCTCAATTGACAGATGCCTGTGAGTGGAAAACTTTATGTACATATTGGGTATTTTTCCGGTGAAATTTAATTAAATTTTTTTGGCATACCTCTCTTTTGAAAAGAATTCTCCTTCAACCTTAAACTGATATTCTGTTTTGCTGTTGTGTCTCAGTCCTAACTTCTGGCTGAAACATAGTGAATAAGCCATTTATAACTTTGATGCGATAATTGTCAACAAAAAAATTGTTTCAAAGACAAAGCATCCAGGGAAGAAAATGATCATAAATGGAATATGCAAGGTCATGTCATGACCAATGAAGGAGATTGGCCATGTTCCATGGAAATGATTGAAATTTGCAGCACTAAAAATTCACGCAACTGAATCTTTACCTAGACTTTGCCTCAACTCATGAGACAGGAATGTTGTTACAAGGAGTGCCGAAATCTTACATTTTGATATTTTGCTTCCAACTTCAGTCTCTCAGCTGCAGTTCTTGAAGGCTTCTGGAGAAGAAACCAGCTTGCAAAGGAAGGCTACACAACAACTGATCTCTCAAAGGCTTACATCAAGCTCTTATATAAGCCAACATCAATCAGCATTTTATCAAACAACTTTCTTGAGCAGCATTGGTACAATTCTCATGGAAGTTGTGATTCAGGTTTGTCTTTGTGGGATTCACATACTCAACCTATGACTGATGTCCAGCACTTCTTTGCTGAATATTTATCGATTTTAGAAAATGGAGTTTCAAAGGCAGTTTCAAATTTAATTTCAGAATTTCAACATATGAAATCAAGTATCCAAAGTACACATTTTATTGTGTATTTGTAATAATAACCCAATGGTTGAGACAATAAATAGTTTCTCACAAATTGGGAGTTTGATTTTCAACAATTTTGGCAAAGGGGAATAGCTCTAAAGTTATTGTCAATGAGATTATGATCGAGTCTTTCTGCAACTGTACACAGAGTCTAGCTTCCATGTAATTCCTGTATATTGTTTGGTTTTGAATTGATTGTTGCCTAGCACCTCCGAGCAGGTCCACTCCAGGGTTTTTCTTTTCAATTTTTTGAAATTGAAAAATTGGCAATTTTTTTCCCAAAGAATTAACAAAATTAGTCGAATTTTCCCAATTAAAAAAAATAAATGGCAAAATTTGTCCCAAAAAAATTACTAGTCCACTCACACCTGATATGTGGGTCTCTATGTCTCTTCCAGTGTCTACTCTCTACCATATCGAGTTATTGTATAAGTTATTTTCTCACACCCACTTATAAACATGAAATGTTGTTGATCCTGCATAGGCAACAATCACTTAATTGCCATCACATGTGCCAATCATTAGGACTCGTCGATCAAAGCTAATCATATATATTTTCCTAGCCCTTTTGAAGATCAATGCATCTTGTGTATATTTACAAGTCCAAATTCAATTTTACACTAAGTATTCAAAGCATGAACTTCATCAAAAAATTACAACCTATTCAAAAGCCATTATACTGCTGGCTGGCACTCTTGTGTTGTGAACATATTTCCTCCTTTTACTCAATTTTGATTGAGAAAGAGTTTTAAAAGCAACTAGATTGAGTGCTTCAAGTGTTTTAATGATACTCTCCAAAACCTAAGCAAAACGTTTTACTGGGTACTTTGCTGAAATCTCCAAGGCCTCCCCTAATTTGTCTACGTACTTTATCACTTACATACAAACTATAGACAAACTGATAGATATTAATATTAGATCTTACATTTTAATTCTACAATATTGATAGCTTGTCATTGCCATATGGGCCATTATGGGGTCCAACGCTCTATTCCATTCATAAGCAGTTTGTGTAAGATCCCTCCCACTATTAACCCTTAATTGACATTTGACCAAAATGGTCCCAATCCAAAAAAGCGGCCAGGTCACATAAACATGCTTACATGCCATGAAAAATGTTGGAATAAAAAAAATTCAACTTCATAGAGTTGTAAAGGACTTCAACTTGAATGTTGTAATTTCTAAAACAAAATGGAGATTTGAATGAGAAGTGGAAAATTGTCACCATTGAAAGTTTAGTCTTTTTCATTTTAGGCAACTTTTAAAATTGCAAGTTTTTGAAAACTTGAATTGAGATGTTTTGCTCTATTTTGTTAGAAAAATTTATGGTAGATAGAGGGCATGCATATGATCCATGTGGCCCAAAAAAATAGCAAAAAAGAGTGGGTGGTCATAGTTGATAGTCCAATATAAATCTACAAAAATTAAAATTGGAATTCATCGTTTTTAAGGAAAATTCATTTGTGGGTACATTGGGACTATTCCTAAACCTAGCTTCCATCCTAGAAATTTGCATGCCATGGTTTGATCTAGTTCCTATTTTCAAAATGTTCAAAACATTGGGCAACAAAACATTTCATTAATTTTCATGTTAGTATTGCATAAAGTTGTTTAAAGCTTCCTTTCACGGTCAATAGCATGCAAAAATTCATATGACAAACACCTAGAGATAAGAAAATCTAATAAGAATAGGCAAGCCCTATTCCATAATTGATATCCACTACTCATGTATGTCCAATTTTGAAACCTTTCTTAATAAAGAGTATTGAAGGAGGGATAGTAGTCACATTTGATCATTCAACATGACTAGCAAAACTAAAGATGTATAAAAATGGATTTGTAACTTGATGTAGTTAAACAATAATCTATGTAATTGTTTAATGATAAATTTGTTAATAGAATTTCACAATTTAATTCGGTCATGGTGCATTGATTTTCACATATTAATTTATGTGAAAGTCATATGAAATCACATGGGGAATCATGTGATGTATAAACTTTAGAATATTTCTTGGTTTTTGTTCTTTTAAATAGTATATAATTGGGTGTTTGTGACCTTGAGACACACCTTCGCTTGATAGAAATTTTTTGTTGTATGAATGTAAATTTTGATGAAATAGAATTGTGAAAGGAATCGAGATTTTAGTTTTGAAAGGTTTTGGTGTTGTTTATGTGTAATTCATGGTAGGAGAATGGTGTGGCATACTAGTTATACATAGATAATAAAAAGGCGAAAAAATATTTTTACAAATAAGAACATAGATTTCCATAACTATGTAATAAACATACATAGTTTCGGTCCTAAACTCATTTGTGATCTACATCTTTTGGTCTCATAACCGGGACACAAGTCTATGTTCTTTGTGTTGTGGGATTGTTGAAAGTTTGGTAGGAAGAAGAAAAGAAAAACAAAACAAAAAACAAATTATTTGTTTTGTTTTAGAACGAGAAATGTAAGGTGATTTGTTTATCCTCAAATCATGGATAGAAATGACAACATGGGTGGAGGAGATTCAACTTGTGGCAATGGAAATTACGAAAGGCAAACCAAGTTGAGTTTGGTGCACGATTGGACACATAAAACAACATCCTGAAGACTATAAACATGAGTCATTATGTTTGACCCCAAGTTTACTTTTGGATTTTACTCATAATCCTAGGCACGAACTAAAGTTGGATTTGTGGGAATCTGAAAAGTTTCACAAAGAAAAGCTACAAGCAAGAAAGGAAAAGAAAATGGCATGTGTTAAGCCATATGATAGAATGTAAATAAAAAGTCTATAAAGGATAATAAGTATTCATGAATAAATTCATGATTGTTATACCTTGTTGAAACCTTGAGACTTTTTAATTCTTATGTAAAAAGTGTTGTAGATTTTCGAAAGAAATAAAATAGATATGTGTTTTATTTTTAGGATTAATGTTTTAGATAAAACATTAATATCAACGTTAGGAAAGGCTTTTAGTTCCCCTGGGGCACAATTTCCAGAAGATAAGTAACAAACCCCATCGTTGACATTAGGAGTTGCTAGACTAAGTTCACATGTTGAAAGACTTGTTGAAAGACCTTTTGAAGAGCTTGGAACTATAGGTGAACCAAGTGTGTTAGTGTCACAACTACGTGGATGACGGGAAGAATTTGGACCTTAACTTGACCCGGAACCTACAAAGCAACGCCAAAAAGTAATCTCACTAGAACAACATTTACTCATCTGGTTTAAGAAGAAGGATGTGACTTTAAATTATGTTAGGATTAATAACTTGCATGTCATGTGGAGTGAAGGCGTCATTGATACTTGTGATGGTCGTGATCTTGTAAATGTTATTTTCCAATCCAAACATTTAAATAGGATAATTGCAGGGTTGAAGATGTTTAGTCCTTTTAAAAATTTACACCCGGAAGATAGGGAAAATTTTATTATGAGTGCAATTTGGGCCATTGGGAATTTCTTTATTCATGAGGAAAGGTTGTAAAATCTAACTCATAGTTAGACAAAAATAATTTATTAGTTTGATGTTTTTAAAAAAAAAGATAAAATAAGAATCAACATGGTTATTCCAATTTTTAGGGGAAGTAAATGTGAAGACCTTGAAATATTTTTTAGGCAATAGAAGAGAGCTTGTATTGGTACGGGGCTTAGGATAACTATAAAATGGTTTAATTTCCTTCCTAAGTTTTTAGAAGGTACGACATCACATTGGTTTGAAGGACAGATAGAAGCATTGAAGAGATCATGGAATGACATAATTAAAGCCCTAATGAAGGAATTTTCCTGTGAAGAATGTCTACCAAAACATAATACTTGAACAAAATCAATTAAAGCAAGGGGCTTTAGAATCAGTGAGAGAGTATAAGGAGAGAACAATGACATTGTAAAATAAACTCTAAGGGTGTCTTAGGGCATAAGGTCATGAGAAACTAATCCAATTTTTGTGGGAATCAATGCATTGGTGCTAGAACATTTCACCATTAGTTTGTTGTCAGAGTTGTGACAACAAGTGAGATATGAACAAGTGAAGACATTTGGTAAAATAATGGAGGTGGCCGAAAAGAAGGAAATGAGCATGGAGGAAATTACACAACCAACTATGTAATCCATGGTGAAAATAGTTCAATTTTTTATTGAACCAGAGCTATGAAAGCATCCAGAAATGAGCTCCTACATGGAGTCGGCTATGGAACAAATGATCAATCAAATGAACCAATTGAACCTCCATCTATTACAGCCGATGATTAGTAAAAGTAGAAACATAGAGAAGGACCTGTCGACAACTCAATGTTATAAATGTTAGGAAATGGGACATTATTCAAGAGAATGTCCAAACCTGCTAGCCTTGGCTACTAGATAAAATGTGGGTCCTTCTATTCGAAGGATTTTTGCAGAGGAGAAAGGTAAAGCTCAAGTACATTTAATTGAACTGATGAGTGAAGGGTGAAAAAAGGCTTTGATGGGTTTGGAAAAGAGCTTCAAAATTCATGAGGATGTGATTGATATCATGGCCCGAACTAAACGACTAGCGAAAAACACTACTCATCCTGACGCAAGCGTCAAGAGGTTTAAGGAGATGGCGAAAGCCCCAAAAGAGAAGAAAAAGAACTGAAGGTGGAGGTTTAGATTCTAAAACTTTCCGATTTCTAGAGATTTCAGTCCTTATTCGATGCTGAAGGATGTGAAATCTCAGAAAATGGACGTCATCATTGGACAGTTGGTGGCAATGGTGCCATCAATTCAAAGGGAGTTGAAGAAGGGGTTGTCAATACCTAAAGTCCCAAAGGTACCCTCACCTTTGAATGCCATAGCAGTTGAGCGTGAATGTGATCCAATCATTGATGTGTAGTGTAATGGATTAATGTTGCGCGGAATGTTGGTGGACTAAGGGGCAGGAATCAATGTGATGACAATTCCTGCAATGAGGTACTTAGGGTTGAAAATTGATAGATTGGCCTTAGTAACCCTAAAATGGCTAACAAACGAGTTGTTAAGCCAAAAGGGGTAATTAGTAGTGTTGCAATCACATAATGGGAGTTTCCACCATTGTGGATTTCCATGTGGTATTAAAGCAAAATGGGGCTTACCCGATGATATTAAGTAGGCCTTGGTTAACAAAGTCACATGCAAGGAACTATTGGGGCGAAGGATACATGACCATTGGAATTCATCCTAATCGATAAAAAGTTCCATTTGCCAACTTTGTGAAGAGCTCTGGAGAAACGAGTGAGTATGATGATGAATAAAAAATAGACCAAGGTTTTAGTTCTGAAGTAATTTACACAAATGATTCTAATGAAGAGGAATTAGGGTTATATACTTTGGAAGCAATCCCCAAAGTTGGAACTTTGCCTCAGGCAAATCAAAGGGTTCAAAGGGATGAGGACCAACCACCTCCATGCGTGTTGACAAAAGGAAAAATCATGGAATGGGTGAACAAGATTCAATTAGGATGAGACTTTTGCCCTAAGGAAAGAAAACAATATGAGGGTTTACTTCGTAAGTATATCCATCAATTTACTTTCACCTACAAGGACCTTAAGGAAGTCACCATGGAGCAACACAAAATTGAATTGTTATTGAATGCTAAACCAATCAGGACCAAGTAAGGGAGGTGGAAGCCAAAATACATTGTAATGGTGAAAGAGGAATTTGACAAGTTGTTGGAGGCATGGTTCATTATGCTTATGGAGACAACTGAATGGGTTTGTCATGTGGTATTGGTGTTGAAGAAAAATGGCAAGCTAAGGGTATGTGTCAACTACAAAGTTTTTAAAAAAGTAACTAAAAAATATCAATATCTTTTGCCATTTTGTGAAGAAATTTTGGAGGAGATAATAGGACATGAAATGTACACATTTGAAGATGGGTACATGGGCTACCACCAAGTGAAAATTGCTCCAGAAGATCAATTGAAAACTACATTCACCACACCATGGGGAACATTCTGTTACATAGTAATGCCCTTTGGTTATGTAATGATCCAGGGACATTTCAATGTTTGATGAAACAAGGTTTTTGAACCATTCATGGGCCTTTTTCTATGAGTTTTCATTGACGACTTTAGAGTTTATAGTGATAGAACTTCTCACCTTGCCAAACTGGAGTTATTTTTTTAACGTTTTGATGGTTCAAAAGTGACTTTGAGCCCTAAAAAAACGATAATTGGTTTTTTAGAAGGGAAGATGGTTGGACACATTGTGTCTAAGAATGGGGTAGCCACAGATCCTGAAAAGCTTGATAGGATTTCAAAGCTTCCCTTTCCCACCACAAAGAAAGCCTTTTGAGGTTTTTTGGGGATGGTGGGTTATTATCGAAGGTTCATACATATGTTTATGGCAAAAGCACGTTTTTTAACACGATTCCTATGTGACGATGCACCTACACCAATGGAGGATGAAGCGTCAAAATGTGCATTTGAGCAGCTGAAATTAGTTCTTCAAGTTGCATCAATCCTTCAAACTCCAGATTGGAACAAACCATTTTTAGTATATTGTGATGCATCCGAAAAAGTGGTGGGGAGCACACTATCCCAATTGGACGAAAATGGGCATGACCATCCCATTCATTTTGCTAGTAGAAAATTAATTTCAGTTGAAAAACATTATCTGTGATCGAACAGGAAGGTCTTGTAGTTATTTTCTCTATTAAAAAGTTTCGCCATTACTTGTTGGGATATAAGACCAAAATTGTGACAGATCACAAGGCTTTAACCTACTTAGTCAACAAGTTTAATCTAAGTGGTCGATTTGCTGAATGGCTGTTATTGATGGAAGAATTTGACATTAACATTGTCCATCATCCAAGAAGGCCACAAGATAATGTTGATGGCCTTACAAGAGCATACAAAGGAATGGGTGATGTTTCAAAGGATGATGACTTTTCAGATGTAGTAATAATGACCATTAATATAGATGAAACGCTTGAAGAATACCGATAAATCATTCAATACTTGGATGGCATGAGGTTTCCAATTGGAGCTTCAAAGGTGGTACGAACACGGATTGCGCACAAGAGTCGGAATTACTCGATGATAGGCAACCAACTTTACTTCCAAGGGAGAAATGGTGTTTTATGATGAACCATTGGAAAAGGTGACACCTCACGTCTTTTGTATGAATTTCATGATGGGTTCTATGGAAGCCATTTTGCGAAACGAATCACAACATAATTTTTTTTACTAGGTTATTATTAGCCCACTCTCTTCAAGGATGCCCATGATTATTGCAAGAATTATGATTTATGTCAAGCTTATGCACAAAGGTCCACTGTGAGTGGCCTTCTACATCCCATACCACCTTTAGGACCTTTTGAAAAATGGGGAATTAATTTAATGAGCCCATTGCCAATGGCTAGGAGAGGGCATCGATTCATTGTGGTTGCCACTTACTACCTCACAAAATTTGCAGAAAAACATGCTTTAAAATCCTCGGAGAAATAAGAAGTAGTACGATTTCTATATGAACAAGTCTTTATTCGATTTGGGACACCACTTAAAATTGTTTATGATAATGGTCCTTAGTTTTAAAGTGAGGTTGTGGAAAACATGTTAACATGTTTTGCAATGAAACATAGGTTTACCACTATGTATAAACCTAACAATAATGGCCTAGTAGAAAATACCAATAAGACATTATGTTCCATGTTGGCAAAAGATGCCAAGGTTCATGTGAACAGTTGTGATTGGGATCTCAAGATCCACCATGTTGTGTGGGTTTACAACATCACATACAAAACTGACACATGGTATTCGCCTTTTCGTTTAACCTATGGGATGGAAGCGCTTTTACCCATCGAGCTAGAAATAATGATTTTACGCACTGCCATGACGATGAAACTTCCTTTGGATGAATCCCAACGCCATCGCTTATAACAATTTAATGAGTTGGATGAATTGCAATTAAGAGCCCACCAATCCATTTAAGTCGCGCATGCTTATAAAAAATTATTACCCAAGTGGTTTGGACCCTTTGTTATTAAGAAGGTGTTTACAGATAATGGACTTTATGAGCTTGAAAATGTTGATGGTTCACCATATCTAGATCGCATTAATCATGACAAATTGAAAAAGGTCATGGATATGTGATTCCAAGGATGGAATCCATAATGAATTTAGGAATGATGTAACTTAATGTAGTTAAACAATAATCTATGTAATTGTTTAATGATTTACTTGTTAATAGGATTTCATAATTTAATTTGGTCATGGTGCATTGACTTTCACATATTAATTTATGTGAAAATCATGTGAAATCACATGGGGAACCATGTGTTTAATTTCCTTTTGAATATTTTATGTGAAATCACATGGGGAACCATGTGTTAGTTTCTTTTTTATTATTTTATGTGAAATCGCATGGGGAACCATGTGATGTATAAACTTTAAAATATTTCTTGGTTAGTTTCCTTTTAGATAGAATATAAGTGAGTGTTTGTGACCTTGAGACACACCTTCATTTGATAAAAAGATTTTGTTCTATGAATGTAAAATTTAATGGAATAGAATTGTGAAAGGAATCGATATTTTAGTTTTGAAAGGTTTTGGTGTTGTTTATGTGTAGTTCATGGTAGGAGAATGGTGTGACATACTAGACAATAGAAAGGTGAAGAAATATTTCTACAACCAAGAACATAGATTTCCATAGCTATGTAATAAACATACATAGTTTTGGTCGTAAACCCGTTTGTGATCTACAGATTCATAGCTCCTATTACAACCCTAACATAACAATTCAAGTACCACCTACCAACTACTTTATTTTAACTTTTTGCCATCCAACATCCATAATATATTTTTAAAATTTTATACCTTTGGAGCAAATCTCTCAATGTTCATTAGTTTCTTAGTCCTCTAACCCATCTCCCCATACGATAGAATGGCCCATCACTGATCATTAACCTATCACTGATCATTTTAACAAATCTTTCTTAATTTTTTTCTTTTGAATGATTCAAAATGTTACAGGAGCGCCTTCTCAAGCTTTACAAATCATCTTTGAAATGCAAAGCTAAAGGAATAACCAAGAAAGAGCAGTAAAGAAAATACATTTTTTCAAATTACAATACACGTTTTTTTTTCATTTTTTTTCATTTTGATCTTTCATATTTCATTAGTGCATAACTTTTTCATTTTTTGTTCAAATCGAACAATTTAAATATCTTTGAAATCACATATTAAGTTTTACAAATCTTCTTTTAATTCTAAAGGTAACAAAGTAATACTTCAAGATTTTTTGAGGGATCAAAAATAGGCTATGAATTGTTTGGTCTAAAATCTTTTGTAAAAATGACCCCCCTTTATTTTGGGGGGTCATAATTTTTTCACCTCCAATTCATTTTTGTCGATTTCTACTATGATAGGTGTGCCATGAGGAGGGTTGGATCTACCCTTTGGAAACCATAAACAATGGGACCCTCTTACAAAAACGACAAGCAAACCCTACATTAAGTGATCGTTCATGGGTTGTTCTACTTTATGCACTTGTAGACCTAGATGAAAAGCATATCCCACTCTGTGTTCAATGCTCATCTATTATTAGTTTGAAGACCAACAATTCCATGTTCCCCATTTTAATTTGTCATCAGATTTACACCTCCTAGTTTGTAAGCTTGGGATTTATGCGACCCATGAAATTCATAAGTTCTTGTGTTTCATATTTAAATTTTATTCTACTTTACTACAACCCTTGCTTCACAAATATATCCACCCATGAAGTAAGTTTTTAAAATGATATTGATTTTGGATAAAAATGTTTTTGCTTTATTCCTTCATAATCATTAGATGACATGTTTACTTGTCTTTGGACACTTAATATGAGATATGAAAATGCACCTTTCAAAGTTTTAGACCTGACATTATCATCATTTCTAAACAAAACATCTTCATCTTATTGTTGGAATGTAGATTGTTGACCTAAAAACTATTTTTATTACGCACAATGGAATAATTTTAAGGAACATCAATATAAATTTCAAATCTTACAACCTATATGAGCAATTCACAAGACAACTTCTAAAATTTTGCAAGCACAAAAACCACTTAGGGTAAATAGGCTGGTATGTGAACATTTATGAAATTAAAGGAGGTTGAAACCTCACACACATTGTTCCTCGACTTTTGAAGCTAAAACAACATTTGTAGCCCTTTGCCTAGTGCTTCCAATGCTACAAAAATTTCTCAATTTGGCAAAAGAATGGGAAAGATATGGAGTGTTTGGTGTAAGGGGTTCAATGTTTGGTGATGGGTGAATTAAAATAGATTAAAATTTTGAATTTAAAATATTTGATCTTTGCATCTTTGCCATTATAATAATATCAAGTTTGTAAAGCTTTAGTTGGCACACCCATCACATTTTAATCACTCAAACCGTATTAAAAATAAAGAAGATATGGGGCTAGAACTAGAGAGGGGTCTAAAACTATTTTCTCAAAAATTTTAAACAAATTATCACTCATCCTTTTCCTAAGTTTTCTGACGCGCTCCTAAGTCCCGGGGTGAAACCCATTTGAGGGTTTCACTTTGTCAAGTTGCGGAAAGTTGGGGACTTAGGGCACGCTCCCGGCTTCCAACATTAGAAAGGGGTAGAGGGTTGTGTTGGGAGCCCCGGGATTAGACTAGGAAGAGGGACTAGCTTATGTTGTGTGAATCTGCATCCAAAAACCAACCACAAGAGGTTAGTTTAACATTCGGGACACCTTTGGGTGTGTTGGGACAAGCCATGGGCACTTGGACACACAAGATTCACCACGGCCCGGACTCAAGGGAAGCCACCACCTTCCCCCATATAGTATTCTCTATAGCTCTCCATCGAGGCTACATCCAAATGGCTCTTTTTCCCAAGACTCCCGAAATTGTCTTGACGGGACTCCCAGAACTTTGAACGGCCATAACTCCCGACTGCAGAGTTTCATTGCGACGAGGTCTGAACCAAAGTTGTAGCCCTAGTCAAGATCTTTCCAACGCCATGTCGCACTCTCGAATTGGATGTCGGGAACAGGTCGATTCCTGACTTTTAGTGGTCGGGAGTCAAACTGTCAATTTGACTCCCGGCCCTTCTTTTGCCCATAACTTGGGCTGCAGATGTCCAAATGACCAATGCGAGGCCATTTTCGGTATCTACGTTTCAAGACCTTTTCAATGACATTAAGAACACTCCAATGCGAGGTGTTTTGAGTCTTGCTGTCGAGCTCTGAACATTCGGGAGTCCCGGAGGACTCCAAATCCCCAACTTTGGAAGTGTTGGGCTTCACCCCCACACTTGGCCAAAGTGGGGTTGCGACATTTTCTATGTTGCTTCTTTACTTATGGTGCTCAAAGAACATTTGTAGCCTTTCAATTTGTGTCCAATGACACAGATCATTCAATTTTATTAAGAAATGAAGAAAATATTGGAAAATGTTCAATGATGAATAATTTTACCCTAGTTCTATGCAATTTTTTCATTTCTCCAACCTTGTCATCATCATGGTTTGCTTTATCATTCATTTCTAAATTCCAGCACCATGCACCTCACACTAGAATTAAACATCATAATGGGGAAGACAATGAATCAAAAATTGTCCAAAAAAATCCTTTCATCTCCACGAAACAGTGTAACCTAAAAACAGAGTCATCTATTTTTGGATGAAGGCTACTTATACTATAACTAGATTGTTGGCAGCACAATGCTTCAATGATGCTAAAAAAAGAAAAAAGAAATCTATTATGTTTCTATTTTTTGTGTGTGATCTTGTTGTTTTGCATGTCATGACAAGGGAGTTAGCTGTTGAGATGGAATGCAATCTCTATAGCCCAATGAAAACACTTCAGGAGATTTGTGGTTCAAATTTTTAGAAAGAAATTCGCAAGTGGATTTTGGGGAGGCAAAGAGATGAAATGAGGTTGAGGAAGTGAAGGCAAGGGGGTTGTGGTGTGATAAAAGGGAAGCTAAATGACTGGACTTAAGTAGAGGATTAAAAATTGTGGTTTGATTTTGATTTTGGAGTGTTGCAGATAGGTAGAAGCAGAACTTGATCAAGAGGATTGAATGAGAAGAATCTTGACGAGAAGACTTTCATTGTGTTAAGAATGTCAGGAAAAGGTCCAAAGTTGTTGCATGTGTTTTTTTAGGGACCAAAACAAGGGAGAAGATGAACGTGTCTAAGATTTTTGGAGTGGTTGTGTGGCAGCTCATCATGATGTTTTTGGGGATTTTGTCTTGATAAAAGTACATGTTGTCTTGTGGAAGCTCTAGAGGTTTTTGGGATTAAGGGGATGTTGGGAAGTAGTGACGTTTAGACTAGTTGATTTTGTCCCTAAATCTGTGTCTAATCTGTGAGACTAAACCATGTTAAAGTAGTAGTGTTAATATTCTGTGGGGATTCTATTGTTGGGTATGAGATGTTAGCCACATAAAACAATTGTTGATTCCTAGAAAAGAAATCCAGATGAGTACCTGATCCTTTGTGGTCCATAGAATTAAAGCCATAGAACTTAGATGTATGTTAAGATCTCGAAGAAGAAGAATATTTGAATCAAAATTGTCATGTCTTCAGTAAAAGTATCAAAATCATACTTCAATCTATGGATGTCTAGCTAAGGGGATGTGCAACTATAAAAAATATTCCCCTTGTTTTTGGTATTAGAGTAGTAGATCCTAAAAGGTTGGTACATATGAAATTATTGGAGTATTCGGAAGATGAGATGTTTTGAAAGATAAAATGTCTGATATTAGTGACGAGCATTTTGTTGTAGAAAGTTAGGAAATTCAGGAAGAACAAATTATTATTAGATTTGATTTTCCCAGAATTCAAATAGCACCACGAGTAAGAACGTTAATTATGCATCAATTGGGATTTGGTGTTGTTGCCATTGTAGGAGTAAGTCTTAACAAAACACAAGCTAGAGATATTGCCGTTGAGTTAGTACACAACAAATTTTGTATGAGGTCACAAGTCTGGGTGAAAATGCAAGATGGAGCAGGAGGATGGGTTTCAAGCACAAGATTCCAGCAACAACATCATGTTACCTCCTATTTTGCGTAAAGTGATGACGCATTACTCAAAGAGGTAGAGACAAATGCCATGATTAGGTGATGTTTGGATTGCTTTCTCTCCTATTTGTTTGAATCATTTCATCAGATTTTTCATTCCGGGAGTGGAGGATTTATTTTTGGCTAGAGATTGAATATTAAAGGTGGAGAACTCTAGAATGAGGTCTTGATTAATAAGTTGGAAAACATTTGGTGATGAGCATTTCCGCATTTGATGGCAAATGGAGTTTGCAGATGAGCAAATTTTCACTCTCTTACCATCTAAAGTTGTGATTTAAAACCTGGTAGCAAAAGGAAGATAAACCAATTTTATTTCTTGATGAAAATGTAGTCTTGATGAACCATGCCAATCTGATGAGTGGTGGCACATAGCTCTTATTTAAATTACAAGCCATAGTGTATAGTTAGGCATTGCTACATTGAGGAGTTAAAATTATGAAAATAATAAGTTAGTTCTCCTATTTTGAGATTCCACTAGTGTTGTTGCCACAAGGTTGTTTGATTTAGATCATGACTAGATGAGAGTGGAAACATGGCCATTATATTTAACATTTTGTTCTCATTCATCAGTTCGGATAAGACCTGATTAATAGTAGTAAAGTCTCATTAGAAGTAGTAAGACAAGAAGTAATGAAGGTCATAATAGTAGCCTTAAAAATAATCAAAGAAAAGGAGGAATGTAAAATAATGCTTGCAGGAAATTACTAACAATAGGAACATTTTTGGTTAGTAAGGGCCAAAATGATTAGTCCTCAGGGCATGGATGAATTATTTTGGGGACATGATCATGAAGATGTCAATGATTGGGTTGAGAGATTGATAATGGTAGCAAAAGCTGGGATTTGAATGTTGACAAATTGTTTAAGATTGCCAAATTGAACCTAAGAGGTAGAGCCAAATAATGGTTCAAGAAGCTGAATCTTGCACCTCTTGACTAGACAAAATTACGTACCTTGATAATACAAAAATATGGCAATGTTGATGTTGATGACATCCTGATCAAACTGGATGCCATCAAGCAAGAACCAAAAGAAATGGTTTAGAAGTATTATGAAAGGCTTGACAAGTTATTTCGGCGGGGTCACATACAAGATGCAGAACAACATTGTAGGTTTCTAGCAAGACTAAGGCTAGAAATTAAAAAAAACTTTGTTATTCGGACCTACACTAACATTGAAGAAGTGGTAATTGTTGCTATAAAAATTGAACATGTATTCGGAGAATTGGGAGAGACTCCATACGAACCCATGAAGGAAGAACAAGATAAAATCATGTTTAGAAAATCCACTACTGATTGTCAACTTCATGTTTTGAATGAGACTTTCATTAATTTTTTTGGGAAAGGAATTGATGGCAAGGCTGGACCAAATTTAATTTTTTCTGTTAACATTAACAACCATTGTTAATTATGCCTGCTTCAGCATGCCCTAAACTTGTAGACACAAAGCCAAAATGTGCCAAGTGCGAAGGTGGGCATAAGATTGACAATTGTGGTTTGAAATGTTCTTTCTATCTTGGATTAGGGCATACGAAAGAGAAGTATTGGAAGAAAACTACAAAAGGTTTGCCTGCCACTACAAATTTCTTGGAAGTTTTAGTTGATGATGAAGAAGCCATTTTGGCATAATTGAATTGTGTTTCTGGAGATGACCAACATGTATTCTCTAAGGCGAGGATCCCAAAAAGGAGATTGCCCATTGTTGCCAATCCAGCACAAGAGCAAGAGGAAATGATTGTAGAAGATGAACAAACAAGAACAAACCTAGGATCTGAAACAATTGTGAAGTCAAAAATTCTTTCTCATTTCATCAAAGGAAAGATTTCCTTAACTCCCATGGAGACCATTATTGTAATTCTAGGGGAATTGGAGTATTTGGAAGGATTGGTCAAACTAGCTAGAAGGATAAAAGATGTGGAAGGTCAGAAAAATCAGGTAGATGTTGTCCATTCAACCCTTGCAATTCGGAGGGTGAGTGTCAACAAAATCCAGCGCAACAAAACATTGCATCTGGTTGTTGAGATAAATCAAACATGATTGAAGGGTTGGTAGATATTGGGGCATCTATGTCAATCATGGTAGCTAGTGCGATTAGGGAACTTGGCATAATGCATTTGGTGGCTGGCCATGAAACTTATAAAATAACCTCTCGTATCGTAACTCAAACATTAGGAAGGATTGTTGAACTTCCAGTGAGGGTGGGAGGAATCATATGTCAAATGATTTTCCTTGTGGTGGACACTGACATCTATGATTTGCTCCTTAGATTGGATTTCCTCATCAAGATAGGAGCAATTGTGGATGTGGAGAAGGGCGTCATACAGGTTCGCAGCAAACCTGGAACGGAAGTGGAAGTACTGCCACTAAATTTGGTGAACATGTTGTAGGTGCTTAAAGGATCTAAAGAGGAAAAATGCAATGTACAAGAGGAGTTGTTCAACAAAAAGATGAGACAATTGCAGATTAAAGACTGGGCTGATTTATTGGGTGCATTGGACTTTGAAGATTTCAGTGATGAATCTTCTTATGAGGAAAAGACAATAGAATATGAAGGATGGACACAGGATGGCCCATAAGAGATTATGCAAAATATGGAAAACGAGATTGAATAATTAAAGGATCATGGGTTGGATTTGATTATTGAAGGGGAAACATTATGTAGATTTTAAATCTGACATTACAGGAGCAACATCAAAACATCTTGAGGGATTGTTCTTTGAAGACGATGATTATGTTGATTGGATAAAATGTGTAGTTATAGAAGACGGTGCTTGGATATAATAGAGACTAAAAAAAACATTGAACCCAATGCACATTTGTATCCAGTTCAGATGACTAATGATTTGATTGAGGAGGATAATAGGTGGACCCATATCAAAAGTAGGGTAAAACTAGATGAGTATTTGAATGAAGAATAACAAAAGCAACTATGGAATCTTTTGGAGGAATTTCAAGAGGTATTTGCATGGCACAAAGGAGAAATGGGGCAATGTTTTGTGGGAGAACATACCATTGATACCCAAGGACTACCTTCTTGCCATAAGATTCCATGACGACTATCCTTTTGGGAAAAAACTGAAGTTAATAGACAGAATAAACTTTGGTGGATTTGGGAAAGATGTGTAAGAGTGCATTAGAATACGTTTGTAAAATAACTTTGCCAATGAAAAAAGATGGAAGCCAAAGATTCTGTGGAGACTATCGCCCATTCAATCGTCACACAAGGTGGGACTTTTTTCCCATGCCACTAATTGAAGATGTTTTGAATCAATTAGGGCATTCTGAGTGGTTTTCAGCCCTTGATTTGTAGTTAGGGTTTTGGCAAATCCCCATAGCTCCTGATGATGTTAAGAAAACAATAGTGATCACCAAATTAGGTCTCTATGAGTGGAATGTTATACCATTTGGATTGAAAAATGCCACCAGTACATTCTTTCATGGACCAAGACTAACATATTCAAGGAATGGATTAACCAATTTGTGAAAGTGTTCGTTGATGACGTCAACATACATATTGGGACCTGGAATGAACACTTAGGTCACATCAGATTGGTTCTTAAAAAACTCAAGGGGGTTAATCTCAAACTGAATCTTAACAAATGTTGTTTTGGATCCAAAAGCATTACATTTTTGGGACATGTGGACAATGTTGGATCTCAACCTGATCCTAGGAAAATAGCAACAGTCCAACATTTTACAACACCTAAGATAGCCACAAATGTCATGGCATTTCTGGGACTGACAAGATACTATGGAGATTTATTGCTGGGTATGCCAAGATTGCGGAACCTCTTTTCGCATTAACAAAGAAAGATTGTAAGTTTCTTTGGACGCCCATATGCCATCAGCTTTTATCGCGTTGAAAAGAAGACTTGTGGAAGCACATGTTTTGGTCATACCATATTTCAACAAATCGTTCATCGTAGATGTTGACTAGTCTATAAGGGGTGTTGGAGCCATTTTGTCACAAAAAGCTAGAAGACAAGAATAAGTCATTGCTTATGTTAGCAAGGGCTTATCTCCAGTCCAACGTTGTTTTCATCCCATGGAAGGAGAGTGTTATGCTTTCGTTTGGGGTATCATGTACTTTAAGCAATATTTTTATCAAACCCCATTTCTGTTGTGCATAGATCATAAATCTTTGGAGTGGTTAGCCACTGTTTCAGATGCCTATGGTAGGAGAGGTCGTTGGATTGCAATGTTATAGGATTTTTAGTTCAAGATTATTCATTGAGCAAGAAACAAAGATTTGAATGTTGATGCTTTGAGCCAGCATCTTGTTGGTTCTTTGGAAAAGGATGAAGATTTTGGAAGTGATGTGATGGAATAGGAAGAAAAATTGGGAATCGCACCAACATATGTAATGAGCAATGCTACCAATGAGGTTAACATCAATTTGTTTACCTTGCAACCCGTTGGACAAGCAGAAGACGATGTTGAAGAACATCACCTTGTTGGTGACTGTGGTGGACCAAATACAGATTCACCTTTAGAGGAAGGACTGCCTTATGTGGATCAAATGGATTATAAAAGGATGGTGGTTGAAGCTCAAATCATGGTGGATGCAGCTAAGAACAAACATAAGGGCAAGAGTGTGGAGATAAAGGGAAAATTGAAGATGACCAAACAAGACAAATGGATATATGGGAGGACAATGTGTCAATTGCATTACTCACTGATGGACATCTGGAAGCTGAGCTTGATAACACTACCAACATGGATAGGGCTAAGAAACAGATGATGAGGTATCATTGGTAAGAAGATACCCTGTTTTTCCAGAACTTGGTTATACTCTAGCCTGGAGAACGTAGAATATTGAGAATATACATGAAGAAATCGGACATTTTGGGGTAATGCATACACTTGTTGAGGTGAAGAAGAGGTTCTACTAGCATGACATAATTGAGGTTATTAAGAAATTCATCAGTGCTTATGACAAATGTTAGCTAGCCAGGTAATATGGAAACATGAGATCTGGCATTGAGGAGATGAAGAGTATTCCCATATGTGATTTGTTTTTATCGTGTTGCATTGGACACTGTTGGGCCATTGCTAGAATCAACCAATGGCAATAAGTATGTGGTTGTTGCTATTCACCATTACTCTAGATGGTGTGAAGCACGACATGTTAAGGAACATGATGCTTACACTGTTGCTAAGTTTTTGGAGGATGAAGTCATTTGTAGGTATGGAGTTCCTAAGTATGTTCTAATAAATAATGGCAATGAATGGATGAAGGAATTTGTTGAGATTTGTTAGAACTATGGCATCACACCAATTTACAGCTCCTGCTTGGCCTCAATGCAATGGTATGGTGGAATGTCTGATAAAGACCATCAAGCATGGACTCATAGTTATGGCTGCTACTAACATACATGATTGGGATTTACTCTTATTAAGGATACTTTTTGGATACTAATGTGGCATCCAAGCCAACACAAAATATTCCCCTTTCATGGTGCTCATTGGTCATATGCCAAGACTCACCATTGATAACAACCTTAGAGGTTTGTGTGATGTGTTTGATGAACAAGAAAATCTTGAAGTCATGGTAGAATAAATGATTTTAAAAATGCAGTTGATTGCAAGTGTGCATAAAACTTTGTTGGAAAATGTGGAGTAAGCGTAAAGGAGACAAAAGAAGGTGTATGCAGCTAAAAAATGGTTGTAAACCTTTGAAGGCTTCATAGAAAATGCTAAGGTCAAGATGCACTGACTTGGAAAGAAAAGATCATTGCTTAGTAATTGAAGGACCATACTTCTTTGTTGAGTACAAAGATGACAAGGGATTTCAAGAACAAGATCATGGCATCAGAATGTGTATTCTCAAAGGTCTCAATGGATAATGTTGGGAACGGTCAAGGAAGGATTTGCAATTGAATTTGTCTGCAGATTAATACATAATCTATGATGACATAAATTTTTATTGGAAAGAGTGGTGACACTTGTAACCTAAAAACAATGTCATCTGTTTTTGGATGAAGCACTACTAGGAAATGCGTCCTAATTCACTTTGGGTTTCACTAGATTTTTAGTGAATTTGGACATTTTTATGTAGCGAAATTATTTAACCCCCTAGTGAACGGGGACCAGTTGCTATGGATAATGATTTGTTTCACTAGGACCTAGTGAAACAAGGTTATTTTCAAATGAAATACAAATTTACCAAACCATTCACTTGTTAGTTATGGAAATCAATTAATTTTAATTATTTAATATGCAATATTATTGATACTTTCATGATTTTTAAAACCTATTATTTAGTGACATGTGTCATTACCTACATCAGGTTAAAAACCTAGGTAGGTAAGTAGGCCACATAATTAACTTAGGCACCTATTCTAGGAATTCAATAAGAAAATATTCAATCAACATACCATTGTTGGCCACACAGAACACCACCCATGAGGTTTAATCCTTTGACCTTTGGAATGGGGGCAAACACCCTTACCATCAATCCACCCCACTTGTTGTGATAATATATTACATTACATTCTATTTATCAAATATTTCATTTTAAACATTACAAAAACATAAACTTTGAAAATTCATATCTTATTGAGATTTTGTTCAAATGAAATGATTCAAGTTTACTTTTTTTTTAAAATTTCAATATTGTACATAATTACATTTATTTCCTTTTGAAAGTTTAAAATCATTTGAGCAAAAAAAATGTTGAATATCATTATTCAATAACATTTTAGGGACCATTCTTTTGAATTTTTTTTTAATAAATGGATTTTTTGTTAATATAATAATATTACCTATGTTAAACTACTTTCAATTATTATATGACTATTTTTCATTCATTTAAATTATTTCACCCTACATTATTTATGGCTATTTATGGCTATTCTTAATTACTTTTAATTATTTTTGGCTATTTCACCTTAGGCTACTTTTGGTTATTCTAAGGTATTTTTGGCTATTTTAGCTTATTTCACCTTAGGCTATTTTTAGCTATTGTAAGTTTTTTTTGCTATTATATGTTATTTTTGGCTATTATAAATTATATCAGTTTAGACTACTTGAAGTTATTATAAGTTACTTTTGGTTATTAAAGGTTATTTCACCTTATGTTATTATTGGCAATTCTAAGTTATTATAGGCTATTTCATTTTAAATTATTTTTGCCTATTATAAATTATTTCACCCTAAATTATTTTTGGCAATCTTAAGCAATTTTAATATATGGCTACTGATTTTTTTAAATTTGTGCTATTAGTGGTTATTAATGGCTATTAATACTTATTTTATTTATGGCTATTAATTTTTTTTAGTGGTTATTCTATTAATAGTTTTTGGTGGTTATTCAATTAATGGCTATTGGTGGGTATCCTATTAATGGCTATTGGTGGGTATCCTATTAATGGCTATTAGTGGGTATTTTATTAATGGTTATTAGTGGGTATTTTATTAATGGTTATTAGTGGGTATTCTATTAATGGCTATTGGTGAATATTTTATTAATGGCTATCGGTGGCTATTGGTTGTTATTCTATAAATGACTATTGGTGGTTATTCTAGTATTGCTATTAGTGGTTACTTTATTAATGGTTATTGATGGATATTCTATTAGTGGATATTGGTGCTTATTAATGATTATTATATTAATGGTTATTAGTGGTTATTCTATTAGTGAATATTTCTGATTATTAATTGGTATTATATTTGTGGGTATTGGTGGCTATTTTATTAATGGCTATTAGTGATTATTCTATTGTAAACCATTGGTGATTATTTCATTAGTGGTTATTAATGGCTATTATATTATAAGATATTGTTCGTTATTATATGTTATATTATAATTATTGGTGATTATTGTATTATAAATTATTGTTTGATATTTTATGTTATAATATCGTAGGCTATTAGTAATTATTATATTATAGGGTATCTAAAATTATTTTTCATAGGTTATTATTTTCTATTTTAAATTATTTTTACCTTGGGTCATTATATATATATATTTAGATTAATTAAAATTATTACACAGGATAAAATAATTTATAATAACATAAAGTAGAATGACCTTGAATAATTTAAAGTATAACTTGAAATAACATATATTAATTTAAAATAAAATAATCTAAGGTATAGCCTAAAGTTAGTTGAATAATTTAATTTAGAATAATTAAAGTCGCTTAAAATAATATAAGGTATATCATAAAGTAGCATAGATAGAATATTTTAAAAAACATAGAAATAAACCTATTCGCTATAGTAAATTGTAATAGTGAATTATGTTAATTAGTAGTGAAACATGATGTCTACATAATGATATTATAATGAAATAACTTTCACTAGGGTGAAATCAATGAAATGCAATGAAATTATTTCACTTTTAAGGTCCCATAATGATTTAAGCTAGTAAATTGCACCCCATTTTGGTAGTAGTGAAGGTTACTTAGACTGTAGCTGGATTGTTAGCAACACAATGCTTCAAGCTAAAAAAAATAAAAAATAAAAATTACTATGTTTCTATTTTTTTGGGTGTGTTTTTGTTGCTCTATAGGTCATAACAAGGGAGTTAGCTGTTGAGATGGAATGCAATCTCTACAGCCTAATGAAAACACTTCAAGAGATCTGTGGTTTAGATTTCTAGAAGGAGATTGGCAAGTGAATTTTGGGGAGACAAAGAGATGAGATGAGGTTGAGGAAGTGAAGGCAAGGGGGTTGTGGTGTGATAAAAGGGAAGCTAAATGACTGGACTTAAGTAGAGGATTAAAAAATGTGGTTTGATTTTGATTTTAGGGTGTTGTAGATAGGTAGAAACAAAATTTGATCAAAATGATTGAATGAGAAGAATATTAGACTTGGTGGTTTTGGTTTCAATTAGTGAAAATCAAATTAGAAATAGGTTTGATTTTTACAACCACTACAAAAATTGGAATTCAAAATTTGATTTTTGAAAAATTGAACCTAGAATTGAATTCTCAATTTCATTTATGTGTTGAACTAGAATTATAGCAAGAACCAAGATTTTAAATTTTCTTTTTTTGAACAAGACTTGAAATTAGGGGCTAATTGAAGGTTTATCAACTATTAACCACACGTTCTCATCCAAATTACCTAGAATAAGACCAACTAGGTCTAAATTTTATAACCAAGGTATGAACCAACATTGGTATTATAGAATATGTGATTGTGAAATATGTGAAGTTTGGTTACCACTACTTCATCACTCATCAAGTCACTCTAATCTTTGTACCCTTCACGTTGGTAATATTGTTGAAAATCAATCAATTAGGGTTTAATTATGTTTTATAGCAACTATGGAAAAAAATTGCAATATAAACAAAAGTCAAAGCCCAAGGAGATTAGAATGCTTGTTGTGTTCAATTACTCTTTCTTCCATCCCACTCCCTTTATATTAGCCCCATGATAATGAACAAGTACAAGATGTGAGGCAAAATTTGGACATACAATCTTGGAGGAATAACAATGGAAGAATGATCTCCATAGATTTTAAATGAAAGATGTCCACCAATTGTAAAGGTTATATCTCATGAATTTGTGATTTAGATTCATATTTAATTATGCAATGCTTAGAGGAAAAAGTGAATATCCTTTTTCATTCAAGTAGGTTAAGTGTACGTGCAAAATTTGTGAATTATGATTTGCCAACTATGTAAAAAAATTTGTTGTCTAGGAAGAAATACAAATGTTGAAATTGATACAGGGGGATGGTAAACTTTTGTTGTGGGAGTAATGATGTTCTAGTCCTAGCTTGTGGTATGTGAATGCGAGACTTGGAAATAGAATAATGGTGAAATGATGTGTTGCAAAGAGTTTAATGCTTGTATGTGTTATCAACATGAGTCAAAAACACCATAATAAATTTGTCACCCATTATATGCATATAGATTAAAAATAATTAATTATATTTTATTGTGATCATGTGAGGTGTTAGACATGTTATAAAATACAAGATCATAGGAATTGTTTTGAAGTTAGGTTTCTTGTTATGTTTTTATTGTTCTATTTGTGTATTAGGAACTAGGTGAGTTTTCAACTTGCATGGGGTAGTATAAATATATCAAATTACAAGATACAAATTGTATTGGCAATTATTATTGTTTAATCCTAGAATCTCACATATGTCTCAGTTGTAATGAAAGCTACATTGGTCATAAATTTGTTGACATTGCTTGTAATGAAGTGAATTATTGAAAGGCATTAAAGTAGTCATTCTTGCATGTCTCAAGTCACTATGCAAGTGATCCAGCTTTGAAAGAACAATCTTGATCTCCTTTCCAACCTTACTAAAATTAAAAGATTTAAATGATCGTAAAATATTAAAATGGAGTGAAAAATAAATAAATAAGGAGGTTAAAATATGTGCATATTAAAAAATTAGGTAGTAATAGGGTGGGGCAAAACAGAAAATATTCACCTACTATGTGAAAATCCTTTTTTTATGCAAGTACTATAAAAATTTAACATTTAGTGTCCCCTTGAGTCTAGACTGGCGTTGTTTGGTTTTTGATTTTGAAAGATACCTTTGGTTTCTTTTTAGGGGTTTGAAAAAACATCCAATTTAGTTTTGAGAACATTTTTTGAATTTTTGAAACCTTTGGTTCTAGATTTTTGCTAAAAGAGTTGGAACCTAGTCCAATTTAAGACTAGGTATGGTTCAATTTACATTTCACCTAACTAAAACTAAAATTGATTTTCAATAATTAGTTTTGTCCAACTATTGCACAATGTTCTAGATAAAAGATTCTATATTAATTGTTATGTATAGACAACTAAAACTAATAACTTAGGGTTAAAGGAACAAGACTTGACTAATGCTTTTTTTAAGGTTTGAAAAAAAAAATCTTTGTTAAGTAACTCTTAATAGTGCAACAACAAAGAATAAATGATGACCCCTTCTTTGTCCAACTAGAAGCAAAGCGATGACACATCTCAAAAGTGAAAGCAATTCTTTCATTAGTTATTGGTAGAGTAAGCCTAGCCATCTATATATATATATTGATGCAACAAGAGAAATAGTTAAATTACGGAATAATGATAAGAGAAATAATAAGGCAACAAGGGGAGCCAATGTAGGTACTTGCTGCACCCCACTCCCCCAAAATCAAATCACAAGTCAGAATAAAGTCAATTTAATTTGGTTATTTATCATGATTTTCTTTAACAAAAGAAGAGGGGCTATGTTTTCATTGCTATTTGGCAAAATTTTGTCTAAAAAAAAGAGATTGGGCTTGATTGGTGGCCTTAAAAAATGAATGTACTTAAATATCATAGCTCTACAAAAGAACATAGCTTTTCGAGTCTCTCCCCAAAAAAAAAAAAAAAAAAAAAAAAAAAAAAAAAAAAAAAAATTGAAATTCATGACACATGTGTGAGGTAAACTTTGTGGTTTCATCCATTACAATGTACAAAATGTGATGTTTATTGTGACAAATATTACATTAAAATGGCAATTTGACATTAGCTAGTGGCACAATTTTCCAATTAGTGTAATATTGCCAACATGTTAATATGCCAATTACTATATAATCCATGCCAATTAATGTATTATATATAGTTAGTATTAATATTACAATGTGGTAAAGTGAACTTTGCATGACTATTGCATACTTGGCATCTTTCATTTATCTAGTTGTATTGAATATTTTGAATGCTTCCCCTCAAACACCAAATGGACATGATTTTGGGGAGTGGAGGCTCCAAGACATGAATCTATTCCTCATGAAAAATTACACAACCATGTGAATCATGTTTTGCGTGTGCTGAGTCCACATGCTCCATTGTTTCCAGTGTGAATGGCATTGTAGGTATTCTTATGGGATAACAAAATAATATCTCCAAATTCTGCTTGGATTAGACTTGTAGCCTTGGCGACTTAAATACATCATAGTGGTTAACATATTCGTATATTGTTTGATGCAGAAAAAATGTACTAAAATACCCAAAGGAATCTGCACAATGCATCAGTCTTTATTTGGTTAACTACCACATTGGTTACAAAGAGAGCAATCAAAAACCCATTTGTTGTTCACCATGATCGATTCATCATGGTTCAGTGGTGGATGTTGTTGTTATTCTACTCTTTCATAAGGGATATCAATTCTTGCACAATTCTTTGCAATAAGAACTCATGAAGAGAGAAATTCACTCTTAAGTTGGGAATCCAACAAACACACTGAAAAGGGCTTTGAATTAGAAAAATCACTGTACACTAAGTCTCAGCATATGAAAGAGCTATGGTTGAAAATCTACGAAGCAAACACCCAATCTTTTGTATATTACATTTGACAAAACTGAACTGCTGCATGTGGAAAGGTAAAGAATTTGGTCAGTGCTTGTGATCCCAAACCCTGAATTCAGAGTCTGAAGTCTGAACCCTAAAAACCCTAAACCATAAACCATTCTGAAACTTCAAAAAAATTATCCATAAGCCTGTCTTGATTTCTCACTAACAATGTAAATGTCCCAGTTGGCACCTTTCTCTTTGTACATCTATTTTGGCATCGGAAACAAACAATGAACAGTGTTTATACTGATCACAGTCTGTGTTCTGAGGCCCAAATCAAAATATTGAGGTCAGCTCCTGGGGCTCTCAACAAGTAATCTGAGGCACCAAAGCTGAAGAAATGGAAACAATCGTTTCTGGGAAAAATGGAGATGCTGAAGGTAATGGAAATGATGAACTTTCTTCTAGAGATTTAAAAAAAAAGGCATCAATGTTTTCACAACTCCACTTTCATGTGACCAGCTGCCAATTGACCTGTTCCAGAAAAAATAAATTCCCAGTGAGTCAATCTCACTCACAGACAATTTTGATGATGCTCAGATAACTTATGTAGCTATCCATGTATAAATTTGTATAAATATCAAGACAGGATTCTGCATATACTGACCTAGAGCAACCTGCGAAAGAGAAAAGTGAGAGAGAGAGAGAGAGCAAGTGCAGCTGGAATAAGATATTAAGACATACAGTTGTTAAAGCCGTCCAATAATGATGTTGCACGGCCAGTTTGGGCAAAACCCATCTGAAGTATACTCTGTAATTCTCCATCCCATCCAGTTGAAATCTGGAGGCACAATGTGAATTCAGTCCAATGTGTGCAAATTACATTTCATGGTTTAATAAATTGGTTTACTAAATTGGTTCTTCAAACTACTGATGAATTTCTTTCTACATTAGGATAGTAAGAGCATTAACATTTGCAGAGAGTTTAGAAAAGGTGAAAAGAAAAACCAGATCTAATTATTACCTGAGTTGTGTCGTCCCCGAATGCATCCACACTGGATGCAGAAGGGACCCTTGTAGGTGCACTGAATGTTCTGCGTAAGTGGTGAGCATCAATTGTTCCAAGGGATGAGAAATGTTCTGGATCCGTGGTTATGGGTTGTTGGACCAATGGTGTCTGATGCAGCCAGTAGTTTGAGCTTGGCTCCAGCCCTAGTAATGAAGATGCCCCAGATTGCAACATCTGCAGATTTGGACACTGGCAACACAATAGGCACCCATATTCTTAGCAACCGGTATTAGCCCAGGCCAAAAATGGTGATGAATGATATATGCTATAAAGTAAGTGTCTTGAAGTGATTTAAGGTACTTTTAGTGGTCTGTTTAATTTTCAGTCTCCTGAAGTCTTGTGCATGAATGTCAAGGCAGAGTAATGTAATTTCATAGCGACAATTTGCTATTATAAACCCAGTGGCCAGTTTTGTTTGCAAATAGTGTATTATGCAGATGATTTTATTTTGCATCTCCTCAGATTTCAGTAGCTACAAGAGAAATGGTGTTGAAGCTGTAATACCTCTCTGTTAAGAATAGTGTCGAGGTTGTAGTCTAGTGGAGGGTTCACAGAAGCAAGCTTCATAGACAAAAACTGCAATGAAAAAACATAACAAACAAACAAACAAAAGGATTAGCTTTGAGAGACCAACTTTTAGTTACTCTTCTCACAGTTCTCAAGTTCCTGAAGGAATAATGAACCCCATGTGTTGAGTGCTACTGAATGTTTGGAACCCATTATTGTCTCCAAAGGTCTGATCAACAAAATTCAAACACATTGAATTTGCCATCATGAATCAGAAGGTTTGTTCTGGCATTTTGATAGTTCAACAAAAGTCATTCATTAAAAAAGATTGAGGACATGGACTGAGAAACAAATGAAGGGGAGTTGGAAAAAATTAGTGTAAACTTACCTCAACTTGTTGCTGGAGGGATTGCACATAATTAATTATCTCATCCAACATCACCGCCTTACCTGTTACCTGTACACAAGCGGGATTACTGTTCAGAAAACAAAATGTGAAAGATTCCGAGCTGCTCTTTATTAACCATTGTTCAAAGGATTCACCCATTTTGTGGCAACCCAAAATGGCTTGTAGCAATCAATTGGACAGTTGATTGAATCACATTGATCTCATCAAGCCTGTGAAACAAAAGGAAAAACAAGTGGCACAAGCCTAGCCTAATTTTGTCTCAATTCAGATCAATTGGTTGATGCTGTAAGTAAGCAGTAAGGAGGGTTTGCTTACCTTAGTGCAACCGGGAACAAGGTCTTGCAAATACTTCATGCGTTCACTTATTTTCTCCCTTCGAACCTAGCTCCCCACGAAAAACAAAACATCCACGAAATGTTATGTTAAGAATAATCTATGGTCTTAAAACCTATGCAAGCAAGCAAGTGGGTGCGCCATAGCCATTATTCCTCAAAATGTAAGAGACCAAATGCATAGTCTAATAATTCACTTGGGAAACATTCCTTAAAATGTGAGACCAAAGAAAAAAATACATTGGGTTCTTAAATGTGAGAGCAAATGAAGATTACAATGAGTCCTGAAGTGTCTTTCCCCTGTAAATGTTTGAAGTGCCAGAAGAAAACTAGTACAATTGGGGTCCAAGTAAAAAATGCATTGGGAACTCTCACCCTTTCAGCCAGAGAGTGGCTATCAGTGGCTTGACCTCTTCGCGCACGCACGTGAACGTAGTCCTGCTTGCAAGACGTGGTGGGTTCACTGCAAGGTGGTTGTTGTAGCAGTACCTTCACTTTGTTCTTCATCGTGGACGGGTGTGGAGTCCCGTGCTGCTGCTTGTTCTTCTTGTTCTTGTTACCAGTGACCCTCGTACTGCCAGGACTGAGAGACTCGTCTCCTGAGTTCTCACTGGAGCTTCGCTCTGATGCCAGTATGTCCTTGAACGTCGCCGACTTGGTGGTGGTGGTGGTGGTCATCGTCATGGTGTCTTCTCTATGAATTTCTAGTGCCGCCGCCGCCGCCGCCGTCGCGTGCCGCCTTTCCTTCAACCGCTTGGCTCTTGAATCCTGATCACTTGCAGAATCATCTACCTGCTGCTGCAGCTGCATCAACACACAATTCTCAAACCAAAAGTAACAAACAAATTTCATGATCCGCTTGAATTTAGCAAGAAAATAGTACCAAGAATGCAGCTTGCACTAGTACAAGTCTCAAGTACTAAGCTAGCTAACTAGCTCCAGGTTTGGATTACAGTAGTAAGTACCTTTGATTCTGTAAAGTATGCAGCTCTTGTATGGCTCTGATCTTTCACAGTCTCAGAATGAAGCTGTTTTTTCCTCTTGTTCCGGGCTGTGTCGTCGCTTGATTCAGCTCCAGTGGTGCAAGTAGCTTGCTCTGACGTGCTGGAGAAATCAGCTTCCTGTGTCGGCCCGGCGTGTCCAGCTGCTAATTCTTTCACATCTATCATATCGCTGTCTGTTGCTGCCTCGACAATGCCGGTGGTTTCCAGCTCTTCCAGCTGCTGCTGTTGTTGCAGGGGCGGAATGATTAGTTCCGGCTTCTGCACCGGCGCTGAGTCCTGATGATGATCAGTAGCTGCCACCAGCAGAGGCGCGAGTTGTCGATCCGGGTCTTGGGTGTCTCGTGGTTGATCTGTTTCCGCCTGTGTGTCCTGTTGCATTGGGTCGTTTGCCGTTTCAAGTTTTTGCGACAACGAGCTGCTGGTGCAGGCGGTCTGCAGGTTGATGATCTTGGCAGTACCTGAAGCAGCAGCGCCAGCAGCAGCAACAGCAGCTGGACATGATGATCTCGAAGAGATTTTGCAGCTTTCAGAGTCTGCAAGTTGCGGCGCAGCTGCTCTCGACGGAGCGCTGCAACTCCCGACGCGCGGCGCATGACGCGACTTGCCACTACTGTGATCGGAAGCTGAAGTCACGAACGGCAAGGGTTGCGGGATCTGCGAGCTGTACTTGCCAACGTTGTTGCTGAAAGATGAGAATTTTGCAGCTCGCTCAGCGAAAGCGGGATCCGAGGAGAATTGTTCTAAGCAATGCGAGGTCGCTAGCCCAACTCCTTGCAGCGCCAGAGCTCCTTTCGTCGGCTCCACGCTGATACCGCATGATGCCTTCTCGAGCGAGCTCCATGGCCTGCGAGGCGCTGTGCTCAAGTTCAGCAGCTTCGAGTCTATGCAGCTAGAGCGCCCAGCCCCCGCCGTTGTTCCTCCTCCTCCTCTCCGACCGCCGGCCGTCCTCACTGCAGAATTGCCGCCACCTAATCGGTTACTGTGTCCTCCTGCTGTAGTAGCGGCAAAACCTTCAATGCCGGAACTAATTCTGAACCTGTTGCAGCTGGAATCCAGCAGCTGCTGCCAGTCACTGCTCATCATTGTGGAACCCAGAATCTCGGAAGACGAACAGCTGCTGGACCCAGCAGCAGCGAGTTGCAAACTTACAGCAGCTGGGGGCGGCGACGTCTGCGCCGCAATGTTAGCCAATTGCTGCTGCTGCATATTGTCCAGCGCTTGCCAGCCCGAGAGCGCGGCCGACCCATCAGATTGGTAACTGGAGCAGGCGCTCGTTACAGTGGCATGTGACCCATGAGGTGTGTATGGAGAATCCTGACGCGAAGAATCCAGCAGAAACTTGTCGGAGAACGACGCCAACGACGAGTTGGCAGCAGCAGCAGCAGTGGGCGACTCAGTCAGCTGCAAAATCGACATCGCCGACGAAGAGTATGTCGACGCTGGAATGCTAATGCTGCGTTGAAGCTGCTGCTGCAGCGTGGTATATGCAGAAGAAGAAGGCAGCTCTGACGCCACAGCCGCACCGATATACGCCATCATGAAGAATTACTTCCTGCAAGTCTTCACAGATGCTGCAAACCCAAAACCACAACTCCAAACTAGAATGAATGCTACAAAAAGCTCACCACAAAACTCTCGATTCTCTCTTCAACCAAAGTATCTAGCTAGCTACAATTGAGAAATACTTCCGCAGATCATCACGACAAACCCAAAAACCCCTAGTGCTCTCAGGAACAAGAATATGATCACTACTACAACATCATGAGTACTTCACTTCCTATTATAAAAAAAAACTGCAACGACATAGAAATTCAGACTTGTAAAACCCAACTCATGTCCAAGCTCTAGAGAGCTTCTTTCTTATTCTACTTATTCTTCTTCTTCTTCTTCACCTCCCCCAGCAGTTTTGCAGAGGCAGATGTTAAATAAAATATCATACATTATCTACAACCCATGCAACAGGGCTTGAGATTCTCTGAAGCTCTGAATCTGTTCTCTAAATGGATATCAGCTCTTCTAGAGCTCCAGAGCTGCAGGCAGCAGCACCAGGTGGAAGAAGATCTAGGGGTTGTTGCAACCCCAGGGAATGGGAATCCCTCTCTCTCTCTCTCTCTCTCTCTCCCTCCCTCTTTCTCTCTCTCTTTGTCCCTCTCTTCTCTGAGTGTAGAACTTTGCTATAATCTGTGTGATGATCCTTCCTGCTGCTGCAAGGAGGTAGAAGTAGAAGGAAGGTAGGTAGGTAGGTAGGTAGGTAGGTAGGTCCTAGGTACCTACCTACCTTCCTGCTTACCTAGTGGTGAACCTACACAGGTGTTAATTATTAATACCTACCATTTTTGACCATGGTTGTAACTTCTTTGGGCGTTTGTCTTCATTTTTAAACCCTAAACCTGGGCAAAAGCTAAACTGGGGTGAACTACTGGTTTATTCATAGTGTTAAGAGTCAAAAGACCAAGTGTGGGGGGCGGGTATTTGATTTTTTTTTATAATAATAATAATAGTGGTTTGAGAAAAATAAAATGGAAGAGCTTTCTGAGTCCGGTTATTTGATTTTTTGGGGGGGGGGGGGATCTTTTTAAAGAACCGCCCAGGTTTGGGGTTGCAAAACCCATAGTCAGATGGTTTGGAGGGGGGAAGGGGTGTGTGGGGGTTTGAATGTCTTGTTTAGGCAGGAATATGCTTCAGTTTTGTTAACAAAACCCTGGACGGATCATCATCGCATAGCAAGTATATGTGTCCGTTCTTTCATAGAAACCCGAGATGGGTATATACCAAATATATCTGTAGGTCCATTGGGGTTCTTTGACAAATATTCTCTCGAAATAAATATCCGGGTATTTGACAAATACCCAGTTCCTAAAATTGAAGGCACAATTTTTTTTAATAAAAAAAGTCTTTTTTAAATATTTTGTTATTCAGAAATGAAATCTTAATGGGATCAAAAAAAAATCCCATCGATCTTGCATCTTGTTATCACAATAATGTAATCATGGTACACATTCAAACTATATAAATCAAGCCCTTCAAGTTGAAAATGAATAAATATATAACTTCCTCCAAACCTACTTAACCCAAATGAAAACTAACAACTTTGTGAATCATTGATATGGCATTTTGTGATCAAAACTGGTTTACTTGTGTAAGATTCCAATCCTCTTTTATGTTTCAAATTCTATCCCCATATAACTTAGAAGCCTTAAACCTTAATAAACCACTAATAACAAAGTTGCATCAACAATTCGCACAATGTCACCTTGATTAATAAGGATAGATATCCTCGATTGAACATGGATTCATCCATGCCAAGGATAAAAGAGCTCCATTCGAAGAACAAAGACAAATTAGGAAATAGGAAAAACCACACAAACTTCTTTTGCCACATAAAATACACAATACAAAGAGAAAGACATAATCTTGAGAGATAAAGACACATAGAATATTGAAAACCCATAGCTCGAACATAGGACCCTGAACACATAGAAGACATAAACACATGACACATGAAAAACAAAATGTAAGACACAAACCCCATAGAAAACATAGAGCTAATACATGCACATAGACGACACCAAACACAAGTGACATATCCAACAAAAAGACACCAGGAAAACCTAAGGCACAAGATACCCAAAACACAAAAAAAAACAATATAGAAGACACATGTGACACACATGTGATTAAAGACACACCATAAACATAGAAGATAAACATCAGATACAAAATAGATGGCCAATAGGTCCAAAACATACAAAGATGACAAAATGCACATAGAATACACATAGTGGACCCATGGACTCTCCATTCATCACCCTTGTATTTTTCATAGAAAATAGTTAGTCAACCTAAAATCACATGTTGAAAACTTTCCCCAAAACCTTAACACAAAGCTCATTTCATCATTTTGATAAAGCCACTTGATTGTGTGGGAAAAATAAAATATACAATTTGACATTACACAAAAAAATGGTGTTATGATTGAATATTTTTGCAACTATGTTCTGGTGCAATCACAATAAAAGGAACCACCTTCAATAGAACTAGTCAAATTTTCTCGAAATGTATGCAAATCTCATAAATAAAAAAAATGTTTTAAATGTATGTTACACCTTGTTACACCCTTTAAAAAATATTAATTTAACATCTAAATAAGTTTGAAAGTAGTCCAATGAATATAAATTTTTTTCAACATATTTTAAAGTTGTGACCATTGCTCTTCAACACTATAAAATAGTGTAAAAACATTGTCTAAGCACTATTGTTTAACATTATCTTAATGTTTGACCAATTTGGTCTTGCAATGGCTAATTGTGTTTATTCAAGAATTATTTAATGGTTGCTTCAAATTCCTTTTGTCATGTTTGGACATGTCTCAAATTTAATCATGCATGTAATATGCCACTAACATATGTCATCTATGCAACTAATGCCATATAATTATATTGTGCATTGACAATTGGGGTACACATGAAAAGGACTATTTCATTACAAAAACATCCTATATTCAACGTTGATTGGTTGATTGTTACGACTTGTATAACTTACAAATAATGTCATTTCTATTGTTTCCTTAGATAGGAGTGTACAAATTAAAATCAGTATGGGTTTTAAAATAATAATGTTGTTAGTTAAAACATATTTTGCAATATTTGTTCAAATTGTTTATATTTTAACCACAAATAAAATACTTGATGGCATAAAAGGTTAATATTATAGAACACCATTTCTGTGCAATTGATATTAGAATCTTCAATTTTTATTTAAAAAATATTGCATTAATAAGGATAGTCATGTTATTATTTTCTATTAATTAGGTTCTATATCAAACATTTGGAAGGAAATATGAGAAATGTGGATACAAAAAATGATGTTATTTGATGTTTTTAATCAAACTTTGACATTCTAAATGAAAGACTATCATTCTAGAAATGACTTGAAGGTTTGCATTCCTTATTGATTTAAATATTTTAATAAGACATTCAAAGTTTGTTCAATTATTTTTTATCAACCATTGTTGTGCTTATTATTTGATGTACAAACCATACATATCCACCCTACATTGTTTATCATCTTAGAATGTTCATTTGGCCTTATGACATAAAACACATGTCACAACTAAGCCGTGGTTGGATTATTGTGATAGATCAACTATGAATGCACCCTCCAACTACCTAATTACTTTTCATAATAAATTAGTCATGACTAATAGTTGTAATTAATTAATTTTATGAATTAGAAAAAATGTATGGTACCGTTTTTATTTACAAATTGATAAAATAACTTAGTAGTAGCTTAGAATAACTTAGTAGTGGCCTAGAAGTAACCTAAGATAGAGTCATTGAAGATAGATTAGGTAGCATAAATAAGCCATGGGAGTAACCATTTTATTATTTTAGAATGGCCTATGGTAGCCTAGTTACTTTAGAGAGTATCTAATTAGTTTACTTCCTCAATGGCCAACTTAGATATAATTAATTTGGCTATAGATAATCATGTAGTTAGATATACCTCAAATGATTACAAATGTAGTTGTTTCCCATAGTCATAAACCCCACATTTTGGGCATCTAGGTAAAAGTTGAAAAAACGTAACAAAAAACCCCATCATAAAATTATTATGTATTTGAATGATCAAAGACAAGATACTTCCTTACTATTGTATATTAATTTTCAAATTTCAAATTGTAAGAATATGTTTTAGGCTTCTCTAAATGTAACCAATTTTGACATTTTTTTAAGGTGTAATTTTTGTTTCAAGTATGTGTCAAATATGTTTTAGAAAAAAAGAAATCATAAAATTTTAATGACATATTTGAATATACAATGATCTTTAATTTGGTACATATGTATTTCATTAAATTCTTAATGAAAGAATAAGTTTGAACACCATAAATTGATTAATCAATTTGAATGTACTTATTACCTACTTTTATTATACTCAAGTTTTTTCAAATTTTGTATTTAACATACCATAAACTCAATGGAACACGTAATGAAATTAAAATGCAATTGGAATTTATTTTCTTATGTTTATGTCAAAAATTGTTTCATTTTAAAACTCAACTTTGGACGATCAATTTTTTTGGTATATTTTACCATGCCCTCACCCATTACACCATCATATGTGTCATATGGAACAAGACACAAGACATCAACAATCTCCATCTCATTGAATTTCATGATGATTGTTTATCAAAACCATGCATGAAATGACTACATCTTTGACTACAATTGTAGTTGTATGTGACACACAGAACTACATGATTCCATAATTAATTGGGACCCATCGCTTTTACCATAGCATATATGATTAAAACAACTTGATTAATGATGTGGCCAAATTCCCAAAAAAACATTTCTTCTTAAAAACAACTTTTAATATAAAGGTTGAACAATATGTCTATTAAAAACTTGTATAGATTGATCCAAATAGACCCATTGTTGAACAAGTTTTATAAAAAAATTAATAATTACATGCAAAGGTCAATGCCCAAGATACTTTTTCATTTGTAGTAACATACTAGCAAACCCTTAGATAAAGAATGCCCAAAGCAAGACTTGTGGAATGGCTCTAATATTGTCAACTTTTACTTGAAACTATAGATTTCAAAGCAATTGCACAACTTAGATACAAATTGGACCCCTCATCCTTCACATATGCAAGAATTTATGAAATGGGGGAAAGCCTAAAAAGGAACACCTACAATTGGAAGCCATAGTTGCACCACTAGTTTTTAATACCTTTAAACAAGCCAACCATCATGTGTTTGGGCTCCTAGTTGCTTCATAAGGAATTGAAAATGATAATAAAAATGCCTTGCACATCCATTAATTAAAAATACATGTGGCTGTAGTAGGTTGCACATAATTAGCAAAAAAATAATTTCACCAATGCAAGCATAACCTCTTCAACAAATACTTTCTTTGATGAAAAGACAATCTTCAAACACAACTTGGACACAATGCAATGCAACCAAATGCAACCAAATGGATTCAACAACCTTCATTGATAAAAGAACCTTTAATCTCATACAACAAATTATATCTTCAAAGAAAACCTCATGAATGTCATAGTCTATTTTGAATTGATTTGTAAAGGAAAAAACTCTAGAGATCGCACTAGGGAAAACATTGCATATAAACTCACTCACATTCAAATGGAGCTTTAAGATGACTAGTTGCCACTTTTATATATTTCATAAGTAGTGTGTTATGTTCCATCTTTATACATGTTTTTTCATTGACATTTATGCCATTTGACTTGTGAAAACAATGTGAGTTTTTTGGCACTTAGTGGGTAAGTCCAAAATCTCAAAACCGCCTATATCATGATGACAAATGATGCATTGCAAAACTTTGGTTGAGTAAGCCTAGTAATTGGTTATTCTTCACCTTGCAAAACATAAACATGGATGATTTTAGGTATAAGGCTTCCATGCAATACCTTGTTTCCTCAAGTTTGATAGAAACATGTCAAAAACATGAAGACCCTTAATGACAAATAACCTTAGTTTCATGCGCTTCAACTTCATCTTCATGCTCTCATTCCAAGATGTCAATATTATTATTGGTAATAGAAGTTTGATAGAGCATGTTGGAAACATGAAGATCTTTAACAACAAATACTTTAGTTTCATGTTCTTCAACTTCATTTTCGTGATTTCACGTTCAGTTATCAATATTATTACTACTAGTAGAATCTATTTGTGTAGGAGAAAAATCATGTACATCAAAACCCTATGAATTTGACAATGAAAATTATGATGAAAGATTGTGGCAAGTTATTAGTTAAGAGTGAGCATGAACCAAAAATTAGGGCATTCGATGAAACTTTTAGCCAACCTGAGAATTTAAAGGGTGAGAGTGACATAAAAAGCACAAAGCACATTCACAAAAAGGTTTTATGTTTTTGACAAGCTTTGACACAATAATTAACCAACAACTAAAACCAAAATGCAAGAAATGTGAAAGCTCAAAGCACTTGACACCCTCTTCAATTTGAATGGCACTTGTAAGTTTACAAAATCCATAGCTTGCAATGGTCTTCTAGCATCACCAATTGTCACCAATGATATTGAGCTACCACTACTTTGTTTCATTAATGTGATACCACAACAATGTGATGTTCATTTCCATATCACACCCTCACAAGAAAGGGAACTGACTCTATCATCCATGCCATTTCAAGTCTCAAATCAATCTATTGTCTGCTCAACAAAATGAAACCCAAAATCAGTATGTTGCACTTTGTCAAATAGCCTTTCATATATTGTATGGTGGGTCGAATATGGTTACCATTATTTTAAATGGAACTATGACAAGTATGAGGTGAAAGTAGTTCTCAGAATCTTGAAAGTTCCAGATATGAAATGGGTCCCAGGTTTTGCCAATTTCGCCTCCAACTATTAACCAGTTAAAGACTGGACAAAAGTTTTAGTGCCTAACTTCATACCTGTCAAAGACTCATCAAGACTTCAAGACCCAATTATACTCTCTAGATTGGTTTTTAAAAATAAAGAAATAACAAGTTTTGTCTTGATACAAAATGCCTAACCATGTTACCATGGTTTTTACACCATTTCTCAGGATTTTAAAAATTGAAATGGCAGAGTCATTATTATACAATAAGTTGCTTGTTTACTTATGGTGAAGATTCCAGAACCTAATTGTTACAGTCCCTAGGCTGGTTTTTTATTTAATCAAAATTTGATTTTGCAGTCAAAATTCCATGACCATAACCATGTTAAGTCCCCTACATGGTTCTATTGTTTCTCATGATTTTGTTTGAAGTTGCCATAAAGAGTAGAAGGAGCCATACTAATGATAAGCTGCTTGTTTATTTATGGTTTTTTCACTTTTGTTTTTGTTTTTGTTTTGTGGGTGAGAGAGAGAGAGAGAGAGAGAGAGGGAGTGATGTGTGTGTATGTGCAGTTCAGTTGCTGCCCTGACTTTGGTGTCAACTAATCTGCCCCTGAAATATGAACTCACCATGGTAGTAGGGTTGAAAAGTGAAAATCAAGGGGTGGTGATAACTCAGTTACAAAATTGAGCAAAACTCCAAAGTGGCCACTATTTTTAGAGGGAGCAAACAGGCAGTAGTAGTTCATTACTATAGCAAACCTATTATGCCACACTGCCAGTTAACTGCAGATGCACAAGCAGGACTTGAGTAATCTTTTAATAGATCCTCAACTGCTCCTCCTTGTAATCTTTCAACCATCTACTCTTCTTCACGTCTCATGAGTTGTGCTTAAATCAATCAATCATTTTAATTGGACTCCCTTGAGGCTTGATATTTGTGTATATGTGTGTTTTTTTCCCTCCTCCAAACAAACACCCGAGCAATTGATTATTATTGCTCTGCCCTTGAGACTCCAATCACTCAACATTGTTTGTGGTTTTCTCTACCACTCTGACAAATGATCTTTATGTGTAAGGGAGGGAAGTACATAGCTGGGAAAGTTTTTGTTGGTACCCAGTTTTCTTTTTCCAACCTACTTGGGTACCAAATCAGACAATCACTACTTATCTGGCACAAAAAACTATCACCAGACTCTTCATGTTTTGCATCAACATAATTATTTCTAACCTGAGTGCAATGGTTCAGCCCCAGAAATCCCAGGGCGTCCACCACCTTCATACTTGGTGTCTTTTAAAGTGACCAAAAACAGGATTTATTGATGATTTGAACTTTGATATGTACAACTACTGCAGCTCAAATTATCAATTCTTGAGGGAACTGATGATAAACCAAATTGGAAGATATGAGATGATCATTTTTGGGGTCAAACATTGGATGGATATGTCATAATTATGTGGTATGAAGGGTGGGATTTTATACAGCTATCATCTATATATAGTTGGGGGAAATACTCTACTTCTGGTAAGGATAGTTCAATGGATTAATACTAAGCTGCAGGGAGATTAATGGCTAAGCTCAAGTGTTGTTAATTCTAAGTCTTAAAGAAGCAAGAATGGGTTGGTGTTAGTTTCATCAATTGTGAGGTACTTACTTGAGTGCTTGTTCTCTTTGGCTCTCTTCAGTTCCATAGCATTGGGTTTATGTGTAAGGTGGTAAACTCCTATCAAGCACCGAGTTCCTGAAATAATCGCCGCTGAGGCAGGAGCCAAGGGCAGTTATTTTGGGGACTCCACACTCCAAAGGGAGTTACCCACCCGACATAAAGCTTGCTTCATAAAATCAAATATATTTCAAAATGCGCACTGAAATCAAAAAATGCCCAACAATTTACCAAAGTGCTCCAAAGATTTCTCGAAACTCCCTCCCACCTCTGAAAGGGAAATTATGCTTTACAAAACCCACTCCACCTAACTTAGTGTTAAAAAACCAGGCCAGTGATTTATGGAGGGTAGTGTACTTTTATGTCTTTTCCCAGTTCCATAAAATTGGTCTGTGTATGAAGTGTGTTTTACCTTTGTTTTTTCAGTTGCATCAAATTGAGTCTATCTTGGAAATGTGTTTCACTTCTTGGTGTTTTCCTTCTTTTCACAGTTGCATACAAATTGGGATAATGTATGTAAGTATATATTACCACTCTTTTTCAGCTCCATCAAATTAGGTCTATATGTACATACTACCTATGGTAGTGTGTTTTACCTCAATTTCCAGTTTCTTCAAATTGGGTCTATGTATTTTTGTGCAAGTTCTTTCCTTTTCTACCCCACCTCTCTAATGTTAGTCTTGTGATCATCATCAGATTCCATTTCGGACCATTACCTTCTTCATTGCCTGACTCCTCCTAAAGTTTTTCCTTCTCCTCCTTCAAGGTGGCTTTTATTAGGGAAGGCCTCTCTCCCCAAGCACCCCTCCCCCTACCCCGCAAACCCTAAACCCCCCCACCTCCCCTAACCCAAAACCCCTTATTCAAACCCACCTTATTTATGACCAGATTCCTTGGTTCAATAAATCCCAAAAGTCAAACAACTCTTAAATTGGTTCTGCTTTGCTTTCTCCTTTCCCCTTTCTTTCAATTGTTGTTGTGTTCTTTGGCAATAAAGTTTGGCAGGTTCACAACTAGTTCCCTTCCTCTCTCTCTCTCTCTCTCCCCTTGTGGTTAACAAAGCCAAATGGGATGAGACCTAGTGCTGACTTACCACCAACTACCTGCATAATAATACCATTTATTTTTCACCAACAACTTGAGAGCAAACTACCTAAGTAATGAGTGGGGACACAGACAAGCACTAACTTTAGTGTCCACATGGGTTAATCTCCCTTTACATTAATTAATTGGTTGGTGTATGCCTAGACTTTTTATCTTATCCACAAACCCCTCTTTAGCCTAGTGTGCCAAAACCTCACACTAACTTTTTAAGAGTCTGAGTGGTGGGGCAAAATATCCTATAGGGGTATGATCCTAGAGAGTTAACTTTACCATGAACCTAACCATGGGTTTAGCGTCATCTAGAGTGTAGTTATGTTCTTATGGTGGCAGTCATAGAGTGTGTCATGGCCTTTACTCCTTTCTGTTCATCCATTCTCCATACCCTAAAACCCTAAATCCTAACCCCTTCCTAAAAGCCCTTTTTTTCTTTTTTTCCATCACTGCCCATCTAGGCTGGAACCTATAGTCAATTACCATTTAACACTCATGTTAGCCAACGGTTCTAACTATTGTTTTCACACATAAACAGAAAATCAAAGAACTGGATTTGATATATAACCATGATTCTCAAAAACCAAATAATAACAAAAGAATCATTTAGTAATCTATCTAGGGTTCTTTCATGAAAAATTGCAGGTTCTCTAAGTTTTTGAAATAAATGCAGAGTGTTGTTTTCAAAAAAATTAACTTGGGGAATGACCTTTTGGGAATTTTAAGTTTCAAAAAACCAAGAACAAAGGTTGTTAAGAAAATCTTATACCTACAAAACACTCATAAAAAAAACCCCCCACCCAAACAAAATTGATTGTTTCAAAACATTATAAATCTCTAGTCCAAAGACTACATTGATGTCTCCAAGTCCAAATTTTACATTTCCCAAGTGAAACATGGTTCCACTCAAAGATCTCACTCAAGGCTTGGGTGAACCTTAAAACTCCCCCCTATTGGGTTGCTTCTATAGATCATGAATATTAGGTCATTAGGCTAATTAAGTGTCACTAAGTCCAAATTTAACATTTAAGATAACAAGTTCTCTATGGGCATTTCCACACACGCCTTCAATTTGACCCTCCATCAATATTTGTCCCATCCAATATATAAATCAAATGTCGTCCCCCTCCCTCTCTCATACAAAAGCAAAAAAATTGGATAATATTGGATGAGAAACAATTCAAATCTCATCCACTTAACCAATAAAAAATAGTGAATATTAGTCATTTTTTATTTATTGTACTCTTCTAGACATCTTCTAATACCTTGAAATATATGCATTTTTTTCAAACCCATGTTTGTTTCATGTTCTACTCCTTCTGTTGTCTTCTGAAGTTTCACAAAATAGTAACTTGAAGACCAAGTAGTGTTGATTTTTGTAGTGTAGTTGAAGGGCACATTCTAGGCTACATACAATTCTCACTTATATGGGCATTTTGCTTTCTAAAAAGCCCACTTGCCTTTGTTTTGCCTTGCGGTAGTTGACAGACCATATCCTTTAGGCATCACAAGGAAAAAGTACTGAAATAAAATTGGTGTAGGTCTTTATTTTTTAAGTTCAATAAAGCCCTCGACCACAACTTTATACAATTGAGGGTTTTGCTCTACACAAAATTAATTCCTACAAAATAGTAACCATAATTATATAAATATGTGTTCTCATCAATGTTATGCATGTATATGGTTTTAGAGTCCATATATTTTGTGTAAGTAGCAAACTTATTTACACTCCATGTAAGTGTATAACGTTTCATCCCCATTTATGTACCTGTAAATGATTCACACTTTATTTTTGTGCAAATCCATGTCAAACAATTCAAGAAAAGAAATTTATCCTTTCAAGATTTAGAGTTATCAATTGATCCTTGCCCAATTAAATAGAAAATATATATCCCTTAATTTCATTGAGACCACCTTTCTTAAGAAATACAAAAAGAAATTCATTTGAAGTAAGAAAAGATCTGATAAACAAACTTATTAGGTTTAGGGTAGTGTCCTAAATGATGCAACTACAATTGGAAGTTAGAATCTAAAGCAACCTAGGTCATAGGTCATGTAATATCTAATTGTATGCATTTGTCAATGGTTTTCAAAAGAAACTCAATGAACTAAGAAATGTTGAATGTATACCATAAGACTTATGGGGCACTAAATGCATCCCATAGAACCATTGGGTTATCAAAATGATCTTTGAAAATATAAAGAGATTTAACATACTTAAATTATTCTATTGCAATTGTTGTTATTAAAGTTAAATGGAGTTGTTGGACCCTAATTTTTCAAAAAAATAATTATTTTGACAAATATTGCCAATTATCCTAAGGCTATCTCATTTTATTAATTTCATTCCCCATTAAGCAAGCCAATTGAAATGCCATAATGTGGGGAAAGTGTTGTCAATAAATAGGTGGTCCTTTCAACTTGGAGGATAGCTTGTGCAAAGCCAAGAGCTGTTTACTATTTCCTAGTCCTTTAAAAGTCCTTATTGCAAGGGAAGGCACCCCTAATCGTAGATTTTTGGCCTTGGCATGCCCTTATGGCTTGGCTTAGTGGCCAAACATGTAAGGATTATTACAAAGGGTGCAAAATGGTTCCTAGAAGGCACATTCCCTGGCGTACATGCTTTTTAGAGCTTATTCTATTTAAGATATCACTGAAGTCCTTTCAATAAATGGCAAGTTAAGATTCCATTACAAAGGCCAAATTCTTCAATTTAAGATGCCACAAAAGTGGCAAAATCTTCCCTCAAATTTCCACATGTGGATGGATGTTCATATTCATAACATTTGTATTCCATGCAACCTCACAAATTTCTAGAAATGGAAAATTAAAATATTTGAAATGGGCTCAACCCATCTTATAATTTGTGCCACTTAATAGTCTACAATTAAATGAAAAAGAGAATTACAAAAAAAAGAAGAAAAGAAGGCAAAAACCTTGGTCTAGTTATACAAAAAACTTTGGTTATGCATCTAGATAGATTTTTTTAACTTTCCAATATTTAGTTCTACACACAAAAGCTAGATCCCTTCATATGTATGATGGCGGTTTATAAGTAGTCATATTCATTCATTATGTTTTAAACAAATTCACATCCAATCCATTAGGGTTTTGAAAATGTCAAATATACATTTTGTTTAAGGTTTAAGAAGAGCCCATCATAACCTCCTTTCAACACTTTGTTTTGCACCTTTGTATTTTGCATTTTTGTTAAGATTTTGTTTGTAAGTCGATCTCAAAACTTTATTTTAAGCTTCTCACAACACCTGGTGTTTCATACTTCATACATTCTTGTTTTTGAACTTTTTTATGAGATGGGTTTTTTTTTTTGGTTGTGAGCTTTGCAAAAACTAAGCATTTCGATTCTTGTTCCAATGTTTCATTTCATGTTTCACTTGAAACTTTACAAGAAATCTCTCACTTTCACAATGTGCTTTGCACATTTAATTAAGTTTTTGGTCCAAAGTCTATAAGTGTTTTGATTTTATTTTTTTCATTGTGCTTTCTAGTCCAAGTTGTTTCTTTGTTGTATAATATTTGTTGTCTTTAGTTTTGTTGCTTGGTGAATAAGGAGGGCTCCACTTTGGTTTTGTGTTTTGTTGTTCAGTCAATTCAAAAGGACTAGGATTTAATTCTAGGATTATTGCTTGACAAATCAAGAGGCATTAGCTTGCTCAACAAACTGGCAAAGTTTTGCAACAAAAGTAGATTTTTTATCATTATCCTTTTTCTTTTTGAAAGTTTGAAAAGGTTTTTGAGTGTTTGTCTTTGTGTCATGTTTAGGTTTTTATATGTTCACTGGTTGAAAACGAGGAATGTTTCTTTTGTTGAGAACATGGGCAAAGTCAATGAAGATGTTTCATTAGTTGTCCCCATTCAAATGTGGTCCGTGTAAATCCTAATGATGACATTCTTCATTTTGCACATTAATTTTTTTTTTAATTCTTCATTTAGCACCTTGTCAAAACATTCTTCAGCACGAATTTTAACGAATTTTCATGCTTTTTTGGGCTTCCATAACATTCCCGCACCAAGAATGTCATAACTATGGTGTAAATCTTAGATGTTGAGAATGTGGATTTAAAATCTAACAAAATGTCAAATGTTGATGTTTTATGATTTACAACTATAGAAACACAAGTTACAACTTGGATACTTCATAGTCAAATGTCTATTTATTGGGGATTTTTTGCCATCAACAATAGGTTATTTGTGCATTTGATAAAATTGTAAATGTTATGATCCAAAATGTATGGATTTGGGCAAGCATTTGACAATGTTTTGATGCAAAGATCTATATTTTGCAAGGGTTTAATCACATATTACAAATTTCATAGTATAACTCCCATGAATATTCATGTGTAAACTACACATCCAAAGTTCTTTGCTCATGAAAAAAAACTCAAGGAAAGGTGGTAGAACTTGCTACTCATACTTGGCAATTGGAATAGAAAAGGACAAGTTCATTTGGTTATGCAATTATTGCATTTTTTGGTGCCATAAACCTATACAAAAATATTATGATGTTCAATAATAGTTTTTATAAGATTTGGTGTTTTATATTTGCAAGTGTTATAAACCCTTGTCCACTTGTGAAAACATTTGGTTGCAAAGGCTAGTTTTACACCAATAATGCCTTCATGTTCAATTTTTTCTTCAATTTCCTCTTGTGAAAGACGTGTTCCTTGCCATGATCAAGAGGACAATGGACTAACATGTTTTGCCAAATTTTGCATATGCAACAATAATCTTTATTGATTTTTTTTTTAAAACTTTGTGCAATGTGGATATTTTTGCTTTGGTTATCAATTTTTTGAATGCAACATGGTGCCCGTGCATATTACTATGGAGTTGTTTGAAAAGTACAAAACAACTAAGCAATACATGGCTATACAACTCTAGTTTGTGTTGGAGAGGTTTGGTTTGTTGCACCAAGTAATTACATTCGTAAAATATGAAAGCATTAATTTGATAACTATGGCAACAACCTTGCATTTCGTCATTGATTATGAACCTTTGAATTCTCAATGTTTATGAAGGTACATGTTCTGAACATGTGTTGTTTAAGACCTACCAATAAACTACAAACAATGACAAAATCCTTTTTGGGTGAAAAAATGTGATTGTGAAAAAAACTTTTAACTAGTTTACAAAACCATTACTTGAATTAAAAAATTTGGGAAAGCTAGGGAGGCAAAAGTGGAAGTGTTATTGTTTTTGAAGTGGGATAGAACATCAAAAATTAAAGATCCCATGAAAACCGAATTCACCAACAAGGTCATTATTTTTTTTTAAACTTTTGAATTTAAGATTCTCATAATGCTTTGTCATGGCAGGCATAAATATGTCAATTTACAACAAAAAGTACTTAAAGTTGAAGTGGGTTATTGTTACATCCACCTTCAATTTGTTGTGTTGACATGTGTGATGAATTAGTCCAATGGCCATTGGTTGTTGTTAGATGCATTAACAATAGATATTACATTTATTATGAAAATGGAAGTTGAGCTATTGCAACTTTCTAACAAGGTTGAAATCTTTGACCCATTTGAAGCTAAGATCTTCTTGTTGCACATAACTATGTGATTGGAGATTATAAAGGCAATCAAACATTTTTTGGATTTGTGGTCTTTTGATATAAAATATGCTCACAACATTATGGCTCTCATATTGAATGCATGTTTTAAGGGTTTGTGCATTGTGGAAAACTTGGTGGGACATGGGAATGCAATCTAACTAGCATCTAAATATCATGTCAAGGTTGTTATCACTTTTTTAATGATGTGTTTTGATTAATTGAACCCTACTACCAATGCATCTATTGCAATAGTTGATGTTGTGGGACTAGATCTTGAAGAAAATATGTTTGATGTGGGGGCTTCAATTGAATAATTTTTTCAAGCACTATTCACTAGAAAATTATTTATATTTAAGAGGCAATCTATTCCCTCATCTGTATGTGCAAATTCATTAGCTTGGTGGTGCATCCATGTGGGTCAATTTTTGAATGTGGGTTTCATTACAAAACAAATTCTTGGAATCTCATGTTCACAAATGTAAAACAAATGAATGTTTACTCTTGTTGGGGTGTTGATATCTCTGGGGTTTAAGGTGCTATCATTGATAGGTGGAGAACATGGATTGGATTATTATTATGGAAAAAAATTGGCCTAATGATTCATGCACCAATTGCAAGCCAAATTCAAACTTGAAACAATACTTGAAGATGGAAAAGTTTTTAGCAAAGGATAATTACGACTTGATTGAAGAACATAACTTTTTTGAAAGAATGGTAGGTTGATAGTGATTAATTTTGTGGAGCTAGGGTGGGGTTTGTATGGGGTCTGATTGGATCATGTAACTTGAGCTGCAATTGGGGTGAGTTCATCATACAATTGGGCTTCAATTCCCTAGCAAGTTACTTCGTTTTGTATTTTGTTCACGTGTTGGTTTTATTCTAGTAGGCTAGGTTGTACTCTTGTAAGGTTTTTATTTAAGCAACATAATAGAAAATTTGACATGCATAATCTTTGTGTATATTCATCATGTTTTGAAAATTGGAAACTAATGTATTCATAACCAGCAAAAGAATTTTTCAGAAAATGAATGTGTAACTGGCTAGTGTAATATATTGAATTCTTTTAGAATACATATCCTTCTTCGAAAAAAAAGAATGTGCTTTTTTGATATCCATATGATAGGTCTAAAAGTTCATAAGCAGCCAACACTAGTGAGGAGGACCAAAGGGATGTTCACTAAAAGCACCAACACTTTGGATAGTTCAGAGCTTTTTCTAAGTCCTGTTTGCAAAACAAAAAGTCCCCCACTTGTACAGTTGTGGAATAAAGGTTTTGGTTCCCTTGAAGAAAATACCAAAAGGGAACCTCCTTGAAGAAGGCCTGTGAATAATTCCCCATACCCAAGAAAATTCCTCTTAACATTGGGACATCATCATCATCTAAGATCCCAACAAATGACAGGCACTGAAATCCACCCTCATTCTCAGCTCAATAGATCCCATGACAACCATGGTACCTTCTACAATTTAGTGAGGAGGAAGTTGTCAATGCTCAATATTTGGAAAAACTAGAGATTGGGGATTCACAATTTCTTACCTATTTATTACTCACTAATCACCAATGTGGGCAAGTTTAGAGCATTGGGCAGGCCAGGTTTTAGATTAAGTTTTGGGATACCCAAACCAAATATTCAGAATTTTCTTGAAAATCATGAGATTCAGATTTGGATTATGAAACCGCCCCTTTACTACCACATGAAACTTGAATCTAGACTAGCCAGTTGTCCTTTTAAAAAACAAATTCAGGGTCCATAATTATAATATTAGTATAAGGTTTTTAAAAGGTGAAACAATCAAAACTTGATTTTGAGGTTGAACCAATCCAACTTTGGGCAAACTTTGTGGGATAAATTGTGATGGTGTTGAATGCATGCACTCCATCATCAAACAAATAAATGAGAACGGTTATGTCATCACTTTTTTTGGTTTAGTCTCAAGATAGAATTGAAATTATTTTGTATTTCAAACTCATGAGTTTTTTTGGATTAGTCTCAAGGTAGAATTGGAATTGTTTTGTAGTTCTAACTCAGTGACCTATTATTGGTTCATTGCACTTGCATTTAGGTGGCTATCAACTCATAGTTCTACCCTCAATGAACTTGTTCATTGGCTCTCCAGATCTGGTAAGAACAAACCCAAAATTCCAAGCTTGAGCCTCATTATAGAGTAGCAACATTATTCATAGGGTTCGAGGCAGCCACCTCAAACTGTCAAATTTTCTATTTTTTCTCACCTAACTTCTAATTTAAAATGAAAATAAATTTTACTTACTAACCTGAGATTCAGATCCGGATGAGGAGTTGATATCCTACCGTGATATTCAGATTGAACTCATGACCAGATTTCAAAGTTATGAGATTTGACAGTCAAGATATCACCTCCAAATATCAAAAGTGATATCCGAGTCTGATATCCACATTTTCCAGATATCTGCCCAACACTGTTCCTTGCCTAGCATAAAGAAATGGTGGCATTTTAAAACAGACAGATGTGAACTGATTTGGGAAGAGAGGGCACACATTTGGCTTAGGGTTCATCCTCTCTAGAGGCAGAAATTTTTACTACACTAGGAAAAATTTAGTGGGTCTTAGACAATCATAAGTGCTAGCCAAAATTCACTGACCCATTTAGCTGATCTGAGTTTGGATACATGTATATGCACATGAACTGCATCCAGCCCCAATGACTAACAATATTCTAGAATTTATCACTGCAGTGAGGAGGAAGGGCCTTATGATTCATGAACCTGAAGAAGAAGAAGAAGAAGGGAGAAGCAGTAGGAAGCAGGGTCATAGTAACAAGCACCCCACCAGCACACCATCCACTGGATGATGGGTGTCCCTAGCGTCTACTACCTACCTAAAGCACTGCCAGACATGTGAAAGGTTGTTCATTTCAGTAAGACCCTCCAACAAAGGTGTAACCAGAATGTGGGCACTTCTTCCTCAGCTGCCGCCTCAGCCGGTAGTACCCTTATTCTGGTAACACCCTTGACCTGGGGCCTTACCTACCAGGAACAACCCCCTGCAGGTTGTCTTTACTACCTACCTACTAAAAACCTGGTAGGTAGTAAAATATGCAACAGAACTAGAACTGGAGCTGGAACCCAACAGAAAACTGTTTCCTGATCACTTACTTACTTACCACCGATCTCCTTCCTTCATAGTGGGTGCTGGTTCACTCTGGCCAGCAAAGCTGCTGATGTTGCAGCTTGCATCAGCTGCAGAGAACAAAACAGGCAGAGGGGGGAGGAGGGAGAAGAGGGGGGAGAGAGGGGGGCAGGCAACAGCTGATCTGATCTCTTTTCACGTTGTTGCCTGGTTGGGATCAATAAAGATGCAAGCGTTGGGTTGGCTGGCGGCAACCAATTTGTCTAGGGCGGGGGCCCAATGAGCTTTGCAAACTATATATGTAGCAAGCTACTGCCAGGCTAACTTGTTTATCTTAGAAAAGAAAAGCTGGTTTGGTTTGTGGGGGAAGGCAAACAGCAGCAGTAACCGTAACCAATAGATAAGCAGCCTGCCACAAGAGGCAGTGCATAAAAAGGGAAAGGGTTAAGTGTAAAGTTTTGTCTGGTTGCTTGCGGTTTTGGCTGCTTCATCACCTCCGAATCCCGGCTCCAATGTCCATTGCTGCTTCCCACATGGACCCATTTCCTGTTTGGGAATGCACCATGCGGCCCTGAACAGGAAACTTTAATGCCTGGATAATAAATAGAGAGGCAGCTGAATTTAGTTAGAGAAATTGCAAATGAAATTAGAGCTCAAGCCTGCAATTTAATTCCCAAAGTTGTTGCCACATTCATTGATGGCAGAGCTTCTCTAACAGCATCTCCATCACTCCCACAGCACAGCAGTAAACTTCCCTGTTTGGCCACCACAATTTCATGATTTTTTTGCATTAGACAAACGCTTTCTCTCCCTAGGTTGGTGGTGGTAAAACAAGTTTCAGCTTGAGGTTAGATTTTATTTTTATTTTTAAATTTTTTTGTCACTGTTGTGAATGTTATGCAATATATGTCCTTTCATGATTTTATTTTTATTTTATTTTTTCGCAAATTATCAAATTTTGGAAGGGAAAATAATTTAATGATGAAGGAAGGGCCAGAAACAAGGTTTTTAAAAAATATAAGTTTACTATGTCTAAAGGTAAAGCCTCAACATGAAGGTGTTACTAGAAAAAGGGTCTACCTCAAGTGTTGGGAGCCAAGAATGAGCCTATTTCTGGTAAGGCTCAAGGTTGAGAACTTTACCAAAAGAAGGGTCCTCATGCAGCTTGAACTTCATTATTTATTTATTTTTAAATCATCAAATTGTGTAGGAGGGGGGGGGGAAAAAAATTCACATTTCAACTCTGTTCTTTAGTTTTGGGGCAAGTTTTTCACCAATTTTTGATAGTTTTGATTGGGATTTTTTTTTACAAATCTGTCATTAATTAATGTTAAATCCTTATTAGGATAATCACTAATGATGTTGCATGTTACATTGAAAAAATAGAATAATAATAATAAATAAATAATAATAAGACAACATTGGCTTTAACAAAAGTAACAAAATATTATATCAAAAATGGCATTTTTTGACTAGTTCTACATGAATAGAAGTGAATAAATGACTAAAAATGACATAAATGAGGGGTTTTAATCAATTACAAATGACATAAATAATTAATATTATCAATAAAAGGCCCTTGACCTCGGCCTTGGGGACCCATTGCCACAACCCTAACCCTAGGACGTTATCCTACACATAGTGCTCGAGATTCATTCACACATTGGGAGGCAAACCGGTAATGCCCAAATCCTCCACCAATTGGTAATCTCGTTCCATATGGGCAGAGCCAACAAATCTGGAAAAAAACTTCCGGAGATTTTGGCCAGCAGTTCTCCTCCCACAAAAAGCAATTAAAAATGGCAGCAAAACCAATCCCAGCAAATCCTGTTACCTAGTTCAAATGAAGCGAGCAAGCAATCAAACAACAACGCGGTTGCAGCTGCAACAAGTCTGAGTCCTGCCCAATGCAAAAGCCAGAGCTTCTTACGCGCTCTATTTGCGGCGAGAGTGTGTGCGGTACTTACACTACTTTCCCATTTCTGTAAATTGGGCAATTGGGTGTTTGAAATGGATAGTGGCTGCCGCCTTCCTCCTCCTCCTCCTCCCACCAGAGTCCTCATTCCGTCATGTTGCTTTGGATAGCCAATACCACGTGCAAGAATGTGGTAGCAATGGTGTAGCGAATGACAACATTCCGCGCGTTGCTTCGCGGTCGAATAATTATCAGCCCCCAATCCCTTCCGACTTGTGAGGTAGCTGAAAACCAACTCTGGGAGGCTGCCTGCCTGCCTGCCGTGCTGGGCTCATGCTATTCTGGGTCCTGGATTCAATAATAGTTCATAACTAGGGGATTAGTCATTAACTACAAGAATGAATGAATGAGGACTTTGATCATGATAGTTTTATATTGGTTTCTATTCTTCCTCATATTGTTGAAACTTGCGGATTCCAAGAATTGGAGCATTCTCCTCTTGTGATCACTAGTGTTCATCATTTCTTGGTCCCCACAAGTCAAAATTGGAAGGAGCAAACAAACCCTAATTAGCCATACTTAGAAGAACGAATGAAAAATTTATAATCGGTAGCTTTTGATTGGTTTCTAATTTTCTTACTATTTTGAGACTTCTTGTGGATTCAAACAATTTTAGCACTCTCCTCAATTGGAAGGAGCAAACAAACCCTAATTTTGTTTAGCCGTACTTAGAAAAATCAATGAGGAATTCATCATTTTTTCATCCCCAAAAGTCGAGATTGGAAGGAGCAAACAAACTCTGATTTTGTTTAGCCATACATGGAAGAATGAATGAGAAATTCATCATTTCTTCTTCTCAAAAGTTGAAATTGAAAGGAACAATCAAACCTTAATTTGTTTTTAACAAACTAGAAGAATGAATGATGAATTTATAATTGTAGTTTTTCTATTGGTTTCTATTTTCATATTATTTTGAAACTTCTTGTGGATTCAAAGAATTCTAGCATTCTACTCTAGTGATCACTCATGTTCATAATTTTTTTATTCTCAAAAGTCAAATTCAGAAGCACTAAATAAATCCTTATGTTTTAAGCCATTACTGGAAAAATGGAATGAGGAATTTTTAATGGTAGTTTTTCATTGTTTACTATTTTTCTTAATATATTAGAACTTGTGGATTCAAAGAATTCTAGCATTCTCCTCTAACAATCATCCATGTTCATAATTTCTTCACCCCAAAAGTCAAAATTAGAAGCAACAAAAAACCCTATCTTTTTAAACCATAATTTTAAACATGAATGAAGAATTTATAATGAAGGATTTTTATCAATTTCTATGCTTATTAACGTATTGAAACTTGTAGATTCAAAGAATTCTAGCACTCTCTTCTAGCAATCATTCATGTTCATATTTTTTTCATCCCCAAAAGTAAAAATTGGAAGCAACAAGAAAACCTTATCTTTTTAAACCATAATTAAAAAATGAATGAAAATTTTATAATGATGATTTTTTATTGGTTTTTATGTTTATTAACCACAAAAGTGAAAGCATGCACCATATAAGATGTAATCAACATGTTGATAAGAACAAAAATATGTAAGAGAAAAGCTAAATTTAATAGTGAATAAGAAGAACCCACATGTTTTGTGGATACTTTAGGTTATTGATAAAAAATATTGTGGTGCAAGATAAGCCATTTTTCAAAAGTATAAGGCTTATATTGCAAATGCATAGTGGATGTTAAATCCAACTATCACAACTCTTTATGTTTATAATCAATTGCAAACTTTTGCATGTCAACAGGGTGTTTTTAGTTATGTCCTAGTGATTTGGCACACAAAAGGTGTGAAAGCTAATCTAAATGGATGTATAGTTCAAACTTTTGCAAGTTTAATAATTCATTTAAATACAAACTTTCAATATATTGTAACAAACTAAAAACAATTGTTAATATCACATACCTAAAGACCCAACAATTATAAACTAAGAGTCATATGATAATTACCATATAAATAAATTCAATGAAAGAGAATATAAAATATCTTCCGATCTAATATGCTTTAAACCCACAGAAATTTTAGAAAAAGAAATAAAATAGAATGAACCACACCTCTAGGGGTATGATATTGCTTTCTAAATTATCACTACATTTTTACAAAAGCCTTTATCTATTATATCTACAAAAGGCAAAGAGCAAACTAGACATATGTGAGTCACAACTATCAAACCATGTATAGTAGAACATGTTTAAAACAATATTGTCTAATTCCATAACCTCCGTAATTCAATATCTGCACCCGGTCCCAACGTTGGGCCCATACTCAATTCAATAAAACTCTTTAATTCAATATTCAATAACTTTTTGCGGTCCTGAAAATTTGTAATTCAACTACAAAACACCAAAAAAAAACTACAAAATTGCTGCAAACCTCCTTAAACTAGCTGGAAAAAATCATTGATGCTCTTCTACACCATTTGGCGGGTCATAAACATGTTGACCTTTTCTTGCATGCGCCTCAATGACGAAATAAACACGACATTATCGCCATCCTGCTAGAGCCAGAAAGTCTCTAGGGATTACAACATGTTGCTGGCTTCCTTAGTCGACACTATAGTGATTTCTTGATTGTCATCTTCCTTGTCAACATCATCAGCCTGAGTGCCTTTCGACTGAGGGAGATGACCATCAATGATTTCGTCAATCGTCAGTATGTAGGAGACAATATCCTCATCCAGATAGGTGAGAAGGCTCCTAATGTCCATCGGATTTTTGTAGCATAGCCTAGTAATCTACGACTCTAGCTCGTCAATGACGTCCTTGTTAATGAGGTCCTCCTCGATCGGTGCTACCTACCTAGGGCCCTCTGTCATGTGGATCTGGCAATGCCTGTAATAGTTCTGGATGGTCGTAATTTTGACATCCATTGCCCAGATAGGAATAAAGAGTCGGATGGCCTGCAACACGTCAATTTTTTTGTTAACAAATATGAGATCTACTCAAGTGTAAACATAAATCTTTATTGAAAGGAAACTACAACATAATGCCCACAACACAAAACATAATATCAAGAACTCTCCAAGGTTCTTGTCACATGAAATACACAAACTTGTGTAATGAAGAAAAAAAAACCAAACCATCAACACCAAGGTATTTAACTAAAAGACCAAACCACAAATAACCAAACTAAAATAAGTAACAAAAATAATTCAACCTTGTGAAAGTAACCTAGTTATTTTCCTATTCTAGTAATTAATGAAACCTAACTAGTTGAGCTTGAATTCTCAACATTTTTTTGTTTGGTTAACGTTGTCTTCAAGGCGCTGCAGAAGGAGACAGTTGAAGTGATGGCAATAATAGGCCTTAAAAGTGCGGATGATGTCAGCATCACAGGGCTAGATCTTGGACATCATATTGGGCAGAAGGTACAAGACACGTGTTTTTCAGCTGGATGTGGGCAAGGAGTTCCTCAAGGGGGACATGTGCACTACAGTTGTCGAGAACCAAAAGGAATTTGCAGTTGGCAACATGAAGGTCAAATGCGTTCAGCCACTCCAAGAAGATGATATTTGTCATCCAAGCCTTTGCATTGTTTCAATAAGTGCAGCCCAGGCTGCTAAGGTTAACGTTTTTGAAGCAACGGGGATTTTTGTATTTTTCGATGACCCAAAGGGGGAGCTTGTTGAAATCGTCTCCATTACAACAAGGAGCCAAGGTGAGCCACTTTTTGTTTTGTTTGTGCCCCTCAAGTCGCTTTGTCGCGAGGGAATTATCAGCTTGGAATTGAAAATGTTTAGCCAAGGTCAACATCAATAAAAGGTGAAGACCTAGACACAGATCACAATTAGACAGCAGATGTCCCAAACCTACATGCGGAAGAAAAGGCCAATTTCATCCATATTGTAGATGTCCTTCCACGCATACTGGTCTAGCAGCTGGCAGATTCCTGGGAGGGCTAGGTTGACGGCATTCATGTCTACAAAACCATTCTCACCAAAACGGCAAAAAGACTTGATTCTGTGGCGAAGCTTAAATGCTTCCAACCAACCGTTTGAAAACTCAAATAGTTCATGGCCAGGATGCAAGCGATCCAAGATCTTTGCGGCATTCTCCTTGATGAGATCCCTAGATATTGGGATGCATTCTTGGTTTTCCAGGATCCATTCAACGAGTGTTTCTTCCATCGCAAGGAACTTGACAGTCCGTTGGCGCTTGCTCTGAATGTTGGGATCCTCATCACATTTGAGTAGCTCAGCTGAATGCTTCAGGGTCTGAGAAATCGTAGGTTGGCTGACATCGATGTTATGCTCTAACTTGAACCAATGCTGAAGCTCAGCCTACAAAAGTGTAGGGTTGCATTTTTTGTGGTTGCATAAAGCAATGCAGACTTTGCCCATCATCGTCGTGTATTTCCTACCTTTTTTCGGCATGGTGGGTTGTTGGGGGCGTGTGAGTACGCACGCGTGTGTGTGGGGGGGGGGGCCGGGGGGTGTTGACGGAGAAACAACCTTCGCGAAGGTTCCAACCACGCGTTTCAAACCTGTCCCTCCCCTTCCCCCGAGCACCCCCCCCCCCCAACCCCTATTTATATCGTAATAAGAAGAGGCTTAAAATGGCCCAGTATATGACCTTGCCTAATTCAATCCCGACCCCCCCGTCCCAACAGTATTCTTTTAGACAGGTTCTATTGTAGTGTTATTGTGTCTCCCTTCTAGTAAAACAAAACACAGAAAAAATATTCACTTGTATTTTCCACCAAAATCACAAATACACTTTTACATTCCAAACTTTCCAAATACATCTCCCAAACACACATGAATATGGAAGTAGGAGGTAAACACCACAAATTTCCCCACTTGATGCCCTCTACCTCCATATGTTACCTCCTATTCCATCACACACCTACAATCCAATATCAAAATTAACCATAAAACAATTCCAATGTGTTCCTCCACACTTTCACACCCCCAAGGATACACTCCGTACTTGAAAAAGAATTCTCCTTAAGCTCTCAAATTGCTTAAGTGTACAATTTTTACTGTGGGATTGCAATCTTTCAATATTTTCAAATGCCAAAAACAAATTACACACCCATCAACCTTCCCACTTAAACATACAAAATGCACAATTTTTTATGTGTTAAGATTTTCAAACATTCAAATCATATGACATGGGGCATTCTTGTCCCCACTTTGGGTTCAAATATATGACAAATATTTGTATTTTACGAAAATAAGTCATATTTTATGGGTATTTTGAAAATCTTGGACCCCTTTATAAACCATGTGATTATAACTTTAAGGGATGAATTTCAAACATAAAAATATAGGTGGCATTAGTATACTTCCTTGTTAACACATTCAAATTTGGTTTCATACCATTTTTTAATAAAATATAGTATTTTCTTATGTGGACAATTTTCAACAATTTCATAAGGATCCAAATACACAAGCTTGTCATTGTTAATGGATGGGCCTAAAAATTGGTGAAAAGATGCATCTAATCGATATTGACGAAATACACCAATTGTTCCTCAAACAAATATTTATAAAAATAACATTTCCATATAAGTATGAAGTATTTATTTTGCGAGACATGAATTTGGTGTTTTTACAATACTACCAAAATACCACTCATATTCATAACTATGGATACATCTCAACATTTCTATGACTTTTTTGTTGCATATTACATTATTATAATTTCAAATTTTCATTAGAAGACACCTAAAAGTGCATTATATGATATTTGGCTCAAAAAATTACACAGAAAACTATGTGGGACAATATTTTCCACACATTCAAAGCAAATTGAGACCCTTTAAGTAGGTTCAATGGCTTTCCCACTTCCTCTTACAAAAGTGGTAACTCATTCACCTACCTTTTACAAATCCTCTTAAAAACTCTTATAATTCAACTTTGTCCTTATTTCAATGCCATTATTTCAACTACCAACAAATATTTAAAAAGAATCATTGACTTCTCCTAAAATAATTGAATTATTTTCATCTATCTCCCTAAACAATGGAAATAGTGACACTTTAGCCACTTGTAAATATGATTTATCAAGTAAACAATAAATCTACCTTCTGATAGTAATATTTAAAAAAACAATGAAATGTTGGACCAAGAACCAAAGTCATATTTAGCGCTTTGATCATTAAAAGTGACATCTACCCAAATGAAGTTAAAAATGACCTTGGCACTAAACATCATTAGGAACTCTCTTGGTTAAACGACCTCCTTGGAATCTCCTACTCAAGCACATATTCATGGTTGTAGTCAATTTGAGAATTCTTTTAAAATGAAAGTAGAGTTGTGGATCAAGTAAAGTTATAATCTTGAGGCCAGTTAAGGAATACTTTTTGAAGAATTTCAAAACAATCCAAAACACTACATGAAGATCCAATGTTAATGATCATGTCCAACAAATTATATTTTGTGTTAACTCCTTGTGCTTCACCAATTTGAATGGCTATTACATGAATAATTTACATGCATGTGAAAAGGGTGTTTTATGTCAATTCTTATTTGCAAACTACATTGGTAGATGGTTCATACATTCACATGTTGACATTTGGATTCCATCTTAAGATCTCAAATTTGATATAAGGTGCACATAGTCCCATTAATAGGAGCCATAACCCATAACAAATGTAATCAATGTTTAGTTTTTCATGTTTTATTGTCAACAAGTATACTAATTTAGCAAGTTTTAATGTGTTTAGATGAAAATATTTCTAATGTATTATGGGTACATGTGGAACAAGTAACAATTTGAAATTTTATAAAAAATATAAAGTAGTCAAAAACACTTATAATAAAACATTATAACCATTTCTCTCATTTTTTCATTTTTAAAAATTATTTGAAATGTCTTCAAAATGACATAACCAAGCATAATAATTATTCACACTTTTACATAATAGTATAGTTGGATGTCTTCATGTTAAGATGAACCATCCAAGATTAAATTTGGATATTCTTTGGTAAATTTTATTAGTTCTTATTTGAAACCATATATGATTTTTCATTCTATTTATTTATAACATCTTAGGATAACCATAAATTGAAATTTTGTTAAAAATTTATTTTGTAACAATCATTTTGTAATGTATTTCATTAGAAACCCTTTTTCCTACCAATTTCAAGCCCAATAAAAATTCCTTTATTAGAATTCAATTATTACATCCTTTATGGTACACCTTAACATGAAGATCCCCAATTTGACATTTTTTTATCATGGTTATTTTTGGCCATTTGTAAAAGTCATGGATTTTTAATCCATCACTTTCTACAACAAACCCCAAATTGCCACATCATCTTGGCAAGCAAACCCATTTTTTCAACAGTTACATAAACCAATAGAATTAGTTCCTTTTATCCCATTTGCACTCCATAGCCTTGTTGATTTAAGGATTGTGCAATGTTCTTGGGAAAGAAACAAATGCCTTTCTAAATGGGTGGAAATTTTCATATTGTTTCAATGAATATAAAAGAGATTCCCTACTACTTTAGATTCTGTAAATGATTTTGGCATATTCTAGCTTAGCTCTCAAAAACAAAAACAAATCTTTTAAAAAATGTTCCACTAGTCATGTTGAACTTTAAAATTTTCCACTATTATATTTCCCTTTTGTTCTTTGGAAACAAAAAAGTAACAAACGTCAACTTCCAAAGTAGAAGAAAAAACTTTGAAATGTTCCACTAGTCATGTTGAACTTTAAATTCTTCCACTATTATATTTCCCTTTTGTTCTTGGAAACGAAAAAATAACAAACGTCAACTTTCAAAGTAGAAGAAAAAACTTTGAAATGTTCCACTTTGTGGTTGATGTTTCCTTTTGTTTCTTGAAATTTTCACTATATTATAATGACAAGCTTACAAAAGATGATGAAATCCCCACTTGTTATTCATGTCCTTTGTACAAAATTGACCTTCTTTGTGGCTCCATATATAGCCATATCAACTTTATAAACTTTCTTTGATTTCACTTGTTAAGACCACTCGGCTCAATGAACTATCGAGTTTTAGGTATTTAAATGAAATAGGAGAAAAAAATGATCATTTCAATTCTACAACATTAAGTGACAAATAATTTGAAAAAGTTTATGAAACTGATAGTTCAAATAGACTACAAGTTTCTATCATGCAAACACTTCAAACTTGCAAAAATACATACAACTTCAAACATACACACCAAAACAACTACACATCAAATTCTACATACAAAAGGTATGGTAAGAAAAAGTAATTTTACTTCAAAAAGTATTCTCCTGCATAGTCCACAAAGGGACAAAGATTTTAAATATTTTAAAAGAAAAAGTTAGAATCAGTGGAACAAGCAATTAGCCTAATCCCCAAAAAATCAATCTTAAATATAAACAATCTAAACCGAAAATAAAATTGGTTTTGGTAAATTATTTTGGTTTTGATTTCAGTAAACATCCTGTAAAAATCCGATTTGGTAGGAAATGTTTCAGTAGAAATCTACCTTCAACATCATCCCCCTTTTAATTTGGATTATGTCCTCGTAATTACTTTTTTAACATTATTCTTCCATTTTTATGGCCTCTATTTCCTCTGCCTTAACATCTACTCCTAGATCTACAATTGCAACATCAAGACTTGGTTTAATGACAGTAAGGGTTGTAGTTGGTTCTTGTTGTGTTGGAATTGAAGTCCCTCCTTCCATATTGGTTTTTACCATTGAATTTGTACACTCCTCCTTGGCTGTTGTGTCAAAGAACATTGGATCAGTCATTCCACTAAAATGTGCTATAACTTCAGCAAGTGTAACGGCTGGAAGAGGTGCAAGACCTTTAACTTCACTAGAACCATCTACAATACCAAAAAGAATCCTCATACCGGAAGTTACTTTTAGTTTGTTAGGTAGTGATTTCAATGCAACCACCAAATCTACCTCCATCTTTTCACCTTCACTTTACTCTTCACTCCTCTATGAACCAGATTCGGATGCAAATCCAAAGTGGGTTTACACTTTCCCAAGCTCAAAAGGTGGCATCACTAGATGTGGCATTACGCGTTGATAAGTTTTAATACGTAGCTAATAAAACTCTTTGCCTTTTTGGTAGGATTCAAATGCCTCTCAGATGATTTCATCAATTTGTTCCTTGTACAATTCCCACTACTCGACTTGGTTCATCTTGCTCCTCTTTTGATTGATTAAAAGTTCGGCTTTGATAAATGCATGTTCCATTTTCAAGTTGTCAAACTCCTCCATTTGGTAGTGGTAGAGATTTGTGAGGTCCACCCTCTACCTTAGCACCTTCATTTCCTCCACTAGCATATCCAACTCCTCTTAAACCACACTAAGATTCTTTTGGACCTCCTCCAAGTCTTATTGCAGCAATTGGATTTTTTTGATTAATCGTTACAGCTCCATTTGTTGCTTCTACACAGTTTCAGTAAGAGCTTCATTTTGTTCCTCCAACCATTCTACCCTTCCTTTGGCCAAAACAAATAACTTTTTGATAAGGGCCAAGGACTACTCCATCACCTTCTAGTTTGCCTACTCTTCCTCCAAAGCCTACTTGAGCTTAACTTGTTTCAAATCAATGGTGCCCAACATTTTGCTGATTTCGATAACACATTTGTGGAGATTTGGTAACTCATTCCAATAGTTGGAGTTTTTGGTTTCCAACTCAAGGACCCTCTTCCTTGGGTCTTCTAAGTTCTACAACTCCGTCTGCAAATGTTATATGGTTTGAATGTCCTATCAATTGGCCTTTTGTAGTTGTAGCATTTGACCTTTCAAACTCACACTCTCTTGCATGTTCTTCTACATCACTTCCTTTGCAACCTTCTTTTCGGTTGTGGCTAACTGAAAAACTATCAAAATGTTACCCATTGTTTGGGGAAATTCTTTTGATCATAATAGTTGGCCCTCCAAACTTTTCAGGGAAGACACAAATGAAGGAGCTAGGACCCTTTTGGTTCCTTGGTGGAGGAAAAAGTCCACCCCGCATCGAAAATGAAATGTCAAGAAGGTGACGTTCTTTAGTTACCTCACTTGAACTCTATGCAAGGTTTCCATTGGAAAAATATTTTGATGGAGTATCCACTTCTAATATGTTACCTACCAGAAGTGCCTATCTCTCCAACTGTTAATGTAGATGACTCAAAAATGTTGTAGGCATTTCTACCATACTTGCAAGCACTAAACATGGTTCAAGTTAGGGTCTTGCACCAAAAACTTGTTCGATTAAAGTCTTGCACTGAAAACCTTTTCCGTCCGATTTGGACTTGGACTTTGTGTTCTTCTTTTTTTCCAAAATCTTGACGCTTTCAATGACCACTTTGCCAAAATGCACTTTCTTGGGGACGGTACAAGATTCCAAGGACAAATCCAGCCCAACTTCCAAGACTGCAATGTTAGTAAAAATGTCGATAAGATTTCCGATTGCCTCGAGGTTTCTAGATGGTTACTTGTCCTACCGATTTCCTCAACATCTTCCATCTCCTCATCAACATCAATGGTTGCATGTTGGAAACATGTTCTCAAAACTCTGTTGGTTCTTGCAACCAAAGCTTTTGATAATGGTTTGGCAATTCCTTCTTCTTTTTTGTTTGATTCTGGTAGAATGAAGGTCGGATCTACCGAAAATTAGTTCCATAGTAAGATATCTACCACTTCGATTGCTCCAATTTTTTTGGTGATGTCCTTGCTTGCACTGGGTTTTGTCAATGTAAAAAGATTTCATAATCTACTATAGAGGTTGTTGAACACTATAACAAACCAATTCACCTTCACTCCTGGCTTAGTCAACACCACAAAGTTCATTGATTTTTTCACCATGTAGGTGAATCGGCTACCTTTAATCCAAATTACCTAGATTAATGTTAGCAATCTAACTACTTACATTCCTTTCAAAAGGGAAACCTTATAGCCTTCTCGATGAACAAGTGCTTCAAGTGGCACAATTTTTTGGTAAACAATCGCCTCTTTTTCTTTTTCTTTTTCTTTTTCCTTGGTGGGCTTGGGTGGTAGTTTGTTGAGGCTTGTTTTTGGTAGCTAAAACATTTCCACCACTATCTTTTTGGTTATAAAAACATAAACTCCCTACATAACTATTTCTATAATTTTCGAATTGAATCAAGTAATGGTCTGCAAAAATTCTTTCACCAATGGCCATATTAGACTCAATTACACGTTCGGCAAATTGGAAACGTTAACATGCCGAGCCCATTCTAAATCTCTATCGGCTATCCACCTCTAAAATTTCTCCATATCCGAAAAGATTATCTTTCCTCTACCAAAAATAGTCACAACCATTTTCTTTTTTTTTCTATCCTCACTATCAAATTCTGGTGTTGTCACCCAGTTCAAAATTTAAACTCTCTCTCCTTTTCATCTTCTCTACCATCTCCTTGCTAATGTTTCCCCTCATCTTTACCAACAAAGAGTCGATAAATTTTTTTGCAACATAACAATATTTTAAAAAGAGGAGAAATTGAGTGAGCAATTCCTTCTTTTATATCAAAGTTCAAGTGCCTAAACCCAACACCAGTTGTACAAACCGTTTAAAAAATATAGATGGATTTTTGTCCTTCCAAGGTTAGTTCATTGGTTTAAATGAAAACACAACCGATCATAATTACCCTAATTCCAAAATTTGCCCCTACAGATTTTGGGATGGAATCTTGATGTGTAGATTTTGAACTAGAATTAGACCATAAGGATTCCACCTTGAGAAGTTTAGAATCTACCCCTATCGATTTTGCGATGGAATCTTTTGTCAAGTATTCCAAATCAGAATTGGTATTAGGTGATTCCAAGTTGGAATTTATTGTTGAACTGGAATTCTCATCTCTTTTAGTGGAGTTTTAATTTTTTAATTCAGCTTTATCAAAATTTGCTAAACCAAAATTCCTTTCTGGTTTAATAGATTTGAATATTGGTTTTCCAATATTAGCAACTAGATTTTTTCAATTGACTGAGATTTTCAATTGAGCCAAGTTTTTAGTAATATCCTAAAAATCTTCTCTTGAATCTTCCTTGTATTATGAGTCCTCCTTGTGCTCTCTTCCCCTTTTGATGGCAGCTTTTAGTCCTATAGGAGTCTGTCCCAAATATCAATAAGGTTTGAGCTTGTTCATGTTCACCAAAATCGAATTTGGTTCGAACTTGTCAATATTGACAAGTAGTACAATATTGTCGGGGAGACAATAATGTATTTTATATGGGGCAAACCACTGTTTAAAAACTTTTCAATGTGTTATTTTCTGCCATTTGGAAACCAAAGACCTATGTCCCCCATGGAGAAAGATTTTATTTTTTGGTTTTGTTGAACCCATAACATTGTTCACCATTGCCTTGTACGTGTCCTATCTGCAATTTCCTAGCAAGTTTCATCCAAATGTTTCAATTTTGCCATATGACTAGTCAAAATATGGGTAGGAAAGAACTTTTGATCGAGATGCGAATTGCTCGTTGGTAACATGTATTCCATTGGCATCAAAAGATAAAGGCAATAGACCAGTTGAAATAGAATGTGTCTAGTGGTTACCATGAATGTTGTGTAGTAATCATACAAAACCATGTGTATTGCTCATCCTAATTGCTGCGATATTCATTTACCAACTTAGTAAGCAATGAACCAATCACTTTGTTGGTGGATTCTACTCGTCCATTACCTTGTGGGTAATAAGTGGTCAAGGTCATATGTCATAACAAAAAATGGTTTATAAGAATCTCAATTTGATCTAGTACTCCATTCTCTTATGTGAAATCAAGCATTCGGGATAAGGCATCCACCATAGAATGAGATCTCCTTGGTTTATAAATTACCAAAAAAAGATTCCAAGAAGAAAAGTAACCACCGTGTTATTCTTTTTGAAACTTGGGGTTTTTGGACCAATTATAATAATGCCATATGATCCACATAGAAAATTAATTTATTGCCCAACAAGTAATGACGGAATTTATGGAGAGCATATGCCATTGTGAGTGCCTCCTTTTTTTAGTCGTGGTATAATTTTGTTTAGTGTTGTTGAGCACCCATGATGCATAGGCAATTGGTTGGTCGCATTTTCCGGTAAGGTCTACACCAACATACCCCCGACTACCAAATTAAAAATGTTTATCTGAACATGAATCTCAATGTCCCAATGCAATGAAATCAAGATCAGTGCATCCATGTATCATTGCTTGATTCTTCCTAAGCATGTTGGCATGTTGCCATCCATTTGAAAGCTTTTGTCTTCCATAATAGTTTGGTAATGGGAGCCATAATGAAAGCAAAGTCCTTGATGAAACACTTGTAGTATTGTGCCATGCCATTAAAAACTTGAATGTCCTTAGGTGTTTTTAGTGTAGGCATGTGAACAATAGCCAAAATTTTCTTCAAATTCAGTAACTTGCCTTCCTTGGATACCATGTATCCCAAGATAACACCTAAATGCACCAAAAACATGCATTTTTCACGATTCAAGCTTATACCAATTTTTTTGCATTTATCAAAGCACAATCATAGCTTTGGTAAATGAATTTCCAAATTGTTGAACACACTAAAGTCATCCAAGAATAATTTCATGAACACTCCAAGACAATCCTTGAAAGTTGTACTAATCGCCTATTGATAAGTTGGTGGAACATTCTTGAGGCCAAATGGCATGATTACCCAAACAAAAGTTCCCCAATTAGTGATGAAAGCAATCTTGTATTTATCTTTCGAGGCAATCATGATTAAATGGTAACTGAAAAATGCATCCAAAAATGAATAGACCTCATGCCCCGCCACTTTGTCCAATACTTCTTCAGTAAAAGGTAAAGGATATGGATCCTTTTAGTAGCAACATTAAATTGTAAAAAATTCACACATATTCAAAACTTGCTATTCTTTTTTGGTAGAATGACAATTAACGATAGCCAACTAATTCCCTCCACTTGGACGATGAAACCAACATTTAAAAGCTTGTCCAAATCATGTTTGACTACTGCAGCATAATTTGTTCATTTGGTACCTAATTTGATGAATAGGTGGGATAATGGTGACAAGTTTGATGTGATGCTAAACAATTCATGGTGGAATTCCCTTCAAATCAAGATAATTCCATACAAAAATGTCCTTATATTCCTTGAACAATGTTTTTGTATATGTGGCAATTGGTCCAACCAATGTCGTATTCAACTTAATTGTTTGAAATTTTTTAGTAATTCCCAAAAGTCATACCTAATGATCTTTAGGTAACATCCATTGTGTAATCTCCGACTCTTGGACTTTGATACGTGTAGGAGTAGTATCAACTAAAATCTCTCCCTCTAAATGTGGAAGGTTGAACGTAAGGTCTTCTACATCGAATTTTGCACCGAAAATTACAGTACTGAGCATTTCTAATTTTGGTAATGTGATAGTCCTTAGCATAAATAAATCCAATTCTACTGTTAAAAGTATTTTTGCCTCTTCATCTATGACTCCTTCCATCATATCATAGCACAATAAAACCTTGGGACGTTGGGTGTTGCTATCCAAATGTTTGGTTGCAACGATTGTTTACACCATGCCATTACTTTCAATTATGATTCGGTTTTTTCCCCAATCATGAGTGACATGTGCATTATGCAAACATGGTTAACCTAACAATATGGAATAATTGAAATCCAAGACATTGTTCTTCATTATCATGAACATTGCAATGTAAGGAATCCCATGAATGTAGATTTTAAAGTTCTTAATGAGTCTAACTAGTTTGGTGATGGTTTGGTCCACCATCCCTAGTGTGTACAATGTTAGTTTAGGATTGGGAAATTCTAATTGTTTTTGTAGTCCTTTTGTCATGATGTTCACATTAGATCCTCCATCCAATAAGACATCTTCAACCAAATTTTTGCTTACTTGAACGTACATCACTGCCATGCAAGGATCAATTGCCACAAAGGCAATAACTAGATTAGGTCTTGGCACAATGACAATTCTTCTTCCAAGGTTGAATTTGGCAACAACATACAATCTTAAATCTAGAGCGATCCTAAAAAGCTAGCCCAAAGTAAGGGTATGTTTACTCTTTAACAATTATCGGGTGATATCCTCCAAAATTGAAAAAAAATTCGATTAAACCAATATTTCTGATAAATTTGATGATGTTAGTATCTCCAATTCAATCGGTAGATTTGGTAACACTCATATATCTCTCATAGATTTAATAGAATTGATAGACCCGAAAATTTGATAATTGATATCCAAACCAAAATTCTTAGTGATATTGGATTTAACTAGAATTTGCATAGGTGGCTCCTTTTGTTGTATGTCCTTGATGGCTTCTTAAAACAAACATTGAAACCTTTCCTCTTCTTGCCAATCAACCGAACTTATGTTCTTGAAAGGTTATTTTTCCTTGAATACCACATTTTTGGGTATTTGATTGTGGGTGGATACTATTAAAATCATGTTGACAATAACATCGTCCTTCTCAAGTGTGCCCGTCATTGGCTTTTCCTTGAACATGGCCTGAATTGCATCCTTATAAAGGTAGCCATAAATTTTATGTTCAATGGAATTACAAATGAAGCAACGGTAAATGATGGAACTGGATTTGTTCACTTTTTCATGATCTCTTTTGATTGGAGGGTGTAGCCATGGTCAAGTAAACAAAAAATGTTCCTTGTCACAAAAAATTACAAGTAGACACAACTGTTTTTTTATGCATTGGAAGTAGGAATATTATTTTATTCAGTGATTAATATGAAGATAAACTTTCATTTTAATATCATAACTTTTAAAGATGAACATTTTCATGTAAATTTAAATAGATTTTACAAAATTGTATCTACTTGTAGGTAATGTTCGGTCTTACCAAATGGGTTACCAGTAGATGAAACATTGAACGTTTTCTATTTTCAAGTTATGAAAGCCTTAAAAAATACTTGTGTACTATAAAATTATGCATGTTATAATCATAACACATAAAACTTTTAGTGTAAAAGTAGGTTTGAACACCAAATTGACCCAATTAGGTTCAAATCTACTTCCCACCTTATTTATGATACCAAAGTTTTTCAAATTTTATATTCAACTAACCAAAAAACTAAATGGAGGGCCATGTTTTTTCATATTTCTTCTTACAAAAAATTTAAATCTACTTTCATGTGTTTATAGCAAAAAAATTGTCATTTTTAAACTTCATTTTGAGTGGATTACTTTTTTTTGTCTATTTGACTATACTTACACCTTGGACTTAGTTCCTATATTAGTAGGTTGGGCCAAAACTCCATTCATTGCTACCTCCTTTTTGTCGTTAAGTTTGTTGTTTTGGTTGTCTAGATTCCAATTGCAACGCTTTTTAGGATGTCCTAAATTATTGCATTAACCACAAATCACATCTATTTTCCTTCCTTCAATATTCTTCTCTTATTTGGTTGGTGGTTCTAACAACTTTCGGTATTCATTAGCGTTTCCCATATTTTCTTCATAAGTGACTACAACTTCTTTATGTCCAAACAAGGTTTCCCTCTTCATCCCTGTTATAGTTTTCCGGAGATATAGTTGTAAACTTGTTCGAAGAAAGTTTGTTAGGAAATGCAAATTATCATTTGCTTGATGTTGAAGGCAATTTGTTAATTTCAATATATGTTCATAGTATACTTCCATTTTCTCATCTCCACCTTGCTTTATCACTCATAATGCCATGTAAACTTGTTCATTTGTTTGTATTCTTTGGCATCATTTACAAAATGTAGCCTTTAGTTTTTCAAATCTACAAATGGGATGGGCTTTCATAAAATTCTCTCCCCACTTGGATATGGTATTGCAAAATGTGGAACAAAACAAAGTGATGATATTAACATCATTCTTTTCACCATTACCCTGAATGGCTTTGCGAAACACACGTACATGAACGTCTAGATCCATTCCCGCATTGTAAATGGGGTAGGGTAAGGATTTCCTATTCAATGGGGGATTTGGTGTTATAGGATGTTGGACAAATACCATGAAGGGTACCATGGATTCCAAGTAAGCCCTATCCACGGTCCTACTCATCCTACAACATATGATCTTGGAATTTGGTCTGTTGGATGTCTTCTACAACCACTTCCTAGAAGACCATTACTGCCACCTCCTGATGGACCACTACCACCACCTCTTGGAGGTCCACCTCCTAAAGGCACCATTACCACCTGCGTCGAGAAGGCCACCATCGCCCTTGTTGATAGGCACAAATCCATCCACAAGTAAGCAATCTACCAACATCTTCAATCTGGGATGGTCTTCCTTTCTAGTCATGGTATGTTTTTCTGGTAGGAATGATTTGTGGCATCCTAGGGTTGTGTTTACTTTCAGAATAGTTTTCGTCTTCATCTAAAGGCCCCTTGCAATTCGTTACAATCCTAGCTTGTACAATTTTTGAAATTAATTTTGGTGATAAAGTGGGGTTAGCTAAAGGGTCAAACATAGAAGGCCACATTGTGGGAATAACCTTTATACCCCCATAACAAGGACCAACATATGGTGTATAAGGTCCAACACAAGGATACATTGAATTTGGAAAACCTACTCGGTTTTGATCCATGACATTTTTGGTAAATGGAACAAAGATAGGTGGAATAACTATTTGTCTACAAGCTACATTTGGCAATGCCGAAAAAAAATGGGATTCTAAAAATTTGGAACTTGATTTTGAACAAGTATAAATATCAAATACAGTTTATGATCTATCAATATTGTGTGTAGGCAAGACTATACTAGGTCGATAAGGACAATTATCTATATGATGATTCGAACTTTAACAAAAAGTACAAGTTGGAAACACATGAGGAGAAACACGAATGTTAAAAATAGGTGTTACCATAATTTCCTGACACTATGAAAAATCATGTCCGCCAAAACCACACTGCCCTATAACTAAAACTCAAAACACAACTCATATACAATTGTTATGCAACTATCCCTTGGGTATTACAACTATTATGCAACTATCCCTTGGGTATTACAACTACTATGCAACTATCCTTTTACAATATGGTGTATTAATAAATAAATTACCACATCAAAAAATCAGTTAATTCTATTATATTTATAAGTGAGTTGAAAATGAGTTTTCTATATGATAATTTATACACATTGTACATACATATGTAGTCAAACATGTTTGATTTTTTCAAGAGTAACATTGCTGTTGCATGTGGCAATTACTTTAGAACTATTATAAATGTGTCACTAAAACAACAACTATGTTACAACTATGTTACAACTATTGTACAATGTATATATTGTACAATGTACATACATGTGATCCTGCCATGTGTCCACACTTCCACCACCCATTATGAGATACATTTGCAATTAGTTTTTTATTATGATTCCCATTGATACAATTAGTATGGCCACTAGTGCACCACTACTATATTCAACTATGTTATGACTATAATACAACTACTCATAACTTAATAAGAATACATATTCATTAATTATTTATATTTTCATCATATGTGTTTCATTTTGAATGATTTAAAATGTTATGGGAGTGCTACCTCAAATTTTAGAAATCATTTTTGAAATGCAAAGGAAAATGAGTAATGAAAAAATAATAAGGAAAATAAGTTTTCCAACTTACAAAACATGTTTTTTTTTTCCTTTTTTTTATATTCTTTAAACCCCTCCTACTTTCAAAACCTCATAAGTTTCTTGTTTATAATTTATTTTAAATGATTTAAAGTGTTATAGGAGTGCCACATGAAGTTCTACAAATCATCTTTGAACTTTAATAACAACAACACAACATACAAGGAAGTTTTTTGGTGTTTGGGAACTAGGATTTGTAGCATTTGGTGGTTTGTTTTTTGAGTTCTTGGACCCCACTACTTTGAAGGGCCATAATTTTCTCAATTCTATTTTGTTTTTGACAATTTATAGTGCACTAGATGCGCCAATAGGAAGGGTTCAAGTTTTGTTTAAACACTGAAAACAATGGAGCCACCCCCTTCGATATGGCCTATCTTGAACGTTAAGTGTTATAGTTGCAACTCAATTTGCATCTAATGAACGACTAAATTTTTTAACCCATATGTTTTGTCTTTGAATCTCATGTTACAAACTATATAAAGAAAGCTTGTTATCTTATGTTTTCACATTAAAATACATGTGCCATTTTGGGGATGAATTTAAAAAAGATTAACTTAAAGGCAAAACATAAATATAAAATAAAATTTCATGGCTATTTTTTATTGCACTTAGTCTTGTGTTTTCCTACTTACTTACTTACCTAGGTCCTATTTTTCTACTTACCTAGGTAGGTAGGTAGGTCCTAGATAAATACATAGGTATGTAGGTTTTAAGACCTACCAACCTACCTACCTATGGTTATGTACGACCTACCTAGCTATTAAATTTTATTTTTTATTTTTTTCCAAAATACAATTAATATGCCATGTGGTAATTTTTTATTGTGCCACGTGTCATATCTTGGACCATCATTAACAATCATAATGAATGATGGAGATCAATATTTTGAAGAAGAAAATAATGTCTAAATTTTTTCGTAATGCCACACATTAGATCTTAATAGATGGATGATAATTAATGATGTCAATATGACATCATGGGTACAATTATAATGGAGTTGCATAGTAATTAAAAATGAATTGTTTGATCAAATTGCAATGAATTGCATCATATATATGGTGAATTGCAACTCATGCAACTTGTTCATTAGCACTCATGGTGTATAAATACAATGAGTTGCAAATGGCCTTTACAACTCAAAAAAAGAATTACAAGGCTAGTTGCAAAACACCCCTTTTTTTCATAATGTAACGGAACTTTTCTTCATTTGAAATACTCATCCTTGAGGACTGCACACTTCACACGTCATCAAAAGGCTCCTTCTTTGAAACTAACACACTTCATCAATTTTCCTCTAGAGTCAATTAATTTCATTCTCTCTCGTGTGTGGACTTGTCACCATAGTCTCATGGTACCAAAAAGTTTTTTTTTTCAATAAGGTCCCACATTGGTTCCCATGGAGTTTTTGGTTTGGTCTCGATGTGTTACAATTCCAATGGATGTAACATTTTGACAAACTGTCATTTTCAAGTGGAAGACGACAAGACATGTGAGGTGGGTCATTTAAAAAAAAAATATTTCAAACATTTTTTGGTTGACTAATTTAGTGTAGTCCAAAAATAGAAATAGGTTCTATTATACCACATATACCATAAATTTAATCATTATTCATTGAATTTTTTTATTTGCAAATAATGTTAGATATTGTCAACTTTGTGAAATCCAAAATATCAAGCCCAAACACCAAAAGTGAAACTTGAAACTGAAACTGAAATAAATGCAACACATCTTGCAAAAATATAGATTACATACATGCCATGAAAGTGCCCAAAATGGCCCCCCATAGTGTGTTTTCACCGTAGGTGGCATGTTAGCTTAGGCAACCTAGCTAACAACCTAGGTTTAGCCCTAGTCTAGGTAGCCTAGCTAGCAATGCCTAACTAGCAACCTAGGTTTAAACTAGGGATCGAAATGAATTCAAATGATCCAAAATCTATGTCAAAAGGTCAACTTTTAACAATTTTTTTTCACATATGTTTATGTGTTGCCATTTTAATGACATGTTAATCATGGCAAGTTGTGCTTGATCACTAATATGGATGTTATGAAGTCTAAATTGAATCATTAAATGTTTCAAATTTGAATTTTGGTTTGAGCAAAGGATGTTTAACAACTTCATTCAACAACATTATTTTCATAAAAGGCCTCTTAATTTTCATAATATATATATTTTTTAATTTCAGAAAAAATCTAATAATGGGGGACTATTAGACACATCTCTAAAACACTTTTTTTTATTCATTTTTTATAAAATATAGTATTTATTTAAAGTTCATGGGTCTCTTACAACATGCAAATGTGGTGCCATGTATATGATGTTTTTAAAAAAGTTATGACTTATAATACAAGAAACTAAAAATTAAATGTCAAAATGTTTGGGTGTGATTTGAAATTATGATCATGTTTTAAGACAAAATGAAAAATTTGGTAAAATATGTGCATTTAAAAAATATTAATAATAAATGATTAACACAAAACATGTGACATAGTTGGGAAATTGTAAATATGATAAATAATAAGTTGCAAAAAAATTCAATTGAAAATTCTTTCTTATGAAAAATGTATTATTCAGCAAAAGGATGTCAAAAAGACAATAGTCCTTAATCCCAAGTAAACACATTGACTTGTTAAATTTGGTTTGGACCTTAACATATATATAGGATATATACAAGATTAAGAACTTGAAACCTTCACCTCCACAATGGGGGATCAAGTCCTTAAACATTGCACCACATCTTCAACAAGTAAGATTTTGTTTCACATATTATTTTGATCATTTTTTGACCTACCTAGGTAGCCTAGTTTAGCTACCTTAACTAACCTACAAACCTAGTCTGCAACCTACCTATTTAATTAACCTACCTACTTAATTGCATACCCTAGTAACCTACCTAGCTACCTTCCTAACCTAGGTTAACTAGTTACCTAATCTAGCTTAGTTACCTAGAGCCTAACCTACCTAAACTAATTACCTATTTAACCTAGCCTATTTAGCGTACTTACCTACTCAACCTAACCTAGCCCAACTAAGGTACTTGGTCTAGCTTAACTGCCTACAAAGTATAATCTACCTACTTAGCCTACATAATTTAGTTATCTACATAACCTAACATAGCCTACCTAGCTTAGCTTAGCCTAGCCTAGATTAGTTGCCCTAATTACATTCTTAGATCACCTAGTTTACATACCTACTTATGTAGCCTCTTCTTAGTCGCCTTGTCTAAAACTATATTAGCTAGTCTAGGCTACCTACTTAACATAACTACCTTCATAGTCTAGTCTCCTTATCTAGGTAATTAGCTAACTACATAACCTAACTTACCTAATTACCTAACTTAGCCTATTTATCTAGTTAATTTAGCTACCTAATTTAGCTAAGGTACGTAGCGAAATTACCTATGTCCTAGCCTAGCTACATACATATTTAATTTAGCTTAATCTAGCTACCTACTTAGTTTATTTAACGTACTTAGCCTAACTTAACCTAATCTACCTACCTAAACCATATAGCCTAGGTACCTAGCTTGCCCACTAACCTTAGTTTAATCATCATTGTACAAAAATTGTTACAAAGTACTATAAAAGTTACAAAAACAACTAGGTTTTCATCCATCAATAGATACGCAATTATTAATGGATGAAAAATGTGCAATCACTTTCTTATACATTTTCATCCAAGCATACATTAGTCACAAAGTGTAGTGACATTTTTTACTTAATATGATTATGCCCAAATGTAATTGCATATACAACTATGATGACACATAGGACTAACACAATTGTAATTGCAAAATTAGTTTATTTGGATAGTAGTTGCATCAATAATCACAAACATATGGTTGAAATGGACAAGATTTTTTCTAATGTGCAAGCATTTATTTTCTTTCCATGTTGTTTTTAAACAAATTTCCTTCACAATACTTAAGAATGTCAATTTTCATCATAATTGTGATGGTTTAGAAAGTAGCTACCTTAGGAAAATACCTACCATAAAAGGTGTAGCTAGCTTTAAGAGAAGGCTAGTAGAAAAGTGTTGTGAATGTGCAAAAGTGCAAGGGTTGTGAAGAAGAAAAATAAAAGAGTTTTGAAATTTGTTAATCCAAACAACCAACCATCAATTTTTTAAAATTTAAAAATCACTCATTAGGCTAGAGTAAAACTCATGTTAGATTATTCATATAGAAATATTCAAGCTCATATGATGTGTGTTGTTGCAATAACATTGCAACTCTATTTTCTTAGTGTGCAACACATATGGCAATATATCATTCCCTAAGTGGTGAGGGAGAACTATTTCTTTTTGTTGCTTTCTATTAGTGACACCTCATTTTTCCATGGTGAGAAGTAGGTGTTGCTCACATGAAATAAGGCACATGCATAGATCATAGTTGGTTTTCTCACCAATCAAACACGTTCCTAAAGTTTGAACCCATCCAATTATGGCTTGCATATTGGAGTAGCTTGGACCAAAATGATTGATGGATCTTGGGGATGGCGTGAACAACTTGTGCATTGAACAATTGAACAAAATGTCATTTGAAATTATGAAGAAGTTGGTCACTAAATCAATGTGAAGGATGGAGGGTTTTGCAAAGTTTCAAATTTAAGAATGTGTTTGAAATAATACACTTGCCAAGATGTGAAATTTGGAGTTGGTTTAATTTATTAGTGAAATCAACATTCATGAGCACTTTGGGATTGGTGGTCCCATATGAAAAAATGCGACACATGTCAAAGAAATATGTAAGTGACATTACCTTTGGGTCCAAATTCCTCCCCATACACCTATTTCAATCTCAAACTTTTGGTATTTGCAAAATTATTGAATTAGAAGTGAAACTCAATATCATAATATGTAAAACACAAGACTTGAAATAATTATGACAACAATAAGTGCAACAATAATGAAAGCATTAAGGGGAAAAAAAAAAGATGAGGTAAAACTTAGAGTACCATAAAATTCATTGTAAATTGAGTTTCACCTTGTCTTCACTCCCCATTTAAATGCAGTGTACTTTTTTTATTGGCTTTTCCTAATCTCATCCGATTTAACGATAAACTCCAAGTATTGATATTGTGTTTCCTTCACTTTACAAATAACTCTATTATAATCAAAGGAACCAACAGGGAACACACCATATAACCATATAAAATGGCTGGTTGGAAGTAGCCTATTGCCAAGAAAATGGTGTTACTAGTTGTTAGCAATGGGTGCATCAAGTTCTCCCATCAGAGGATGTGGTGGATTCATTAACCATGGTGTGACTAACCAAGTTGGGTTGGCCTACCCAACTTGGATCTAGCTGCTAGCATGTATTTTTCATTGTGGTACATAATTTGATTTTGTTCATGACAGTTTTCTGGGTGGTTATAATTTGACCTTTTTAAAAATTTTGAGAACCGTGGTCATTTATCAAAACCGAGTACTTGAAGAAAATTTTCAAGAATCACCACGGTTATGAACCTTAAAGAACAGCCCTGGCACCGGGCAGTTTCTGCTACCTGCCCAACACTCGTATTTTTGCCCTTTTGATCTATTACCTATTAAAGAATCAGCAACAACCCACAACCAAAATTATTCACCAGAGGCTACTTACATGATTATGGGAATCTAAGGTTTACTCTTGGGCCCCTCCTTGAGCTTTGCAAAAATTACACTCCTAATTATAATTCACCACATTGGCATGTCAGTGTGTAGGGCTGAGATTTGGAGCATCTTATATATTTGTATTCTCTAATTGCAGTGGGGGACCACACTTCAATATTATGTGTCAATTTTTCTTTTCCTTAAAAATTTCCTTGGAATGTTTGAATGGGCTCAAGTCCAAATGGCCTCCAGGTGAAGAAGGGGGTTGTATGATTTTTCCATTGTCAGAATGGTTATGCAAACATGCCCTGCAAATTAGAGTGCTTATATAGATAGGTAGCTAGCTAGCTATGCCACTCACCTGCTTTTTTCTCTACAGCTTTGAGTGGGTTGATCAAGTTCAAGTGGCCTCCAAGTGATGGGTTTTTAATGATTCCTTGTGTCAGGATGGTTATGCAACATGCCCTGCAGAACCAAGTTGCAGAGGATTGAGCAATGAACTTTGGGTGGACAAGTAGAAAAAGGGGAAAGGATATGGGGGGGGTGGGAGGGTGGGTGTGTGCAATTGGCCTTGTATTCCAAAATAGATGCAACAACAGATTAGGGTTTGCAATTTGACAACTTGCTTGCTATTTGGTCTGGATTTGAACTCCTCTTGCAGCTAGAGGGTGGGATCCATTTTGACTTCTTAGAATGGCTCCCCTTTAACTCAAAAGCTCAACCCCTGGTCCTTCTGTCCACTACTGTCTTAGGGTGTTGCACTAGGGTTCAAATAGGGTTCAGCTGCACCAACTAGGGCAAAGATTGAACCAACAGCACCCACCAGTGCACCATACAGGATGGATGGTGTTGGACAGGAAACACATTTTCATTGTATTATTTGTGTGCCACAGCTAACCAACCACAGTGGTCAGCTATTTGCTAACTAACCATTTGCATGCATCTACCTAGCTAGCTAGTAACCATCAAGTGCCTTCCTTTACATACCCACATAATAACCACTTCTATTCTCTACCTACTACTTACATAGATAAATTACCTAAGTGGGTGTGAGGGGGAATTAGGAAGGTTTACAAGAGAGGTTACACTTAGTGCAATTTATCATTATGGGTAATGCACTGGTGGGTGCTAGGTCACAGAATCACCCCCAAATAGTTCCAGCAGGTTCTGGATGCAATCTGACAAAGAACATTGTTTGGGTGATCACTAACTATTAAATGCACTGGCCACAATAGCCATTTGCAGATGCTGTTCTTCACCCAATAGCCATTTGCAGCTGCCATTCCTCCCCCCAATAGCCAGGAGATGATCACTGGCACAACACCCCATGGAACCATCTTAATTTTATTTTTCCCCTGAACAAAGCTTGGGTGTCCAATGTTCTCCCAATCTGACAAAAATTTGCTGCTGGTTGCCTTTGGTAGGAGCTTCTGTTGCAGCTAAGGGTGGGTATGATTTTGGCTTCTTGCAAAGAGTTCTCCAACCCTTCCCCATTCAATATGAAATCACCCCCCCTGAGACTTCTGTCCACTTACTTGTCTTGGGATTTTCTACTGGGTGACACATACAAGTTGAGGGGCACCATATAGACCAGTTGTTGTTGTCCAGTTTAGCCTAATCTAATAGCAAGCTACTTGGCAGGTCTTTTCACATGGTTTTGGTTGGGAGCCCTGGAAGAGCCTCCCTGGCCTGGACTGGACTGGACTGTAGTAGTAGCTTCTCTCTTGAGCATCAATCAGCATTGTTGTGTAGAACTAGCCTAAATGATGAGAGGTTCAGCAATTTCAAATTTAATCTCCCAGAATTTTAACATTTGAGGAATAGGTATGCCAAACTACACCTTATAAATGTTTGTGTATTTGTAATAGTAACCCAATGGAGTTTAATTTTCACCAATTTCAACAACTATCAATAGAATTTTTATTTTTTTTGGCTAAACCTTTTGTGATTTATTTTGTGCCAAACATCAGTTGTTACATGTAGGTACAGTAGTTTCAATGTTCAGACTAGCATTGGGCAGTTACAGAGGAACAGACCCCTGGTGGTTATCAGGGTGGTTTTTAGGATTCATAAGCATGCTTCTTAAGGAAAATCAAACTGGTTTTGATATATATATATATATATATCCATGGTTCTCAATTTAGGGTAGATATCAATGCTTAACACCATGGCTAAGCTATCTTCTAACATTTCTTTGTGACAAATTAGTCCTTTCATTACGTGTGATCATCTCCTTTTGCACCTCAAAGCAAGTGTGAAATTTTTTACAAAGTTTGCAAGTGCCTGAGCTTTGTAGGTTTCGCGAGCACATCATATTTTACAAGGTCCACAAGCAATTCAAGTTTTGCAAGCTTCACAAGTATCTCAAGTTCTATAGTTTCTACAAATATCTCAAGTTCATCAAGTTTACTTCAAGGTCACCATGTCTTTATTTTTCCCACTACATACATTAAGGAGGATATTGTCTTGGAGATATTATGTGAGGGAGCTTTAATTTTTCCCATCATACTATTACTTTAATTTTTTATATATACATATTTGATCTGACCTAAACTTATTTAAACTTTTATGTTCAATTTGAATTTGGGCATCATATGTTTGTTTCAATTTCTAGTTTTAGTTAAAAGCATGAGGAATGATGAAGGAAGATGATTGCACATGAATAAGAAAACATCATGCATAAAGTGCTCAAGTGTAGATTGATAAAGCACATCATATCATATATGTTGATAAGGTAATGATAACTTACTACCAATAGATTTGCATAACTCTTGATAATTCATTATATTTATCAATAACATATCACTAGAAGAAATCATGTCATATGCAACCAATCATTATACAATTGTGTGCACAACTAACATGCAATTAACATAGTAGTGACATACGAAATACGCGTATTTTTCAAAGGTGCTCAAAAAGAAGTATTTTCAAGTATTTTAAAATTTGAAAATGTGAATACGTGAATACGATGAACAAAACGCTGAGCAAGCTGAGCTTAAGTTGTGCCCAAACCCTTTTTAACCAGCTTAACAACAATGATCAAGTATTTTCAAATATTTTCAAGTATTTTTTAAAAAGCCCAAAAAAAGGTATAATACGTGTATGTTGGAATCAAATTGAGAGTATGTCACTACTATGGCAATTAACAGTGTACAAAATGGACACATGTTATAAAAATAACCACCTAATTTAATACATACCTAAATTAATATATTCAATATATATGTCTAGGAAATGCATAATAATATTGTACATTTAATACTAAGGTTAAATATAGGCTAAACAAAACAAAAAATTGATTAAACCTAAATGAAACTTAGGTTAAAGTAACCATGAGTAATTTAATTAGAAAAATTAATTTTTAGTTTTAATACTAATATTAATTATGTTAAAATACCTATGGTTATTATGTTAAACTACCTAGCCTTTAAATACCCTAACCTAGGTTAGTTATTAACCTAATATAGGTAATTATATTATAATATTATAAATTATTATTTTAGATTATATAATATATAATATTATTATTAGTATTATAACCTATTAAATATATTTGTAATATAATTAATACATCTCATAGGTGAACTAGGTTAGTATGACATAGGCACAATGTAGTAATCTCATGTTGGTTGCAATTACATTGGTTACACTTGCAACGAAATTGTTTATTACATACATTTTATTTTTTGGTGAAATTTTGCCAGATTTCAATTGAAAAATATGATTTCAATTTACACAAAGGATTTTTCATGGAAAAATGGCCAAAATTTGCTAGATTGCAAAAAAAAATCCAAATTGTTAGATTTTTATAAGAAGTTCCAATAGGTAGCCAAAGATATAAAAGGATTCTATTTTTCTACTTTCATATCTAGTGTGTAGCCAAATCTAGCAAAATCATATTATGGATGATCATCATTTCAAGTACATCACAAAATTGAGATTTTTTTTTTAATTCCATATTTTTTGTCCTCCATTCCAATCTTGTACATTATATAATTAAGTGCATTAATTTTTTTCAAAAACCAAAAACCAAATGCAATTTCGAATAAGCCAATGAAAAAGTTTTGACCTTAAAGGCAAAACCAAACAAAAACTTAGATTATTTTAAACCAACCTGCTTAACCTGGGCCTATTTTCCTACTTGCTTGCCTACCTCTTTAATTCAAAAACAAATAATCAATGGGTTTTTTAATTGCATGTGTTCCCATATAATTGGCCTTCACAAATGGAGCATGCCAAACCCAATTCACATTTTATTGGATGGCTCATATATTACTAATTTATTAATAATGATGAATATAGAAATAATGTTCAAATGCCAGGTGTCACCATATAATTGACCTTCAAGAAGTCACCATTGTAGTTATACCTTAATTACATGGACCTTCATAGAATAATATAGATACATAGAATACAAATCCATATTGCATATATTATCCACATTACATATTGTCACATGTAATTATTAATGAAGTACAACTTGTTTTATGCAACCATGAGCTTTAGTAGTTGCATCTAATAGTAGCAAATGATAGTTTTTAAATGTATTATTCGAAGAAAAAAATATTTTAGGAATTCAATATTTAGTTGATAATGGATTTATTGCATGAATATACCTTACACTTACAATGAGAAGGTCATATGAAGGATTGCAAGGTGTGTAGATGTGAGGAAGGGAATCTGATGATTATAAGTGACAAACATAAAAAAAAATTGTTGTGTGGGTATACAAGGTAGCAATGTGTATTTGCAATGGTATGGAAAAATATAATTAGACTAATCCTTGAGGAGTTGATACTTAAGGTAAATATTGTGTTGGCCCCATTATGTCTTTTGTGATACCTCATTCATTACCACACACACCCAATAGTCTTTCTCAAATATAATATTGATACTAATTGCAACCTTAGTTTTCCTTTGCTTGAAATAGTATGAAGATGTTTCATATTTGTATAATAAGAAGAGTTTTTTGGATGAATTTACTATTAATTTGTGTGATGGTAACAACTCTTTGAATGGGTATAATATCATAATGTCATAATGTCATAATATCATAATTCCAAATGTTTTGCATGTTAATCTATAGTCTATATCAAAGCAATCTTGTGTTATGGTATGAATAAATAAGTTGTTGCTTGACACTAGTCAAATATTAAGTATACCAATTGGTGTTTGATTTCCAAAAATCATTATTCATATGGTCTATCTTATAAAGTGGTATTCATGTTCCTATATAGAGCAATATTGTATGTGCATAGAAAAAAGTAATGAATATTCATACCATTTTGGTTTGCCAAATTCTTCAATACTTGTAAAAAATTGGTGTACCCAAATGGTGATGCTAGTACAACACTAGTAGTAACAAATAATCTAGGTTCTTGTGTTCATGTTTGGTGTTGTTATTGGAATGTTGGAGGCATCAATGGTGATCCAGTGGTGGTGTTGGAGTTTAGACCTTAGATGAAATTTTATACTTCACATAATATTTTGTCGCAATTGTAAGGTGTAAGAACATCTCCAATAATGGGCTTGCAATAGGCATAGTATGATGAATAACATACATACCCAAATGTTGAGCCTTGTATTCTAGTTAGTGTATTGAGGGTTTTGAACCCCCAAAAGTCATCACATTTTGACCATCATCATTTACAGCAAGATCAAATCCAATATCATTGTTGTTTTTCCATATAATTTTGTACAAACATATTAGTTTAATTTTGTAGAGACTTGTGCACACATAACATGTGATTTGGATTTTTGTGGAGCTTTGCACATAGGTTGTGAAAATGGCCCAAATGTGAAGGTAATGATTACTCTGACATATACAAGAATACATGGATGAAGAAGAAGGTGAGGGGTTATAACTTGTTGGCACTAGTACAAAATTGGAGTGTAATAATGTAATTCATTAGCTTAAATCATTACGGGGTCTTAAAAATGAAATAAGTTCACCCCACCATAATCATTTCACCTTGATTAAAGTTATGCCACTATGAAATCACATTGAAATAATCATGTTTTACTACTAATTGAAATAATTCATAATAATAAATAGGTTTGTTCTAATGTTGTTACTAAATAGTTTATAAATAATTAAGGAAAGGTAAGTAGCTAGGTAAATAAATAAGTATGTACATAGCCCCTAGGTAGGCCTACGTAGCTTAAATAGCCCTAAATAACCTACATATCTCATATAGGTGAGCCTATGTTGTCACTAAATAGCCTATGTAACCTCTATGCAAGCTTATGTTGTCTTTAGGTAGGTTTTAAATACATATATGTAACATAGGTAGCCCTTAAGCAACCTAGGCAAGTTATGTATAATGCTAGGTATAATCCTGAAATAGGTCCCTAGGTGGCTTATGTATAGCTCCTAGGATAGCATGTGGTAGCTCCTATGTAGGCTACAAAGTTTGTAAGGCAACATACAATAGACCTTAGGTAGGCTACATAGCCCATATTGTAGGCTACATAGTTGCTAAATAACATAGCCTTTAGGTAGGCTACATAACCCTTAGGGTAGGTAGGCCTATGTTGTACATAGTTATGTCCTTTAGGTAGGTCCCTAAGTAACCCTTTGTAAATTATAGAATAGTTTTTATTTAACCCCTAGGTAGGCCTATGTTGTACATAGCTAGGCACTTTAGGTAAATCCCAAGGTAACTCTTTGTAAACTCTATGATAGCCTTTATTTAGTCCCTAGGTAGGTTTATGTTGATGCTACATAGGCCCTTAAACAAACCTACCTAGACCTCTATGTTGGCTTTAAGTATGCTTAGGTAGGGCCAAATAAGCCTTAGGATAACATAACTTACCTAAGCTTATCTAGGTTAAGGTGGTTTGAATAGGGTATTTTAAGTAGGATTTTTCTAATTATTAAATGTGGTGACAAAATATTTTACATTTAATAAGTTAGTACAATGGTAACGAATTTTTCCTTCAAAATGGAAATGAAGGGATCAAATCCTATTTATTACAATCTAGTTTAAGTTGGGTAGCCTAGGCACTTGGGTTATGTTGCCTAAATCCCATGTGTTTTAACCTAAGTTGCCATGAGCCTAGGTGGCTTAGCTACCTAGCTTAGCTCAGGCTCTTTATCCTAATCTAAAAACTATGAGGATGGCCTAGTGAATTAACTATTAGTGAATTTGATTAGATATTAGTGATTCATTATGTTCATACTTGTTGGTCCTCGTTCATTAAAGGGTTGGACACTTTCACTATGGTAAATTTGTCCAACTTCATTTTAAATTTAATGAAACACAAAATGAACTTGGCCACATTATAATAGTGTAGAGTTGTGAAGGTCCTTGAATTTGACACATAATTAAAATTTCAAAGAAAACACATTATTTCCAAGCCATGATAATGAAAGAATTTGCAAATGGATTGGCACCAAATCCATGTCATGATCTTTAAAGATTATTTTGCACCTTCACATGTGTATGATGAAGGATTATTTAAGTGTTGTTATAGGATGACCCATAGATTATTCTTGATGATTTTTAATAGTGTTTGTGAGTATGATGATTTTTTTTCATAATGACTAGATTGTACATTTAAATTCAAACTTTCTTTTATTAAAAATGCATTGTTGCATTCCAACAACTTGCATATAGAACATGGGCCAACTTTGTACATAAATATTACAAACTTGGCGAGAACACTATGATTAAGCACCTAAAGCAATTTGTGCAATTAACAATGACAATTTTTCAACCAATGTACTTGTGAAAACCGAATAAATCTAACATTGAAAAGCAACTCTACATCATTATAAACTAAGGATTCTCGAGATTGTTCATGAGTTTCAACTACATGCATTATAGGTGGAAAAACTACCCCATGGGTTGGCGAGTGTAATTTCAAAATAAAGGAATGGAGAAAAGCCCATCATCTTGGAATCAATTGTGAATCAAAATCTCTGTATTTGGCATTTTTTTGGGGGTTTCTTGAAAGGAACAACAACATCAAGGTTTTATACTAATCACCCATCATTTACAACTTGTTGAGTTATATTATTTTTAACAAATGGCATCTACCCTCTAGGGTCTTGCACTATATAGAATGAACCCTAGAGGACATGTGTTAAATGAATTTGGCTAGAAGTATAAATTGAAAGGACAATTCAACGTTTTCCAATAAAAGCTATGACCTACAAGAGAAATTCAATGGCAAATCTAGTCCATTGCCAGTCATTTGCCTCATAATCATTCTCTAGAGGACTAGCTCATTGAAATCACACTTTCTACAAAGTTTTGAGTTGTGTACTAGGGCAATCTTGTTTTGGAAGTCTTGGGCAAAAGACAAATTATTTGTGCACAAGCTTGATTTTTTTCCCACTTGATGTGCAAGGCCCTTTTCTTCTTCTTCATTCTCAAATTTCTCCATTATTTTCAACTTGCTTGATTAGGAACTGAAAATGGTAGACAAGGCCTTTTCAATTTGGATTATATATTTCCTATTATCAAAAGAGACCGACCTTTCATTTTGTCAAAGTGTACAATACCTTACTGAATTTCCCTTCCTTTCCTTTTGGTGTCCTTATTGACCTATCCAAAATCAAACCTCAATGAGAAATTTGCTTTTGGGGGGAAACCCCAAATGTAATCTAGATTTTGTGGGCACTCTATTTGGCAAAATGTCCTTTGCAAGAGGGCATAACCATATGGTGAGGCCTCTCACCATAGTTGCATGCTTCGATCATTACACCAAGTAATGCCCTATTGCCAATGCATTATCCTACATTTAAATTGCCTTGGCAACCTTAAACCTTAATTCTAATTGCTTGCTACATGATAAATTTATGTTGCACTTGTGGTTGAAGCCAAATGGTATATGATTTGTTCCAGGACTAGATTTTCAATTGCTGAAATAACATGTTGTTTTGCCTTTGTTCGGCATTGCCCCCTAGGACATTGGATCCAGCTTTTGTAAATTTTACCTTATTAAAACCAGTTTCACAATAGGTGAACAAGTTTATTTGATGGAAATGTTTAAATTGTTTAAATTGAAATGGATCTTTTGGTATTCAAAGTGTGAACACAATAAGTGGATTAAGGTTAATGTGACTTTAATTGTTTTGCAAGTATCAAGGAGTGAGCTTTTTGACCTTCTTATGTTGTGTTGTGTGATGAAGTTCCAAATGTTCACCAAGGTGCCTTGCCCTTGTTGGGTGACCTTGCCAAAGTAAACATTACATTGCACTCAATGGATTGTCCATTTGACCTTGTTAATGAAACTTTTGTAGGATTTTTCTCAAGTTATTCTATATCATTATGTTCATTGGAATAATGTGTGGGGGGCTTTGATGACGTGACAAGATTGTGCAATGCATTTGCAACCTTGATTAATAGATTTTTGGAACCTTATGGCTAAACAACTATAGGCCTTTATTTTTCTGACATGTTTTGTGGAATTGTTATTAGGTCTTGAAGGTTGTTTTCTAGACAAATGTGGTAAAGGCAGGGGGATCTTGCATGGAGCACAACAGGGACATGAAGCAAAGGAAATGTGTTTATGGCCACCAATGCTTGTTGGGCTATTGGTGAAGTGGCAATAAAGGTACTCTTTTGAGTTTTTATTTTTTTCATCAAGGTGGGTTTCACCAATTATACCTTGTAGTGTTTACATTCTTTCAATTGACCTATCAACATTTTGATGTAGATTTGTTGTTTGCAAATGCCTTACAACTCAAGCAAGATATATTTTTGATTGTCATGAATGCCAAATCATGTCTAGTTCCCATCCTCTCAAACAACGAGGTATGTAATAGGGTTGAAATTTTTGTGTTTGGATGATTAATGAGGGGGGTTGCTAGAGTATTAAAAGTCATGGAGCAAGGGATTGTTTTCAAACATTGTGCAAAGAAAACTTATGTAATGTGTAGCTCATCAAGGAAATTGACACAAAAGGAGGGGTTGCAAGGTTTGAATAAGTCACCCTTGGAACAATGGAATCACCTTGGGCAAATTGGGATGGGTGTGCCCAAAACTGGTGGTTCCACAAATGGATCACTTCATGCAACCTTGGTGTTATGCTTTTTGCATGTAAGGATTTAAGGAAGATTTAAGGATTTGTTAGATATTTGCATGCCTATGAATGATGTCTAAGATCATTATCATCTATATGGTTGTGGAAGGTTACCATGTTCTATGTTCTTCATGTTTTGTTGTAGTTTGGGTAGAAATTTTGATATGGTTTTTATTTACCTACATGGAATCTAGGAGATCCACTAGGGAAAAAACAAGAGATGGGAATCAATATTGTTTGGTGTTCCTCTTATGATGATGGGCTACCTTGTTGCAAGATTTGTGATGATGTTGAAAAGGAGGCTGCATTTCGGGGCCTCTATGCAATGGTGAATTCCAATTTCCCATTATCATTGTTGCACATTTAATTTCTTTGGTAGTGATTAACTTAAGCATGGGGGTCCATTCACAGTTGGAATACTACAAATTTAAAAATTAAAAAAAAAAACTTTTTATAGATAACATTTACATGAAACAAACTTAAGTGAAAAAAATTGAATAATCCAATATAAGATATTTCATGTGTTAATGGTGATTTTTCACAATGATACATAATTGTGTATGAATATTTTAGTTTATGCCAGAATGCAAAAAATCCCAAAAAACCCGAAAATGAATTTCAATGGACAACCAAACATGTTTCTTAGCATGTTTATTTCCTGACATGTAACCTGCATATAAAGCTAGACATTTTGAACCCATTGAACATAATTTTTTTATCAAATGGCTTAAAGAATGAATCCTTTACCTTGTAGCCCTTTCCTTCAAAATTTCAAGACCTTGAAATTTTTGAATGATTTGGTTTTTCATCAAGTTCATCCAATGAACATGTACTTTCATAGAAGGGGGCATCTTTTTGTTGTACAAAAAAATTGAAATCAATTTTATGATTTTATGCCTTCCTTTTGATTATTTTAAAAAAAAAACATTTTAGAAACTTGATTCCTTTAGTTTACAAGACTCAAAATGACATTAACATAATATCCAAATTATTTTGAAATATTTTTATTAATATAAGAAGACATCATTTTATCTATTGGCATGCAACAATCCATTAAAATTATAATAATACAAGGTAAAGTGGTCCTTTGTAGTCCTTTTTTTTAGACACTCCTTTTTGGTACCCCAATCGTGAATGGACCCATGGTACACTTATTAATTCACAAAATCTGTGTTTTAAATATCATGTTGCTCTTGTTTCATGTTATTTGTCTTAATGATTGTCTTTATTATTGGGGATCAATAGGTTGAATTGAATGCAGGAGGGGATGTAAGCACTTTTGTGCCGATGTGTGAAATAATTCGGAGTTGGCATGTAAGTCAGCCTTATGTTGATATGCATTTTTTGTGAAGTATTTTCTTCCTATTGTTAGGCCTAAATTCTAGCATGACTTTGCTTTTAAGTAGGTGGAGTGTAACATGTGACACATGGAGCGGGTCTATTTATTGATAGCTCCAAATATGAAATATTGTTTAAGGAAATTTGTGGTGTAGAACTTTGAACATATATAAAGTTTTACATGGATATAAGCAAGTACATAAACAAGGTTTTGTTTCTCAATCAATATGAAACCAAAGATGTAGGAATATTTTATTTTGATAATCTCTTTATTTTCCTAATTATTAATATGAAACATTGGTTTGGCAACTACTTATAAGAAGTTGGAAATAATATGTAGTAGCTTTTGATATCCAATTACATGAAAAGTTGGTAAATAAATACGATATGTAAATATCAAGTTCTCGCATTATTTGGTTTAACTCTTGTTACACGATCTACTATTGTTTTCTATCTACAACTTCATGTTTTCTACCTGTTACAACAAGCTCCTTGCCGCCATGTTAGAGAATATTCAAATGGAATTTTAATTTTTGCAACTTCTTGCAAGGTCCTTGGCTCACAAGTTCTTGATATCATTGAGCTCTACAAGTAACTGAAGTGAGACTTGGAAGACTCCTCCATAGATAGTGTACCCTTATCATACCATGTGTCTGAATGTTTGACAACTTTTATATATAACCCAATTATGCAAGGTCCAAACACTGAGGCATAGAAATGTTGTGATGTTGCTAAAAGGATTCTAAATTTGCTAGTTATGGTCATCATAGTGGTTGGTGTTTAGTAGGTGATATATGTTGGCTAGGTTTAATCCTTCATCAAGGGGGCTAGGTAGAGGAGAGGCACCATATTTTTGAACTTTTTGTCTTAACAATACACAAATTCTCATTTATAATTAAGGATTAGATGGATATGGAGTTTGTAGTTTAATCAAGTGTACAATCTTGGCAAACTTTCTCCATTATAGTTATACTATCCATATAGGGTGGTCCTACCTTTCATGGATGTTCATTGCCTATTGGCTATGGAAAGCATTTTTAAAAAAAATTGTTTTGGAAGTGATTATGTTATGGTTTAAACATGTGAAGTTTTCACATGTGCTAGATCAGATGTGGATGAACATGTGAGGAGGACATATAAGTTTGTTCACACATGCAATAGAGGTTGGTCTTATCGCATGTATACCAAAACCCCTTAATTCCAAGGTTTAGAAGAAAAGTAGGTAAATGTTTATCATTAATTAATGTTGTAAGTTCTCTTTTGGATATCTCAACAACATGCCATTGTTTCATTGTCATGTTTTCTATGTTTAAAGAGTGAGCATTGAATGCATGTGTATGAGTGGAAGATAGAGGAAGGGACGATAAGGTTGTTAAATTCATGGTGTATATCACGTGGGTGTGTTTGTATTGTGCTTGGAGGGAGTTTGTAATGTTAAGGGAGGCCTTGCACATATATTAAAATATTATAATAAAGGAGTGGTTTTAGAATAATATTTCATGTGATTCTTCAAGCCAATTATTGAACAATTTAGCTCAAAAACAAAGTAAAGACAAGTTTTTTTCTAATGAATGTTATGTTGTTTGGAACATAGGTATGGTCAATAATTATTTGATGAAAAGGAACACTTTGCTACAATGGACCACTTTGATGCCTTGTCATTAGACTTGACAATGATTCTTTGTTTGTTTCCTTCCATCAAATTACCAACTATTGGAATCATTTACATTAAGGAGGTTGGCAATTTTATTGAATTGGTAGAGTTTAAATTTGAGCTTGAAGAATAGCAACTGAAAAACCTATGGCATCCTCATCTTTAAATCATGTTGCTAATAGTGTATAATCAACCTTCCTTCCAAATAATGCACTTTTCACCCAATGAAGTAAATCCTCCAAATGCCAAAGAAACCAAAATTGCTTTATGTGCTCTTGTGACATTTTTCATGAAGAAAGGGGTGTTGTGATTGAGAAGGTTGAAGTAGAGGATACTAAAGCAACAATTACAACCATGGTGGTTGGAGCTCAACATAGACATGCCAAAAGATCTTAAAAGGTTTTTTCATAGGAGATTGGCACTTATACTTTGACATTGTGTTATGGGCTTGTCTAAAAGTTTAGAGAGTTGTCAAATCTTCCCATTCTCTACTCACCCACTATAGAAGCCTATGTAACACCTTGTGATCTTTGTTGTTGTAAGGTTTTGAAGTCAATCCACAAAGTCTTAGAATCCAACACTGCATGGGATCTATTCAATAATGTATAATAGTACCTTGTTACTAATGTCACTATTTTTATTTTATTTTATTTTTTATTTTTTATTTTTGTGTTTGCCTTCCTAGTTTGGATTTTTCTATGGCTTTTTAAAGAAGTGTCAACCTTGTTGTAGGTTTTTTCATCATCATGAGAATGGAGATTTCTTTATTCTTATGAAATATATCTTTTGTTACTGTAATTTTGGACTTTTGGAATTTTGATTTTGCACAAAATAATGGGAATATTTTTGGCTAGTGGTGAATCAATGGGTTTTTAGGGTTTTAATTACTAGTTTTATATATATATACATTTTTTTGTCAAAATTTTGAAATAAAAACCATTTCATTTTATTTTTATCAATGGAATGCTTAGAAATATAAACAACTTTCTATTTACATAATAACTCTAACACTAAAGATGATGAAACTCTACCAAAATTTATCAAAAGAAAGCACCCAAGCAAGGGACAGAAAAAGAAACAAGAAGCAAGGACCAAAAGTCTAGGCATATAGTTGTTATAATAGACATCATCTTATGTGATGATACATATAAATAAATCACAAAATAATATATGTATTTATATACATACATAAATGCACATGTACAACATCTTATGTACCCACCGTGTTTGTGACACCTTGTTCTTTTAAGGTAATTATTATGGGGCAGAATTTCACTCAGTTTTGTTAACTGCTTGTGAATATTCCTTAGGCCCTTTGATAGCTAGCTTTTAGTGGGTTCAACAAGTTATTTGTATAGGGTACAAGCTTCTTTCTTTCTTTTTATTTCAATTTGGTGATTTTTTCCCAGAAATAAAAAAATTAGTGTATTTTACACTAGGGAAAAAAATCCAAAAGAATCCAATATTTTAAATCCAAATTTAAAAAAAACAATTCGCCTAAAAAATGATAGGGTAAGCCTCTCAAGGCTCCTCATTTCAAGGATTATGGTTGTAAGCTCCTTCTACCCAAGGGGGAGTAAGTTCTTTACCTTTTATGCCTCTGGGCAGTACCCCTTGGGTATAGGGAGCTTACAACCAGTGTTGAACTGGTATGTATGGTAAACCTTGGGTATGTGCATGGGTAAGTGTATGGATATCACAAAACCTACCTATTGGGTATATCCAAGTTGTTTGTAATATATTTAGGGTTTTTGCTTGTAGACCTATCCAACCTTGAAAAAAAGTAGTCTGTCCTTTCTCAAGTTTCATATTTTGTTGAGACCAATACCAAGGGGTGATTACTTTAGGTTGGGAGTGGTAAGTATAATGGCATAAGGGTGCTTTAATTTCTTTTTACGAATTTCTATCATTTAGAAGGATTTCTGTAGGCAATCTTCATCACTTTTGTATAGCAACTTGGATGCATTTATTTAAAATTTATAATCTTCCTGGCCCTCTACAATTCAAGGCTATTAAAAGTTGTTTCATTGTGCAAATATATTTTGTGAGATGTTTTTCAAAGTCCCAACATTTTATGAATGTTCAAACCGGTCCTATTGTCCAAAATTGTTTCATCCAAGGTGTGCCATATGCTAGTTTTAAATCCCTGTTTTTGGAACTGCAAAATCATGCATATTCATAATATCATATCATTCATTCATACTCCTCTAATATGTCAATTAAACATACTCATGCATAGGACCAGGGTATGTATGTCTAGTTTGAAATTTACCCAGAGGAGGCCAAAACCCTAAAACCCTAAACCCTGAAACAATTCCACCTTCAGAGGACCCTACCCACTTAACCAAATAGGGGCCTTGGACAAGCTTGGTTGTGATTCTTTGGAAAAAAAATCAGGATCAAAATAAACCACCCATCCCCATTACTTCAAATCCTTAAAGAACTGGTGATTTTCATGAAAGATTTCAGCATGAATGAACTGGTGGTACTTTAGCCGGTTATTTGATATTTGAATTGTTTGTTTTTTGGGAGAACCATGGTTGTGGATGAACTTCAACTGAGTCAACATATTTGGTTTCACCTTACTAACCAATTCCGTAGGCAATAGGTCTCATATATAGGTAGATAGGTATGAAAATAGGTAACTACTAGGTACGTAGATGGTTTTACACATAGCTAAGGGCTGGTTTTACTACCTACCTACTAACAACCTGCTTGTGGGTATGTTGTTAGTAGGTAGTAGGAAGAGGGGGAAAAAAAAACAACCGAGGTAATCACCATGGTTAGCTAGGCAACTGGAGATTCCATTTTTTTTTTACCAGTGGAAGATTCCAGAATATTCCCCCAGAAAGATGCTTCATTTTTCCCCCCTGCACAAAAGATTTTTCATTGAGAAAAACATTTGTTGAGAATTCTCAGCATGTGTAAAATATATATTATTATTATTTTATTTTATTTTTTATTTGTCAAACCTGCTGTTCAACAACTATGGTAGTAGTAGTAGTAAGGATTTATAGTTCCAGTAGACAGGACACACACAACAACACTGGCAAAATAAAAATACTTGTAGTGTGGGAGGGATGCTCTCAAGATTTAAAGTTAAGCCAGACTGAAATGATCCAGTTTCTTCTTCTTCTTCTTCTTCCCTTCAACTATTCTCATCATTGTTAAGGGACTGAAGATGGGTGATCATCTGTTGCTCTGACAGTTTTTTAATTGATTAATTTAAAAAACAATTTTGCCTGCAGCTTGTAAGTAGTCAAAATCCATTACCAGAGTTTTCTGATGACCATGTGACCTCCAATCTGTCCTGTCCCCTGAAACTCGGACAAATTCTAAGTCTCTAGGAAGAAAACAAAATTTTCTTCTGTGCTGCTGGTTGATTAATTGTGTTGAAAGTCATTGTAGATTCTGCCAAAAAGATCACCAAATTAAGTCATGTAGATTCTGCAACCCAAAAAAATCAGCAAAATGCATTTTGGATATGGTGATCTATATCCATGATTATTCTTTCCCGTCTCTCTCTCTCTCTCTTATCAACAGTGATCCTGTTTGGCAACAACTGCCTCCCTGCCTGCCAGGATTTCATTTTTTTTCATATTTGTTGTGATGGAGCTGAACTAGCAACCATCAATAATACTGTTTAGCCAAATTTGGCTATAAACACGACACGAAAGTTTTAAAAGGTTTGAGATTCCTTCACATGTTTGACTACATGCTCGAACCCGATAGAGAAATCCCACTGTATTTCAAAATTAACTGTAGAAATGTGAGGACTAGAAAACCTCCCCAAAAAAATTAAAATACTTTTAGCCAAATTTCTAAGTTTAGCCAGGAAAAAAATGGTTACTGGTTACCTTGCCTAGCCTAGCTTTTGTGGTTTTTGTTTTTTCCTTCACATTAAGTACTTGCCTGTGTGAATTCCTTCAGCTCTCCAGGTTTTAGAGAGAGAGAGGGAGGAAGAAGAGGAAGCGGATGAAGTGCTGCCAACATTGCCAGCTGTTCAAATGCCAAAGAAGTCCAGCCTAACTGGTGGAATCTGCAAGTGCTTCAGAGGAAAATGTCGTGTTAGGCGGGTTCTCTTTTCAGTTCCTGTTTTGTTTGTGGACCTTTCCTGCAGACACCATTGCCTCCCTCTGGACCAGGATGATCGTACTGTGGTTTACTGAGATCCCGACAAACTGTGACAGAAGGGGGAGGAAGGGAGGGGGGGGGGGGGACGCAAGAGCTTATATAGATAGAGAGAGTCAAGTGGTCAACTGTCAACACCCAATAACAATATTATCAGTGAACAACTGTGCCACAACACTCACCTGCATATTCTGATGCAAGGTGGTTGGTTCCATGCACCTACTGCAAGCTGGGAGTGCATGACTAGCTGCATAAGGTATGTCCAAAAACCCACTGCTGATTTTGTACGGTGTTGGGTGCTTCTTTGAATCTCTAAAGAACCTCCCCTTTCCAGTTCTTCCAATATTGCAGAATCAAAGAATTGCTGGTTTAAGGTTCTTTGGAAAAAAATTCCAGAATCGAAGAAATGCCAGTTCGAGTTCTATCTAAAGCATCAAAGAAGTGAAGGTTTTCACGAAAGAACCGGCCGTTAGTTCTTTCAGTTTGTAAAACAAATTGAGAACTGTGTTTATATGCAAAAATGGATTCTTTCAATTTTTTTGACAACTGGTGGGGAAGTGGGTATGCCTGTCAGTTATCGGCCTGGGTATATACCCCCTTCCTGGTCTAAGACCTTACTAAGCTGGTATGACTTGAGGCAATACCAGTCTTGTACCAGTACCAGTCTGGTACAAAGACTAGTACCAGGCGGAGGCAGTGTGTTTTGTTTTTTGGGCTCAACTTCGCACCAAAAAAATCCAGTGTGAACCAGGGTAGAAACGATTTTTTGGGGAAATTATGTTGTGCCAAAGTCATCACATTTAGAGGAATTTTTTTTCTGCAGTTGTAAAACATTGCAGGCTTCTGGAAAAAAAAGTATACTTTCCTCTCTGACCTGTAGCCAAATTTGGCTCATTCCTTTAGTGAGTGATCGCCGATCTACCTATCTCAAAGAACTCACCCAAAAAAAACCATGTGCCAAGCTAATACCAGACTTGTACCAGTTTTATATGAGTTTTAATACTAGGTATATATGTAAATACCAACCAATGGTGCACCAGCCAAAAAGGAGTCTTTGGACCCAATACCAAGACCATTCTGGTATGTTCAAAAGTTTGATATCACATCAACACTCATCCAAACAAACCGTACTGCAAAACTCTAGAGATCCAGTGGGAACAGAGATTATGTACATGGAGGCAATCAGTGTGCGTGCTTCACATACCACATTATGATTTGCTGCTGTGATGATCAACAGTTGATGGATGTTCCAGAAAGTCTCTTCAGTAGTCTCAACAATTCTGATTGTTATGGACAACTGGAGCGAGCACCTACTCTTGTGGAGTGGCAAACAAAAAGACCATCCTGCAAAACGTGGACATGAGAGAGCTCAGATCAACAGAAGAGACATGAGACGACCAGTCTAGTAAGTTTCACTGGGCACAACAAAATCTGCAAGTTGAAATTATTAGATCTCTGGTCAAGACAATCAGAGCCAACAGTTTGAAATTATTAAATCTCTAGTATGGCAATCAGACCCAGGGTCTCCTTTATCTACTATCTACTGGCTGCTACTCTATTTGACTTTCTACACCTTTGAAACCCATACCCACAATGTTTCTTTTCCAACTTGTAGGAAGGACTAAACACTGCCTACTAATTAACTTTGTGGGTGTCAGTGTACAGTCCTTAGTGAACAAGTAGCACCCCTGAGAACACCATGAAGGATGGATGCACTCATGGTGTGCCTGGACAGGAAACACTTTCTCATTGCATTCACTACAAGAGAATGTAGTGAGAGCCATGGCTCATTCATGACACATGTGTGAGATAAAAATTTGTGATTTCATTCATTACAATGTATGTATAGTATGTGATGTTTCTTGTGGCATATATTACATGAAAATGACAATTTGACATTAGGTGTGAGAAAAATCACATTTTCTTGTAGCGATTCTTGTCCCATAAGTAGCCATTGTGATTAGCTATGTTCTTATAACTATCTGCCTGTATCTACGTATCTCATAGCCACCGATTGCTTTACCTACTTACATACTAACAAGTAATATTCCCTACCATATATGCTAAACATTTATATTCTCTACCAACATACCTACCTAGATAGTCCCCACTTATATTCACTATTTACTTAGTTTGCTTTGCTTTGCCTTGCCTGCTATATATCTTAGGAGTAGGAATATTCAAGCATACAATTGGCTACTGTAGGGAAGATTAAGTTGTGCAATTGCAGTTCATATTGGTGATAAAAATCTGAACCAGCACACATGCACACGCACACACAACAAAGAGAAAGAGAAGCGCATCACAGGCTGATTGAGAAAGGTTCGAAAGAAAACACTAGGTCATCAAAAGAGATTTGGCCAAGAACCACATATTATTTTAAGGCTAATACCACTGCAAGGAACACTAAACTCTTAACATGGATGTATAGAAACTAGAAACTTAATAGGTGGAGTCAAATGGGGTTTCAATTTTAACTAGAAAACCTAGTACAAGTGAACTGCATTGTACCCTAGTTGAATAGTAGGTTTCACAAAAAATTATGTTGTTCTTCAACATGATGAAATTTTCAAAAAATATTTTTCTCAAAGAACATTTCTTTGTGAATGAAAATCACGCAAATTTTGGAAGATTCGAGAATATTCTATTTTGAAATGGAATCTTCAAAATAAAATGATTATTTGACAAAGACCCAATGAACTTGCTATTCGACTATGGCATGTGACAATCAAATCAAGGAATCATGTATAAATGTTTTTTAAAAAAAAATTCTAGTATGATAAAGAGTTGGTTGAATTTTTCTAGTTTGTGTAGGGCACCTTACCCTTAGCAAAGTTTTTGCCTCGAGACAAAATGTTACCTTTGCATGAGGTTTCTCTATGACATGGAATTAGGGTAGATGACACCTTAATTGGATGTCACAATATTATTAATTGTTGAAAGCAAAAGGTGACAAAAGTTGCGGTAGTTGATGGAGAAGGGGGAAAGGTTTTGTGAACATTCTGCTTTTCTTTTCTTATATGTGTTTATTGTAGGTTATGTCGATGACGTGGTAATGGTGATTTGGTATTTCGATGGCACTTGGCATTGGTTTGTGTCTAGTAATTCTTGATGTGTCCTTATGGATGAGTTTGAGTTGTTGAATTATGATTGTGTTGATTTTTGAAAGATGTGCATTATGAAGTGTGGAACTTCACAATATATGTATGTACAAATGTGGATTGGTAGACAACGTTAATGATTCTTTCTTTAACATTTTGTGTGTGCGTTTTGTCTTGGTCATGGAGATAACTAGGTAGAGTTTAAGGGATTGGTAAAACAATGTGAGATGAATGTTTTGTTGTTGTTGATATTTTCACCTTTAGAATCATGTTTTTCCACTATGCCATAAGTTTAAGGGATATGAAGGTAGAGGTAGCAATAGTGTTTAAGGGTCACATTGATGGAAGTGATGAAGCATCTTAACATTCAGAAGCGGTCAATGGCAATTTAAAATTTGATGTTTTGGGGTTATTTCTAGGAATTTTGTGTGGGAATTGTATTAGGTTTGTGATTTAGGGACGGAGAACACCCACAACATTTGGAAATCAAAAGGGAAATTTGGTTTCTAAAGATTTAGTTTTTTATGGGAAAATATATTGATGATCATTACTTTTACTTTGTCTAACTCCTTTGAGTTGTTACTTGTTCCATCATTACTTCATGGGAGTATATGTAATTTGTTGTGTTAGAATATGCTTAGGTTTTTTATGTGGTTCAACCTCCTACTCTATATGGCTCTACTTACTTTTTGGGGACAAGGGACCAAATTCACGAAAGTTGTGAATGATTTTTTATAAATATTGAAATTGCCAAAATTATGATGGGTGGCCTCATTGAGAGAAAAGTCGGAACATGTTGATCCTTCATAACCCATAATTTAGGTTTGCTTGGATAAGATAGCAAGGAGTTTGGACACTATAGTGTAAACACTTTTACTATGTTAAGATGCTCTTATGTTTATGTAATTCTTAACAATTTTATTGTAATAGTACTTTGCATTTGAGACTATTTTTTCCCAATCTTTTTAGTTACACCCCTCTTTCCTTACCTCTCCTTTCAAAGCAATCATAGTCATCATGAAATTCTACTAGTTTTTTGCACTAGATAGGGACCTTGAATTTCAAGAATTCAATTCATTTCCAACATTCAATTCCCACTTCACATGGAACATGCATTCCTTAAACAACCCCTTTTGAGTTCTTTCCCTTACACATAACCTTGAACCACACTAACTATCACTAAAGTCAAGCAAGTCCCTTATAACTTATGTGCACGAGCACCCACTTAATATGAAGTATGATTGAGTCGTGGATGAACCACAAACTCATTCATAACTGAGTTACCAAGGTTTATGTCTTGTAAAACCCTCCTCCTCCCCCCTTAGATTACCTTTTTAAGTGGGTAAATGTCATAAGGTAATTATGTGCAATGTGAATGTTCATTATGTAGATAGATAAATAAAACATTTGATGGTTACTATGCATGCATATGGATGGTTTAAACTAATACATAGCTAACCAACATACTTACTTATTGGAGAAAATATATCTCACTGAATCTAATTAACATATTTATTGGGATATTACGTATTGGGATGTTAATGTGTAATATCTTGGTTAATTATGACCCAATTTCTTGGGTTTGCTCAAAAGAACTTCAATAATCCTTATGTTCTTTTTTGTCCCCAATTTTAGCCATCCTTTTAAGTTTTGTCATGTGTAATTCTTGGCTTGTTATTTATTTCTTCCCCCTTCAAATTATTTATGACCCTTTTCCAATTTGCCATGTGTTTGCTTTATATGTTCTTTCTATTCATTGTGGAACCAACATCCACCATGTGGGGTTTGTGGCCTTTACAACAAATAATTATTGAGTGCACAACATGTATTTTTATGGGAATGATTTTTTTGCTGACTATACATCACAAATTTAACATCTCATAACTTAATAATAAAAATCATGCAAAATTTGTTCACTCATAATTCATATGTTTCCACACATTTGACATACAAATTATAGGAAGATGCGAAATTCGTTTGACATTCGTTCATTCATACGTTCATCCACAATGGCCATAATGAACCAACACCCACCAATGCACCACGAAGGATGGATGGTAAATGGTCAAGAAACAATTTTCTACTGAGTTCCAATACCCTAGCTAAACCATGGTGGTTAGCTCAATTGTTTTTTTTTTTGGTTACCCACCTACTAAAACCCACAAGTGGTAGCTATAGTAAGTAGGTAGTAAAATCAACCCTTACCTATGTATAAACCATCTATTTACTAGATAATTACATATTTTTCTACCTTCTACTTATATACATGAGACCTATTTCTTACAAAATTGGTTATGAAGGTGAAACCAAGTATTAACTCAATTGAAATTCATCCACACATGAGTAATTACATCCATCCAATGGATGGTATGCTAGTGGGTGCTAGTTTTATGTGACCCTTAAATTGTTAATTCAAAAGTTGTCATCGCAGATTCTTTTTATTGTTAGATTTTATTTTCCTTAAAACATTAAAAAACTTCAACTAATCTTTTTTGTTCTCATTTCAACTTGTTGACTCTTTGATTTTATGGAAATCTTCTCTTGCAAGTGATGCATAGTAGTAAAACTACAAGAGCCGAACATAACATATGCATTCTAACCCTAATGAGACCACACCTACAACCTCCCTTTCCATACCTTTATTTCAATCAAAAAGCTTCAATTGCTTTCAAAAGTTTCAACCCTTTTAAGAACTTAAAAAAAAACTTTAGTTTTAACACTACCCCCAAAACATAACCTTTTTCCCCATGCCTTCTTTCAACCATGAAAACCCTTACATTACAAGTTTGTTCTACTACAAATTAGCAACTTCAAAACCCTAACAAGATTTACAATGGTCCAAAAACATTTTCTCTCTCATTTCTTTTTTTCCTTCTTTAAACAACAAAAATCAAATTTCAAAAGTTCCAAACATTTACCTACATATTCACATGGAGCTCCACCATTCTTACATCATTGTTTTATTCCCAAAACACAACACCACACAAAAGCCCTTCTTTTTCCTCTTTCATTGGCTTTCTTTTCCTTGTTTTCAAGTTTTCATATTGTCTACAAAGATTCCACATTTCTTGAAGTTCCAACCCCTTCTCATGATGCCTCCACACCTCCCTTCTTTGCTTCCGAGCACATTCCATCAATGCCTTATGCCACCCAATTGTCACCCTCCAAAAGTCACATCCTTCACCAAAAAATCAAGAAAAGTGGAGCTTGATATCAAGTGCTTCAAGAAAGTCTAATGTTCAATAAGTACGTGATTTCAAAGGCTATAATCACAAGCTTTTTTTTATTACTAAAAAATGAACTAGAACTATTTTTGGAACCAAAATCAAAACCAAAACCTTTTAAGAACCAAATTCAAAACCATGTTCACAATTACATTTTATGTGTGAACACAAAACCAAAACCAAGATTCATTAGGAGAAAAAAGGTTTTTTTTACCAACAAATTCTCAACTGCATGTTGTTCTTGACTTCATTTCAATTTCATACTTATGTTTATTTTGAAAAATTCCATGTGGATGGTGAGACCTACCAAATAAATCAAACTATCTATTAAATCAATACAAGTACAATGTTGACCATGAAGTAGAATTGACCTTCAAAATATTTTTTGTTCCAAAAGATAAGTCAATTGAATTGTAATCAAGACATTGAATATGTGATGATGTCATGCCACATCATGAATATGTGATGATGTGGCTATAACATAAGTCAACCATTTGATCATTTTGGTGAATCTTATTTACGAATGGATGGAAAGTTTATTTGAAATTGGGTAAAAAAACGTTTTTGATATTGGTGGCAATTGTTGGTGGTAAAATCCAACTTTTTCAAAAAAATTAATTTATAATTGTAACTATGTCAACTTCCATAGTTGAAAACTAGTCAGCATTTCAACTAGGGCATTTAACCTTAGACAAGTGGTGCAAGCTCATTTCAAAACTACAAATTTTTGACAAAATGAATCCATCCTCCTTACATTCATCTTTTCCTTGTGGTTCAAATTTCTTTTTTTCATTCTATTTGTGCAACCTTTTTTTCTCTTAGATCCATTCCCCGAGGTTTATTGCTCCAAATAGTGTTATTATATTCTATGTTCCTATTATTTACTTACATTTATGTTTGAATGATCATAAGCAATGAGCAAAGGATTCATCTAGCAAGTCACTATTATAAGTGGGTCATTCATTGCTCTTTATTTGAAATCCTTCTTTTTTTCATTTAAAAAAATGACACTAAACAATTTTTTTCATCATGTTCTCATTTGCCCTTTTTTTTTATGAGGATATAACATCAACATAGGAGGAAAACTTTATATTTACGTTATAAGAATTTGATTTTGTATTCTAACAAGATGTTAGACACAAATGTTGAACAACAAAGGGGACAAAATGACAATTTTGTTTCATCTTAATTACAATACACAAATGGTGGGGATAGGAATAAATTATGGAAATTATGGAAATTATGGAATTTATTTTAACCATGGTGGTCTTATTTAAAAAGGATTCTATTCATTAGATATTGTTGGCGCACTACATGAGGGCATTATTTTTTTTGTGTCCAACCATGGATATGAGTCACCTTATGAGTATTAACAAAATGCAGTGGGCATTATTAATCTATAAGAATATTTATTTTCTTTTTTTTTTTGAAAATAATAATGAATAGTAATTGGGTAAGTGATTGCATCATAACTAATAATAATCTTAGCATTTTGATTGATATTGTTGTTGTTTTTTTTTGTTGTGTTTTTTTTTTTAAAGAAATCATGTTTTGATGGATTTTGTTATGGGATTCTATACATACCCGAAGGGAAAGGAAAGATTCCATTATTGTTGACTTACAATTCATGCAAGATCTTTGTGAAAGCAAGGTATGAACAACATACATTCATGATTGTAATTATCTAATGTAAGAGGGAGTAGGAATTAAATCACATAACTTTTCTTGATAGTCCTTTAACAAATCAAACATCGGCTTTGCAATGTATTTCAACTTTTACATAAATTTTTATCTATTTGTCTAGTTGTGGCCTACACTACCAATTTTTGCTACTAGCAATTGACTTTGCTACAACTCCTTGTCCAGTTTAGTTCAAAAGATTTCCAAATGTATTGCAACTATATTGCAACATTTTTCCAAATTTGTTGTGACTAGGAATATCATAAGTTGACTTTCAATTGTTGATTACTCCCATGGTGCACCAATAATTTTTTAAAAATACGACTTGGTTGGGATTGGGGAGGGTGTAGATGGTGAGGTTTTTGTGACAAATGATATAAATAACCCACATTAATTAGAATGCCTTTAATTAGTAAATAATAAGGACTACAAATTTTGGGACTATTTTTACATTGTCCTTGGATCTAAACTTTTGTGGTTCAAATAGGTTTATTTGTGTACTTAGATCAAAATGTGTTCACATTATTATTATTTCAAATCCTTTAACTATTAGTCAATTTTTTCTAATTGGACTTGCAATTATTTTGTAACTATGAATTGCCTTCAACATGTAAGCATTGTACTTTATTCCAATTGTGTTTCAATTAATTTCATAAATAATAATATTTGACCTTTGTAATTTTGACTTTATTTTAATTATTTTTTAAAACTTATAATTCTATTGACACATGTAGATTAATGTTGACACATATATTGCATGAAATTAATCACCATGTGCATGGCAATAATCAATTGTCATATATTTGATATTTTAAATGTTTAAATATTGTCTTTTAACCATACACATGGCATGCATGGGTCAATTTAGTTTTCAATGGGAATTAGGGATTTTTCGGTGATGGTTTTTTAAGGTGACCCAAAAATATTGCCTTAAACAACTTTCTATAGTTTTTTAGGTGGATTTTTTTTTAATAACCATTCAAAAATGATAATAACATGGTTTCAAATGGAAAAATGTTTTAAGGCACAATAATCAAACCATGATTTCAAAAGGTGGATTATATGCTATTAGTTTTGCATATTGTATAAGTATTTTATGTTTGTCCAAAACAACACACCTTCCTTCCACCACATGAATACCCTTTTTGTGTCATCTCTTTATTTATTTAAAATAATTTGTACAAGTGCCTTATAAAACTTTGAAGTGAAAATTTTAATGAGCAAGTGACATAGTCCCCAAATTGTTGGCTTTTGTGTGATATTTGCCTTGTTTCTCAATAAATACTATGGAACACATGTTGGAGATAATAAGAGGAATCACATGTTTAAGTTTTTGAATTGTGCATGTAAATCTCCCCCAATTGATGATTTTGTAAGGTACAAGTTATGTGAACTCATTAATGTGATTTCTTTCCCAATTATGGCCTCCATTTTGCAACTAACCCATGAACATTCTTAATACGCTTTTGTCCCCTAAAGAACCAACACCCTTTTTGACATATTGATTAATTTGTAACAATTGAAATGTAAATAAAGTTGTTGACTTCACCATGAAAAATGAAATGGTGATTTATCCCACACCACAACAATGTGTTTTGCAGTGCATCATATGTCAACATGTAGGGTGTCCAATGTTTTGAAATAGTTGAAAATGTAAATCAAACCTTCAACTTCACTAAAATGGATGATATGACATGTTAATGAATGAAGTTTGCCCAAAACAAATTTTGATTAAATTGGTAATGTCATGACTATACTTTGCCACATAGTTGTTCCACTCAATTATATGTCATCTTCAACTTGTCATTGTCAATTTTTTTGCTTTGAAGTAAGAAAAAATCAGGAAAAATAATTCCAATTGATATTATAGTCAAAATGTTGTTTTTTTATTGAGATAACAATTGAAATATCTACTTACAAATAAGGGGGGGGGGGGGGTTTGCTAATGATTTTGTAAAAGAAAAAACTAGAATGAGGGATTAATTGGAAGATAACCATTGCTTTCAATTTGGGTTATTTAAAATTAGGTTAGATATTGAAAACCAAAATTAAAATAGAAACCAAATTTTTTTTTTTTGAAGAATTAAACCCAAATTAAACCATTTTAATTTATTCTATAAAATCAAAACCAAAGGTTCAAGTCATAGAAATAAAAGACCACCCAACATTAGAAGTTGTTATGTTCTATGATGTGACATGTTGCCCTCATAATTCCCCAACAATGTTGATGTCTAGTTTCCAACATTGGTCATTATTATTGGCATGACTTTAACTTGGGTGCAAGAGCAACTCTAAGATGGAAAACAATGGAAAACAATTTGTCTTTCCTAGAATGAAGGAAGACATAAGGTTTTTTTGGGGATTAAACCATGAAAGGGGCTGAGATGTAAAGCAAATGCAAGACAATGTAAAGACACCCCCACATAAGTGGAAGTGTGTGGAAGTAAAAAAGGAAGCACTCCCAAGTTCAACTTTTGCTTTGGTGTTATGACCTTGAGCTTGTGACCAAGGTTGTAAAAAGACAAAAGGAAAGCGCCCCAAGAGTGAGCCAAGGTAAAGGAGGCACCCAAATGCACTCCCCTTGTGAGAAGGAAATGTGTGGGAGTGCAAGGAAATTCCTTTCAACATGCAGTCACATTCCCCATTTAAAAACAAGATAACAAGATAACTTAATAGTTTTGGACATTATCGAGATTCCCACATGACACAACACAATTGAAGTCTTGAGCAAAATTAATGAAAACATTTACAAGCATTTCTAAAGAAAAACCTAAATGGAAAATAATAACTCAATATTCTTTCATTTCCTCACAACAAAATGCAAGAATGAAATTGTAAATCTTTAAATATTGCAAGAGTTAGAATTCATATATTGAGAATTCATATATTAACATAAAGGCAAAAGTGTACTAAAGTAGACAATGTAAGATCCTTGCAACATAAATGGAACATAGTCATTAAACAAACTTTGATACATTGAACTCATAAGTATTAATTATTCAATATCAATATGTACAAGTTCTTTGACTTTATTACAAGGATACTAAAAAATCACATTTTCAATTTGCATGTAAGGAGATTTTCCAATTTAATGCAAGTAGTGTTTTTTCTATTGTTTTTGCAAAAAAAACAATTCTTGTAGAATAGATTTTTAATATATGAAATATTAGACATTTTCCATCTTCAAGTTAATGGATTCATAAAATGTATTTATATGCTTTCAACTTTTACATATTATAATCATAATATATCAAACTTCCAATGTAAAGGAATATTTTAAACACAATATTGACTAGTCAATTTCAAAAAGGATATTATTCACTTTTGTTGCACTAATTTATAAAAAAAATTGTATCCAACTACTTACTATAAATTCAATGGAAGGTTTTCTAGTTTCATAATGTTAAAGTGATTTTGATATTTTTTTAATTGGGGCAAAAATTGAGCCATTTTCATAGTAGATTTTTTAAAAACTAGTCTTATTTGCTTATTTTTATCATGTTTTCGCCCACAGACGTTTGTTTTTTTTGTGATCACAACTTAAGCCTCCCAAACTATGGAACGCCTCATTGCATTTTTGGTTTTGTCATAAAGTCCTCAAAAAGTGGTGGGCACATTCATCATTTCTTAGTTTTTGAACCAATGGAAACAAAATTTATTGAATATAGAATGATTTTCATCATTCGATGATACTAAAAAAAATTAATTGGTTTTTCCAACCAATCAATGCCTCTTCATCATGTTGACCTTTTTATTTGCCCTTTCATTATACATTTCATACTTAACTAGATGAAACATCAAAAAATTACAAGCAAAGTAACAAAAAAACAAATAATCAAACAAACAAAATGAAGTAAAAAATACAAATATAATGCATAGGATCAATTGATATAGAACATCATCATTAGAGTTCAATTAAAGTTTTAAATCAAAAGCACCCCACACCTATGCATAGGCAATAGGGGGAGAAGTCCTAGCAAAACATGAAAGGAGAGCTAATGAGTAGAAGAGCATTGAGCAACAAAGCGAGAGAACATTGAGTGCAATAGAGGGAAAGAGCACCAAGTAATAAAGTGAATACTTTATTGGGGAGATCAAGATAACACAAGTAGGAGAAAGAGATCATGAACCATAGGAGGAAAAAAGTGCAAGTAGATGCAAGAGCGCAAGCAACGACAACAGAACATGAGTTGAAAAAAGAAGTTGTGAGCAGTGGTAAGAGAGCACAAGTAAAAGCATAAGGAAAGTGCAAGCAACAATAATAAATCTTTAGTAGTAGGAGAGATGATAAGTAGCAACAATAAAGCTTGAGCAACATAGAAAAGGAAAGCTTGAATGCTCTCTTGCCCTTTGAGCTTCAGATTTGGCTTGGAGTGCTCTCTCAAATCTCTTACTCTCTTGTGCTTGCATTCTCCTGAAAGAAAACCCATCAGTCGTTTCAACTTCATGGTTCTCACAAGAGGTGATGTTTAGGCTGAGAATCAACCTGAAAGCCTGGGTGGGTATCACGGGAATCATGATATCTGCCCAACATTGGTACTTACATAAGTAGTTACCAAGGTTAGGGAAGGGGGGAAGTAGGAGAGGTTACAGGATAGGTTACCAAGGTGGAACCATAGTAACTGGGTTGTGGTTTATCGACAACTGAGTCATACCAGGATTCCAATGGATGGTGCACTGGTGGGTACTGAGTACTGGGTCACATATAAATTCATGAAATAGTTGAATGAGCAAAAAGATATAATTTAATATTGATTCTCAACATCCATAATATAAGGAGATATTATTGGCAACCAGAATTGATCAACTATCCACCAAAAGCCAAGGTTTTAAAACACTTGGCAGAGACAACCCATAAGATTCCATTCATCTCCAGACAAAAGAAAAGAAAAGAAACCAGCAGCAGCAACAGCAGAAGAAAATGTATTGGATTTTGAATAGAGAACTCTACTACTTCCAGGGTTGGTTTCAACCCTACTAGGTACTTCCTTTTGAATTGGTACCCCCTACAGAAAGGATCCAAAAAAGGTTGTAAAACAGACAGAACCAACTTAGCTCCCAAGTTTTGGCAGGATTTGGATCAGGCTTTTTGGACTCACCACTTTCATGAGTGCAGCATGGGAAATGGTTCTTAATTACACAAGTGTACCCAAAAAGCTCTAAAACTGTGGGTAGCAAGTTCAGCAGCACATTTCCCTCTGAATTTTTCCTTCTCTCATCAATCTGGCCACACACCTGCAGCAGGTGCAGCAGCAGCAGCAGAAGCAGCTTCTGTCACCAGCAAACTCCAGAGACAAAAAGAGGCTACTACTCTACTGGGATAGTTAGTTGTTCCCTACCTTACACTCACTCAGTACACTAGAGATGCAACCAAGCTTTATGCAATGATCATTCCTTGCTCTTTTTAAAAACTCTACTTGACTCACACATATTGCTGGTCTTTGTTCATCAAATTTTTGGGAATCCTTTTTTCCTTTACCCACCAAACACATTCCTCTGTTCTATTGGCCAGGGTGAGAACAAGCCACCTACAGTAGTGGTGGTGGTACCTTCACCCTTTCCAAGTGAGGTGTCTTCCTGGCTAATTTAACCCTAGAAATGTCAAATTTGGACCCAATAGCTTTCATTTGATTTAGTCTTTCAAAAGACCATTTTATGATGTTTTATGAGCAACCCCAAAAAAATTAGTTTCAGGGTTTTTAGTTTTTACCATGGTACCTGTGTAGGTGCTGGGTCAGCTAAGGCCTGTTCAAATGGCCAGGGTGAACCACCACCCATTGGCCCATTATGCAGGATGGATAGTATGTGGATAGGAAACACTTTTTCATTGAATTCCTGACCCACACCTAACCATGGTGGTTAGCTGTGTACTAACCATCCAAATAAAATATCTACCTACCTAGTAGGCAACCAAGTACCTTACCTACTTAACTACCTACATAGCAAGCATTAAATAGGTATATTCCCTACCTACTTGCCTATGATACTTACCCACTTACAGAGGTAGTTTACCTAGGTAGTGTAAGGCAAAAGTACAAGGGTTTACCAGATAGATTACCCAGGTAACTTAGATGTGGTTCATCCTCAACTAAGTCACAATTTAGTTTCCAGTGGATGCTGCAATTGTATGTATGGAAGCTTCAGCACAATATTTTTTATCGTAGAAATGTTGAACATTTTTTTTAAAAAAAATTCAAGAAAAATTTCAACATGGAATCTTCATAATTAATATAATTATTTGACAAACATGTCTTGAAGCTACCCTTGTCCAAGGGTGTATTATGTTGAGTGGGGAATCCTGGGCTTCCCTAGAGAATGCTGAAAGAAATTAGGTTGTGAAAAATAAATGGTTTTGATTTGAGCATGGTTTTTAATTTGAGAAATGGTTTACACTTGAGTGCTTGAGCCATTGACCGATTGAAATTCAAAAAATTGCCAATTGGTTCACTATGTCTTGATGCTTTTAGGTTTTGATGGGCTTGGTTTGGGCCACATCCCAAGCAAATGGCCATGGATGAAAAGTTTATATCAAGTCTATTGGGTGGCAGATTCAAATGATGTTCACTGAAAATGTATGGGAATTTTTGAGACTCATGCCTTGAAGGTGAGCCTAATGGAATTCTGGACAGACCATGGCAACCAGGTTTTTCAACCACACATTTATGTTACTTTTATCATTATTTATGAATAGTTTCAAAAAAGATGAAGTTGGAAGGAGCTTTGGTGTGGCTTCCCTAACACAAAATGATTGGTGTTTAAAAATTTAAAGCCAAAACTAATAATAAAGTAGGCAACTTAATAATCAACAATTAAAATGATGTGAGATCTTTTATGGCCCCACTTGGTTTGTAGGTTCAAGAGTAACCCACCCATTGTACTTATCAACACGATGCCAATGCACACTTTGCATTTCAACATAGACAATGTACAAAATGTCACACTCACACCACCATATCAACATAGACAAGTACAAAAATGTCGAGAATCTGGCCCATAGTTCTGAAAATTTAAGGAATGTTAAAGCCAATATGCTAAGTTTAATTTTACACTTGCACCAAAGACCAAGATATCTTGAGGCCCAGCCCAATCCAACACAACCCATTCATGGTGACTTTTGGCCAATTTATGCTGAAGAATTGCTAATGAAGAACAAAGTTTAATGTTCCCTTTTAAGCAAGCTCTTCCCGCCATCATGATCGCATACTTAATCAAAGTGGCACCTCCTTGGGAAATTGTTTTGTGTTTAGACCCTTAGAAAGACCCCGAGAAGGGGAAGGAGGCAGCGTGTTTAGACCCTTAGAGCAGCTCCAACAGGAGGTGGTAAATGCCTTTGCAATGATATTATAGCACTGTCAAGGAACAATCGCAACAAATGCACACCCCAAATGGGCAACTAGGACTACAAATAAGTTGCAAGAACCATGAAAAATCAGGCCAAGCTTCACAATTTGGTGGGTGATATCAACCTCTAGAGATTGCTCTGCAAATGACATCAACCAATGTTGACTATGTTATTCTACTCTCTTGTGTGGTTTTTTTCATGCTTGCAAGCATGGCAATGCAAGAACCTGATTCTACTACAATAGTTACAAAAAAATTGTTGTGCAGAAGTTGTTGTGTAGGATGATTTTTCACATATTGCAAGATCTTATCATGAGGAATGGGCAAAAGTGTCAACCAATTTGGGAGCGAATTGAGGAACACAACAACAAAACTTGACCTACAAACTACAAAGAATGCATTGCTAGAAGCTTGGAGACATATGGGGTTTAATCAAACACAACATAGCAAAATTTTGCAACAACTATCAAATTGTGGTCACCCTTAATGAAAGCACAGTTCTAATGAAGATATGTTGTAGAAAGCTTTATAAGTCAAAGCACCCAAAAAGAGGTTCATTTATTTTCATAAACTATTGGTCAATCGGCAAGGTTGTACTTCAATGGTTAAAAACTAGAGAAGACAATAGGGAAGTGACTAGTTAACAAGCAATTACTATCCCTCTTGTCAATTATGATATTGTGCATAATCACACAAACAATTATGATTTCATAGATTGTATCAATTTGCCATAGTTTGCAAGGGTTTTGAATAATGGCGAATTGAGATTGCAAGACTTTGAAACACATTTTCACTTCCTTCCTTACTCTTCGTATCTTTACAAAATGTTGTCTTTTTACATCTTGGGGTTTGTGTATGGTGAGTTATACAAATGCAATTATATTGTCATTGCGAATTAGTTATCAAACGCCTGACTTTTTATGGAGGGGGCCTTCAAATTGTATATGTACGCGCTTGAAGGCCATTGGCATGGTGTATTTACTATGGATGTGCATAAATTTAAATGGGTGTTAACAATTGGCTAGTCTAACATATTACCATCAGCATTTTTTTGGGGGCAAATTTTAGTCACTTGGCAACAAAAAGTTAATAATCCAATGTGACTCATCTAAAGGATATTTGTGAAAAATTTGTGCTAAAGTTGCCAGATTTCAAGGCAAAAAATTCTGAAATCACCATATTTAGACAACAGGTTCTAGTAGGTTGTCAAAAATATTGCAGGATTCTTAAATTTCTCTACTTTCCTCTCTGACCTATAGCCAAATTTGGCTAATTCCTCTTGTGGATGGTCGTCAGTGTGGCTATCATAAAATTGAAACAAAAGATCTTGGTTACCATGGGATGATGAATCATTTCAGAAGGGAGGTAGGGGGGAAATGTAACTAACATGACACCAAATTGGGTCTACAACAAGTCAGGTACCATGCAATGTCCCATCAATGGACAACACTAACCAAAACTCCATTGCTCTACAAGTACCCCATATTCTCATCTATATTCTCCCATGTGTTTGCTTGGTATGTCTTAGCTTGATGTTTCCTTTAATGCCTCCATTGTTTCATATCAAACTTGTGCTTCACATTGCTATGCACCAGTACTGATGATCAACAAATCAGTTGACCAAAAAAAGAAATGTGATTTGTCAAATTTAAGTTCCATTTGAATGAAAATATTGACCGGCTTTGCATGCAACCTGAATTGAACTCACATTCTTAAATTTAATTCAAATACATTGAAATCAAATTAAATTTTCATTGAATTACAGTTCAACTAAATTCAATTAACAATTGGATCAAGATTCCATTGAAAAGAAATTGAGATGCACATTGCTGGAGAACAGAAATGAGATGCATATTGGTGAAGAAGGCATTGAAAATCTGCTCAAGAATTTGGTGGTTGAAAAACAGCTTTTGAAAAGACACAAATCCAAAAAGACATCTTACCCTACCTCTAGATCTAGGTCTGGTCTTTGTATCATGTTTGTGTAATATGATTCCTATCACACTGCCTGTATAAGTTCAATGACTGTTACCAACTTGGTGGAACTAAGTCCCTCCTGCACAATTGCAAAGTCTGCAGCAACAAGGTCATGGATTGCTATAGGACCACCCTAAATGTTCTCAATTAAAAGCACAGAGTGCTCCATAGAACTTTCAGTCTACAACAGCACATGCAGGATGGCACCCAAAATTCTGCAATGTACCAAATTGATCCAACAGTGCAATAACTTCATTTCTTACATCGTTTGCAGATCCTTGCTGACAACCTTTCATGCTTTCATAAATCATAAAGTCTTCTTCATGTACTGAAAAACCAACGTTCAAAAGCCAGAACTAGTGCCGCCACTAACTCACTCAAAAAGGTTCACAAAACGACCTTCCATCTTTCTCCTGGACCTTTTCCATTGATAATAGGATAGATCTAATGCTTGCGTGCAACCCGCCGCTCATTGGGATTCCGCCGACCACCAAAGATAGCAACTGCCTCTCTCACTTGAGAACTCCTGCCCTGATTTTTGGCATGGACGCCTTGAAATATTGTCTCCATTGTGGTGAAGTCAAGATCCTGAATCAGCTCAATCAAACATTTGGCACATTTAATATTAAGCCCTTGCGGACGAAAGTCATGTCAAGGGACTTGTGCCCATTTCCTAGAACTGGAGAAATGCCACAAATAGTACAGAATTCAGACATTAAACTGAGAGGATAACCAAATTTATTTTACTTATCTAAAGGCCATAGGTACCATTGCTACTTGCAGGGTTTGGCCATATCCTTTCACAAGGATAGAAGGTCGAAGACTGTCTTTTGCAAATACTTGCTATACATCTCAAGTAGAGTCCAAACTTAAATTCTATGATAACCACCTTGCCAGTCAAAAGAAACCAAATGAAAAGGGTATAAATAAGAAGAAATAGAAAACAAACACAGGAAAGGAAGGAGAACACCCAACAAGAGAGCCACAGAAGTTCATCCTGAACTAGAAAACAATATGTGCCATGTGCATATGAGAGACAGTCCCTCATCAGTCTAGGGACCATCAACAACCACATTCATGATATCGAAAAGCCACCATAACTTCCCAACCAACTCTGCTCTCAAAATTGGGTATGGGTCAGGCACAATGCAGAACCTGCATACTGAGTTGCTGTCTGGTTCTATAAGTACAGGAAGGCTCAGCCATAATGCTGGCTAGAACACTGAAAATATAGCAAAAACACCATGCAGCGAAGTAAACAAGTAAGCAAGTACAACACTTACAGCATTTGCAGATTTTTTCTTTGTCTTGGGGTAAAGAAGCCTGTGGGGTAATTGATCTTCCCGTAATATAGGATTAGTGGCTGCTCCCTCTCTTCCCCCTTTTGGCAAAGGTAGTGAATACTGCACCCACAAATAGAGAGCTTACCATAATACTCAAGATATAAACATGGGAAGGACTGCAGACAATCATTACCCAGATGAACATTGTGAATCTGCTGTGCAGGCAAACACCATAGAATAGATGAATTGGCAAGCTACTACCCTAGATGACAATATGCTGTTACTATGTGTTATCTCCTGTCCAAGGATATAGATTCTATGCATGCCTATAGGTTCAGCAAACATACAGTAGGAGTAGAAAATATAATGTGATATGTTGCTTGATATCATTCAAAGGAGCTTTCACAATCACTCTGTTCACATGTGCAAAATAAGAGAGTGCATCATAAACCATGGAATGTATTGCATACACGAGTGCCACGAAGACTGATAGGACGAATGCGTCCAGCATGAAGGCTTCCATTGGCTCCCACAGTGACAGAAACCCGGTATAGAGTGCCCCCATTACCACACTTTGGACAAAAGATGCGCCCCACTTCTGGAGTCACCTTCCCACAAGCTGTACACTTGAGAACCCACCTGCAACCATGAAAATTAACCACAATAAGTACTTTTCTACAAAGTGCTGCACAGGAAGAGAAAAGCAATAAATGAGACAGAGAACTTTAAGACCAAGTGAAAGAAGGGACAAACCGGTGGAGTTCACGGACATGGATCCCTGAGGGTGAAAGCAATCGCAGGCCCATCTGAAGAATCACATTCTGCATTGCAAAATCACCTGTCACACAAGCAACAGAAGACTGCCAGGAAGGTCGAATGGTCCAGCTCTGTTCACTCTCACCCTGAGTTGACAGCACTGTGTCACCTGTAATGCTAGGTGCATAATCTTCACCACTGGTATCTGCAAAGTTCTCCTCTTCAGATAGGGTCCCTGTAGCATCCAATTGCATCCAATTGAGTTTAAATCTGCAGCTGCTTCATATCTACTGCAACTTTGAGGTTTAAACCAAAGTTTCAAATTTTGCTGAAGACACCACAATTGGGCATGACAGCAAACAAGAAATGGCTTGAGACAAAAGTATCCAACTGTTTTGGGTGTTACCATCCTCTTCCTCAAGGTCTGTAACAGCTGCAGCAAAAGCTTTGGTCTCCTCTATTTCATTTCCATCAGCTGCACTCTGCTCATCTTGTCTCAATGCCTCTGCAACTTCTGCAGCCAACCATGTGTCAGCAGAAGGAGTCTCCCCATTCAGCAGGGCATCAGCAATGGTGGCAGGGTTATCACTTTTAGTTGCTTCGCCGTTCAAAACACCTTCCTCTGTTCTTGTCAAATCAGGCATCTCTCTTTCATCAATGTCTTCTTCCAGCGCTGAGACTCCAGCACCCTTGCCAAACATTCCATGTTGAGTGTTTGCACCTTGTTCTGGATTCACTGCTCGAACTGCTCGAACTGCTCGTCTTGCTTCACGCTTCAGGAAATTTCTGCGAGTGCTTCTGCTACATGCTCTAACCCAGTCACTGCTGTGCTCTTCCTCAATCTCACCCTTTGATGCATCAGAGCCCACTGCCATGGACTTGCCTTCAAGATTGGGGCCAGGATTTCTCCCCTTGTTAACGGGCTTTGGCTGAAATTCATGCACAACTTCCGGTGCTTGCATGCCCAAATCTTTCAAGCCTGAAGTATTGCTAGCTTTTGGAGCAACTCCCTCTGGAATTAACTTCAACTCATTATTGGGTCCAGGTTTATTCCCATTGATGACGAGTGTCGATTCTATATTGATGGCCTCCATGGCCTCAGGTACTGCTGGCTCACAACCCACATGTTTCAAGCTTGAAACAGTATTTGTATTTTCTTGAAGGGAAGTTTCTTGGTTTTGAGCAGCAGAATGTTTGATCTCATCCATCTTATTCAAGCTTAAGGATTGAAGCCCAAGGATGTGGGACTGATTCCTGGAGCTGCTAATGCCTTGGATATGTTCCTCACCAGGTTCATTGCCACTGGTATCTTCCTCTGGAAGCTCTTCCCATTCCTGAAGATTTGGAACATTGGTGCCCCATCCAGGAGGTTCTTTTTGCCGGTGATTTTGAACTGGAGTTACCTGCAAATCTCATCATCCCCTGATACCACATTACCATCACTAGCTTGACTTCCAGGTAAACATAATTGTCCCTTTTACTGGCCTCAACATCCTGCCAAACACTGCTGGTCCACATACTGAGCACTGGTGGAGCTGCTCTAAGACATGCCAATTTCACTCCCCACTCTTGTACCAAGATCTAAGTAAATCTTGAATTGCCATTGACAGAAGTTCACCAGAAAATACTAGGGCTTTGAGCTCACAACCTACAAACTCCATATGACAGCCAGCAGCTTCTTTAAAATTGCATGCCACTCATAACAGAGGTTAAACCTACCTCACAAAATAATGCAATACTTTGAGGTGACTTGCAGATGAAAACAACAACAAATGCCGACTCCTGAACATATTTGATAATCACCCCATGTGTGCAAACCCTTCATCTTATTCATTAACCTTGACAAGTCCCTAAACCCTAAACCCTAAACCTTGAGAGAATGGAAAACAGAGTTGAACTCGACTTTTGAGTGCATACAGCGTAGTGCATTTGGGAAGAATTCGATGAAGAGAAAAATACACCTGTAGAGGAGGAGGCTTTGACCGCAGGTGCGAAGTACCATGTGCCTGAGTTTCAAGAGTGTAAGCAAGCGCTATAAGCTTCAAATCCACTTCCGACAACGCTTGCAAGTCGCCGGTAGCCCGGGCGAACTGCACCACTGCCACACACCAAAAGCAAACAATTTGGCATTCCTGCTTCTTCTTCTTCTTCTCAACACCAAAAAAAGCCAAAAAAAGAACGCAGGGAGAAAGAAAGAACAACAATTGAATGCCACACCTTTGGTGATAGCCTCCTTCTCTGGCTCAACGCATTCAAGAGTCAACGGCACCGACGCCATTTGCAAGCGAGAGATAGGATCCCGCACCTCTTCCAGCACTTGGCGTATGGTGAAGAACCTATCAGCAGCTCCGAGGAGATGCGAGGCACCTCCGATGATAGCATTGGCATCCACCACCAGAGTACGCAGGCCACTTCGAGACCTTACCGTCTCCGTGGCTACTCTGGGCGGCACAGGGACGGCATCTTTCCTGGCCACAGCAGACCATCCTACTGGCGCAGAGGCGACCATTGGAGTCGTTGTTGAAGTCACAGTAGGACTCCTCGAAATTGCAGCCTCGGCATCCATGACTTCCTACTTGCTACGTTCCGCAAAACAGCAACGACACAGATGTCCACAGACTGACTACGGAAAAACTCCCCGAGAGAATTTACAAAACGATCCCCAAACCCCTAACCCTAACCCTAATTTCTGCAAGGCGTCCCGGGGACGTTGAAGTCGTTAACAGCGGTATGAAAGGGGCAACCGTCGGCCTCAATTGTAGGACCGCTTCTTATTAAAGGCCCCTTATTTCAGGAACGCCCCACCCTCAGCCTTACCCCTGGTATAGCCCAAGTGAACTTTATCATAAAGCCTAAGCATACCGAGGTGGCAATAAGCAGTGTTGTGCGGTTCTTTGAATTTTGAAAGAATCATCGATTTCAGTTCTTCAAAGTATTCCAAAATAGACGAATAGTTTTTGTTCTGATTCTTCGCAAAAAATCAAAACCAAATAACAGCTGGTTGTGATTATTTTAAAAACTTGAAAGAACTGACGATTTTCATGAAAGAATTAGCAGAGAGCTGACAATTCTTGGGCCGATTCTTTGACCTTTTCATATGTTTTGAGAAATGGCAGCAAAATGGATATGTACCCGGGTTAATAATTGATGGGTATCTGTCCTTCATACTAAGAACTTACCACCCAAAACTCTAAAAGAAGTGGCCTCTTACACTTGCCCATCTTATACTTACTGAGTCTAGAGTATTGCAATGGGCAAGGGGCGGGTCCCCAAGCAGGGTTTCTTCTTCTTCAATTTCATGAGGTAGGTGGACTTGCGATCCTCCATAAGAGGATTTCGCCAAATCTTGGCTAATGTCAGACAAAAATGTAAAAATTTATTGAATCCTCCTCCCTATGTACTAGCCAATTGCAAGAACCTATAATCTAAAAATGACAATTTGAACCTTTTTTTTTTCTCAAAAAAACCTTGTCTTCAGGTAAGGCCTCACCTCAGGCAGAACTAACGGGATGGACCTATCACCAAAAGAGAGGGCAACCTAATGCAGCACCTACTGAAGTGAAATCGTGGACATCGTGGACATCGTGGACAGACAGATTGCTGTGAAACTCTGTAGAACGACAGAGCAACAAAACAACATTGCATTTTTAGCATCAGTAACATTAATAACACTAATCTATGGACTATAAGGAATTAGATCACTCCAGCTTTTTCTCTCTTGAACTCACTGATTTTATCATGGCAATTCACACTCCCAGCTTACAATAACATGAAATCCACCCTAATTCTCATGGATTTATCTCAGGAAGTTGTACAAAGAGAAAATGAGGATCCAAACATCCCATTGCCAATAACATCAGGCTGTCTAAGTACTAACTAATTCCCTTTAGAGCTCCCACAGATGTGGGTACTCCTTCCCATCAACATAAAACCCACAACATCCCCAAGAACGTAACATCTCTTTCCACCACGAACCAAATTACCATGAAGATTGCTCTTGAAACTCTTTCAAATCTTCATCGCTTAATCAGTCCCTAAATTATACATCTAACATATCTACCTTCAACGTTCAGAGAAAGAGTTATGACACAACAAAGATATAAAGCCCTCAACAAAAAGATCCGATTAATGATTTCGCAAAACTATTGGTAGGTAGATTCTTCAAGAACTACAAACCCAAAACAAACACACCAAACTTGAAAGCTTAAACAAATCAAATGTTTAACCAAGGGACTTAGATTCATAACATTAGAAGCTCCTCCTTATATTACACCATCCGCCCTTCATAACACATCACATCCAAATACAACGCAAAGCACCAAATCAATCAATGTTGAATGTCATTGAAACCATGAAAAATGCAAACCAAAAACTCATAACTTGCAAATAACAAAATAGAAAACAAGTAGCTAAAGAATAACAAAACCTTCTAAACTTCATGATTACCAGCCATCTCTTCTTTTGGCACTTCCTACTAGTCCAAATCCTTGCAATACTTCATCCATTAAATGATTTCCACATCCAACTTCTCGTTCGGGCTTTGTTCACACAGCAAAAACTCAAACATAAGTCAAGGTCACACACCCATACTTCATGTCACCCTCCCAAGGGGGTTAAGGGGGATAAAGCCTTCATGGTTTTTATTTTTTATCCTCATCATACATGTTGGGTAGGAACATTGCAAAAATTGAAAAACTACTCCACTTTATAAAAGACTTTTTCATTTTTGGAAATGTTCCTTCATAAAGTGGAATAACTATTTTGCTTTATAATAACAATGTTTGATATAACACTAAAATTGCAAGGACATGGCTTTGTGTGTAGGGTAAAGCTCCAAAGTGGAGGCATTCTCAAAAATAAGGGACCTTTGACAAAGGTATACTTGATGGTCTCCCATTTTGAGAATGCATTTTCCCTTTGAGCATTATCTTATGTAAAGCATGAAACAAACCTTATCATGAATCTAAACTTTCATAGATCGATAAGAAGGAACATGTTTCCTTTTAAGCTTACACTTACTCCTTAGGATTGGAAGGAGTAGGCTTAAAATTGTTCTTTTTTTCAAAAAGGATATACTAATAGATATAACATGTGATTACACCAAGGAAATTATTTCAATTGCATTACATATGTGAAAATGGTTTATTTATGGGTGTAAGGCGAAGAAATTAAATTAGTGATGGGTCTTCATAGTAGAAGTATTGTATTTTTATTTTTATTTTTCTTGTTTGTTATTGGCTTGATCCATCTTTTTGAAGAAAATATGGATGATGTCCCAACACCAATTTTGGGTCGTATTGTGTACACTTGGGCTATGTAATAGACACTAGTAATAGACATAATATGCTTCCACATGTTCATTACATGCCCAAAGCCTACATAAGAAGACACAAAATTGTGTTTGGGTAGCACTAAGATGTGTCATGTCATCACCGGCCACAACTTGGATAGGCAATTGGGCAATCAAAGAAATAATAAACAAACGATATGTAGTACTACCATCTACAATATGTAACCCTTGGTGATTTAATATCCTCCAAGTGCAAGGTGCCTCCTATTTTTCAAGGAAGCATTATTAGTGTGTCCAAGGTACCTTTTGAATAAACCTAATGGGAAAATTTTCCAAGTGTTTTACAATGTACACATATGAAAAACATGTATTATTGGGAACACTAGAAATGATTCAAGGTATATTATATTCAATCACATTTTGAGTATGGAAGGTCCAAGTCTTTTACAAATGATTGAATTTTGAAAATATGGAGGTTCAAATAACAAAAGGAAATATTTTGTTTGCCAATTGAACAAGATTGATTAAAACTTCAAGTTCAAAATGTTTTTTTCTAGAATTGGTCACATGTAACAAAAAAACAAGGGCATATTAAATTCCCCTTACACATAGGGTATGTAGATGGCACACGAATTGGTTTGCTAGAGCAATCATTCTCGAAATCCTTAATGCACTTCATCACATCCCTAATCTTCAACCTTTACTTTTATTTTTGGATTGCATTTTCTCAAGGGCTACATAGAACAATGGTATTTGCATAACCTCAACCATAAAAAAAACAACTTGCATAGTCAAACAATCATCCCTTGCATCCTACGGAATTTTACAATATCACTTCCACCGAAACAACAATGAAAAACTTTAAACAAAACATTTAACTACTCCCAACCAAAAAGTTATTGGTACTATCCTCCACATCAACTCCATTATTGATTAATGTCCAACAAAAAACATCATGCATTATAAGCACACCACACAAAGCTCACCCAAAAGAAAAGCCATGTAAATAGAGTAAGTGTTGTCAATCATAAAAACCCACCATGTTCATAACCTATAAACAAACAAACAAGAACAAAAGTAACAACCCATCTCCTTCTTCCAATCACCATCAACTATTGAAAGTTTTGTTGTATTTTGCTTTCAACAATTGATGGTACTACATCATCCAGATAGGTTATCATTTGTTGGTTTTTCATCACAAATGTAACGTCTGCCTTACAAAACAAATCGAATCCTTTAGTTTTCGCAACGTAAGTGTAATATGGAATAATTGTAAATCTCTCCAAGGTCTATCCCAAAGTTGTTGTTCTTGTCCCTTGAATGCACAAATCCTTCTTTGTTCATCCTATTCCAAAAAACCATTTCCATCCAAGTACTTCACAAACATAAAAAGGCCTTCCCATCTAGATGTTGGAGATTTCTTTTTCCTAGCATTTTCATTTTCATATAAGTCGTTCCTTTTTTAAATCCCAAAAATATATGCTTACCCTTCTAGGAAACATACACCCATTTCTACCTCATTTGGGCCTTATTGACATTGTCAAAAATGTATCCATGCATCTTCGCAATGAATTGAAGTTTGGTAATCATCTGTTCAACCATGACAACTAGGTCTTCATCATCATTGAAAGTTTGAACCAATGGGCTCAAAAAATTGTTAACTTTCAACCTAGGAGTCTAACCTATCAACAACATATGTGGAGAGAATTTGGTATTCACTTGAATTCCACATCAATATCCAAACAAAAGTAGAAGTAATTAGGCATCCCAGTCTTGTGAATGTTCAAGTGTGGTAGACAAGACAATGAGCCCGTACTTCAACATCTTAACTAACCATTCCACCACCCCATTACATCTAGGCCATTGATATGTAATGTATTGGTGTATGGTTCCATAACTTTTGCATAATTGATCAAATTTCACAAACCATTCAAAACCATTATCCATCAAAATGTATTTAAGAACTCCAAACCTACATGTAACATCACTTTTAAAAAACATGGCAATATTTTTAACATCATGATCAATTATTACCTTTACATCACACCATTTTGAGTAGTGGTCAATAACTATTAAATCATATATTTTGCCATGTTTGACTTTGACAAGGGTCTAACAACACATCAAAAGCCACTTTTAAAATTTAATCCCAAATGGGAATGTTCTTGAGTTCTTCAAGCTATGATCTAATACATTTAGTCCTTTTGACAATGTGACATTGTTTACAAAAGCACACCACATCCTTCACTTCTATAGTCTTATTATGCCAAAAAATAATGTTTATTCAATTATGCCAATGTTCTTTCTTCCCCAAAGTGGCCAATTTCATTATGCAAAATCCATGATGATTTGTCATCACTCATTAGGCCTTGCTACAACCATATGTCAGAATTTCATTTTCCTCAATTCCCTCTACCTCCACCATGAGTAAATGATTCAACAATCCTTGGCTTCTTAATTGTTGCAGAACCATGGATCCATCTTAGAACTTTTTCTCCCTATCCAAATGGTTGTATCAATAGGTTACAACACGTTGTAATCTTGGAATTCATTGGTGACATTTTCATCTTCTTTAACAACATCAACAAGGTTTTTGTTAAGTGCATCCACATTCATGTGTTTAAATCGTATTCAATGTAAAATTAGAAAGTTTAAATCTTAAAGTGTATTGATCCATCTACCCCTCCATCCATAGGCATTGATACCGTAACCAACCACTCCAAAGGTTAATTTTGAGTGTGAAATGGTTATGATGTACAAGTACTGTTTGAAATGCATAATGTCCCACACCAATGCATAACACTCACCTTCCATAGGGTAGAACTTCTTTTGAACTAGGGAAAGCCCTTTGCTTGCATACACAATCACCAACTCATTCCTTCCATCTTTTTGTGATAGAATGCCCCCCACTACACATGTGGACTAGTCCACATATAAAATAAAAGCCTTTGTGAAGTCTAGTTGAACAAGGTTTGGAGCAAAAACCAAGGCATATTTCAACAAATCAAAAGCACTATGACATTTGGGGTTCCATTTAAACTTGATGTCTTTCTCAGTCAAGTCTAAAACATGTATGGCTATTCAAGAATAACATTTGATGTAATTCCTAAAATAACATATCATTCTTAAAAATACCTTAACATTAATAACTGGTTGGAATTGGAAAGTTAGTAACAACCTTGATCTTCTTTAGATTTGGCTATATATGTACCTTCACAACTCACCACATGCCTTAGAAAGGTTAGCAAATTCACATTTTATAAGATTAATTTTGAGATTTATTAATTTTTCTCAATTTCAATAGAACATATCGAAGATGCTCCAAATGTTCCTTTGAATTCATGCCATGGATGAACCCTAAACCCTTCAACTAGTCGCATTGGAAATGCATCTTAACGTGTTTGAAAGTTGAGTGGTCTATAATTTCCACAAAATCGACGACTACTATCCTTCTTGACTAGTAAGGTTACCCTATAAGCATATTCAAAGGAAGTTGGTTTTCTTTTGTTCAAAATAACCAATGCATCAATCTATCTTTTTATTTATGTTTTTTCCCAAAAGAAAATCCTACTTGGTGTGATTTTGCAAGGAGGAAAGCCTTGGGTGTCAACCACATGCTCCCAAAGCTTGCAACGTCCCAAATCTCCTTTATGTTAGGTGAAAACATAAACTACTCAAGTAGCTCCCATAATTGGTTAAATTTGTCTTAACCCAAATCATGATCAATTTTGATTTTGGACTTAATCTTAGCCCACTTACCTTTATGTTTGTCAAGCTCCTTAAATGTCAAATCTCCATTTAGAACAATCATATAAGTATTTGAATGAAAAACATAATATCTATGAAGATGTAGTAGAAATGAATTGTTTATTCTTCTTATCCTCATCATGTTCAACGCATCTCGTCTAATATTCAAGGTCATTGGTTAGAGACTTTTCCAAATAACACATTGTCCATCTGTTTTTCCAAGATTAAATTCATGATTTGATTAAGATTTTTTTCCCAAACAAAAAATTCAAAGCATTTGTCGATAAGATCCTTAACCATTGTTGGTTGTCCTTTCAAAAACAATATGTATTGTTCATCATTTGTTACATCCATTATGTCCTCATGAGAATCATGAAAAGAAATAAAATCAAAATCACCATCTGACAATGCATTGTTATGGCCATGTATAGGTAAGAATCGTTCCTTGTTTTCTAGATTGTGATATCCAGTGCCCCATGTGAGGTCACTTTTCATCCTTCTACTCCAAGTTTTATGAGGTGATTATACTTGAAACTACAAATGTTACTAGTGAAAGAGAAATGCAAAATGTATCTTTGGATTTTAAATCGCGTTTGCATTTGAAAACAAATAATTTGTCTCTTATGAATCATTTGTCATTTGCTTTAATAACAATTGACTTCACATTGATCAACTTCAATTACTTGCCATAAACATTTAACCATGATGAACTATACAACTTCACCTACATGATTTTTTTGTGACTGTTGAAATGAATTTGAAATGTTGAAGGTAATGAACTCACATCACCAAGTTTAGTGTTACAAAAGCCAAAATTGTGAAATCAACCCACCTCCATTTAAATAGATGTCATTTCCTTTCAACCAATCTAAATGATTTGATTCCAATTGGAATTGATAGATTTATTTTCAAAGTTCAAACTTTCCAAATCTTAGAATTTTATGCAAAATTTTCACCCACTTAAACCAATTTCTAAGGAGCTAACATAATGTTTAACTTGACAAAATACCTTTAGTCACCTTAATCATAGTCGCTATCACATACTCTATCCAAAACTAGTTTGCAAGAGCTCATTTGAAAGTTAATTACAAGGCGCACTTGCCTATCAAATCTTAAGCCTTACACCTAATTTTTTTTAAAAATTATGTTATAGAACCTAAGGTTGTATGAAAGTAGAAAGTTCAACTTGACAAAAGACCTCCAATCACTTAAAACATTGTTGCCATCACATACTCTATTCAAATCTAGCTTGCATTAGTTCATTAAAATTTTAATTACAAGGCACACCTACCCGCCAAATCTCAAAATTTGCACCTAAATCAAGAAAAAATTATGTTACAAAACTTGAAAGGGTTTTTATGAAAATTTTACAAGATTCCAAGCTCCAAATCCACCTTTATTCATTTTCATCCTTTCAAATGTACTACAATGATCCAATGTTATTCTCCTTCTTTCCACCATCTATTAAGATTAATCTTTGTACTCCTCTGAAAGAAAATTATAGGAACAAATTTTCAAAGGTTCAAATCAAAAATCATGTCTAAAAAAAATAATCAAATGATCAAAGTTCATGTTTTTAAAAAGAAGAAGGAAGGAAGGAGGTGAGAAAAGACCCCCAACTTGGTGGCCAATGGAAGGCTCCAAGCTTGGCGGCCCTTGGAATGTTTCAAGCTTGGTGGCCCTTGGAAGGAATCCAATGTTTAGAGGTCAATTGGGAGACATTTTTGCTAAGTGGCCAATGGAAGGTTCCAAGTTTAGTTACCTTTGGAAGGAGAAATATAAACATCATTTTCACCTCCTTCCACTTTTCACCCCAAAAGATTTTATTGCATGACCACATTTTACAAACCTCAAGCTGCACAAATGAAAAAAAAAACCACCTCAAGAGTCATCCTTAGATTTGACACTGACCTAGTGATGAAAATCCCAAACTTCGAAAGGTATGTTTTCATTTTGAAATCAAGCCCCCTTGACCTTGGTATTATTGAATTTTTTCGAACTCCCATACCTCGGTGATTTTGTTGTAGGTCGACCCCACTTTTAATGATGAATCTGAAACTATATGCAAAGGTTTTTATGAAACTGAAAACATTTCAATTTTTGTATGATCTTCTAATAACAAAAAAAAAGGGTATTTGTGCATGTTTCAATGTTTTTTTCTAAATCCTAGAACTTTAGGAATTGCAGGTATCAACTAAGGTGGTGTAGATGTGGTGCTGATTGGGCAACATTTTCCTGAGTTATACTTTGTTATGTTGTGTGGCCCATAACAAAAGACAATAGTGTTAAGCTCACTTTGTTCACAAGCAAATGTGAACTTGCTAAGTTGTTTGCAAAGCACATTAAGTTGGAGGAGCAGGTGCATTGGCATACTTGAGCAATCAAAGCTCTCTTTGTTTCTTTCACATTTGTTACTGAATGGATGGGAGGAACATGCAACATGATAACACTAAAATTCAACCTTTTTGTTTTGATACTGAAATGTATTACACAAATTGATGGTAGTGATTTATTTCTTGTGTATATAATATCATTGTTGGAAAAACATGTCAATATAGCTGCAAGAACGCCAAACAGGTCTGTCCAACTTGTTTCTTCTTGGATTTATAAGGCTATAAGTTGTAAATTTTCATCGTAATTTGGAATTTTTCCTATTGGTTTTTATGCATCTAGATTTTTGTGGTTGAGTTTCACTATTTGTTATCATATTGCCTTCGTGCATTACTTATTGTTGAGTTGGCATACCAAGGGAAGAGGTTCTGAGTCACCCTTGCTCTTCAATTTTTGACATTGGACATTGTTGTTGGTTATGTAGTTCATTTCGTTGTTCGCCTTTTAACAAGGCAGATTACTTAATTCACACTATTTGATACATCTTAAATTTCTTGCAATCATGAACTACCATTATGGCATAGTTTAGGATTCAAGATGTACTTATAGTTTCTCTTTGAGTTTATCCACAATTGGAATAAAAAAATTGTTTATTGTGAAATCCATGTGGCATTTGCCACTTTATCACAATAATTATTTTAATTGTTATGTTGTCTCAAATTAATCCTACATGCTTACAATGCTTGAAGATTATTTTATCTCCATTGGGCCTTTCATTGACATGCTTTCAACTATTTTAGGAATTTCAAATCATCCTTGTTTGGGTTTTAGTACACACCTATCCCCTAAATACCAAAACATGACTAATGTTTTGTTGAACATTATGAATTTTGTTGTTTACTTCTAACCCCAACCCTTTAAAGACTTTTCATATCAACCATGCAATTGAAGTTCTAAAATTATGACTACTATCTTTTATCGAAAAAAAGAATCAACCTTAGACCTCATTCATCCAATATCAAATTATAAAGCAAAAACAACCCCCCATGCAACCATGTGCACCGGTCATTCCTCATTTTAACTTGAAATCACTAAAAACCCCTAATAACCTTATCACACCCCAATATCCCTTATGTGATTCTTGAAAATTAAAACTATCGCACATGGATGTGATAGTAGGGTTCACACCCAAGTACATTCACAATATAATGTGTAAAGGATTATGTTGATTGTCTTTAATTTTTGCAAATTTCAAATTTGAAAAATCATTATAAAAGTTTGAAAAATCAAAATGTAATTAGGTTTGTTGCACCATGTTTTATTATTGATGAAATTTCATTTAAATTTTTTTGGTGTGATTCCCAATTGTTTTAGTGAAAAGTTTGCAGTTAAATATTGTTTTTCATTTCATTCATCCTTAATCATATGTTAAACTTAACCATTCATGTTCCAAATTTATATAAGACCATATATGGATGAACCAAAAGGCCCAATATGAGAAATAATATAAAAACATGCCCTAGATTGCCCTTAGTTGGATGTGTTTTGTTTGCATTTAAACATGTTTATCACCTTCAAAAACATAAAATTATAAAGACTTCCTAAATTTTTTTAAAAAAATGTTGTTTAAGGGAAGGTAACGTTGCATTTTCATTAAAAAATCATATATAAAATTTAAGGTCATTAGTAAATCTGGGTTTATATATATGCTATTACATTAGGAAAACGTGAATGTGTTTTTTGTTACTCAAACTTTCATAAAATGTTCTCAAATTTATTATGGGCTTTAATATACTTCATAAGAAATGTCACATATATTTAAATGTATATGTATTTGAATCCTTTTAACGGATGATGTTGATTTTGATTTTTAATGTCCTTAATGGTAAAAAAAGTTCAAAATTTTTCATCATGGCAAAAAAATTAATAGAGTTGACTATAATCTAGGATTTCATGCAAAAATAATAATTTTTATTATAATATGAGTCTTGTTTGGTTTCACTATTAATATCTAGTACCAAAAATTACATTTAAAATAATTTTGATATTTAATAAAGTGATGCATGTAGGACACATGTAAAATGTAGCGCTTGGTAAGGAATTCGACTTTGGTTGCCATGATTCCTTTTACTATATTTTTATTCACCCTATAATTTTATAGTTTCAACTTGCCCTTTCTCATCACTACGGATGTATGTGTAATTAGTGGCAACATATTTACTATGTTTAATGGAAAAATTAAAACATTATTCCTTGCTTGACTTGTAGCAACCATTTCTCCACATCAACTACAACCCTTATTTTGATGAAAAATTCCAAACTCAACAAGATATCGTGACTATTTATATTTATTATCACGAACGTCATCATGCATCAAACATTACCAATCCTTACTAGTAGTTAATTGATTTTGTTAAGTGTTTGGGTTACAACCCCAAATGTTGTTTCATGATATTCTAATCCAGAAACCAAGTGCATGATTCCCAATTCACAAACCATTCATGTTAACATTGTAAACACGGATGCACTAGTGTCCATGAACCCTTTAACCAAGTGGTTGCTTATTTCCACCAGAAGGTGGAAAGTCTTATTGCAATGCTTATTGTAGACACTAATCCTCTATAACTATAGTTGGTCCTTCCACTTTAGTCAAATTGATTAACTTCAATTCTTCATTGCATTTGTTTTTGCCAATTTAACTAGATTTTCCAAGGACTCCAATTCTCTTGTTATAACCAAGATGGTTTCAATAGGAAATCTTCCCTATTATGAAATGCATAATTATTTTGAACCTTACAATGGAGCTTGTGTTTGTATCCACATGTCATGTCTCATGATCACCGACTACTTCATTAGCCACTTCTACAAGTAGGCATATCCTGGGTAATTTCATTTTAGTGAAAACATCATGTTTTGTAGCACATAATTTATTCAACTCTTCCAATTTGGCATCTTCATCATCCACCAAGACTTCCAAATAGTTGTTGGCAACAAATGGTGCCTTACCATCCTTTCCATGCATTTAGTATTTGTCACAATGTGCCCCATACCAAAATAGTATCCATATCTCACTCCATCGAATTCCATCTTATGCAAATGATCACATTTAGCACATTTTGGTTTTAAGTATCCTATGCACAGACAAGTTATGGCAATATGATCATTGGATTTACAAATATAACACATTATAAAACCTTTAATTATATGTGGATATTCCAACACCAAATGAAAAACCTTTGAATTTTTTTATGAATGATTCATTTAAAATAGTTACATGTTTATCCAATGCAGTATCACTATGCATACCTTCTTCATGTTCTTCCTTGAAAGGTTCAAAAGGTGTCTCCCCCAATTCACCCAACATTATTTTTACATCCTTGGTAGCTACCAACATTTCTTCTACATTAGTATAACTCTTAACCATACATAATTTCTTGATTTCATATGTGCATGCGCAAGGAACTTGTGTCTTTATTCAACATTTTTAATCTCCCATTTTTTGAATAATTTATCCAACCAATCAAAGTACATCTAAACCTTCTAATAAGGTTTTTATATAATAGAATCCATTTTCATCTTCAATTCATCTAAGTCAACATCTCCAATTATTATTGCATCTTAACCTTTGTAACATTTTAATCAGCAAGTGTGGGTTCAAACTTTTTATATTAGTCTTTGGCTTTGCCTTGCAAGTTTAGCTTGGAAATTTTTTAAAAAAAAAGTTCATCATACCTTCACATTTCTAATGTCATCTTTAATATTTTAGTCCAATCCAAAACATCTTCAAATTCCTTCCCCCAAAAATGTTTGTCCATTCCTTTAAAGCTATAATGCACCCCCTGGTTAATCTCTAAATTATGTTGATGTAATATGAAATTTCAACTAAGAGTAGTCACAAAAGTCTATGTGGTCTACATCATTTTCAACCCACTTGTGCACCCCATCTATTTCAACCTCCAACATCTAGCTCAACAACCTAGATGTATAATTGACATGTTCAACTCTTACTAGCTTATCCCAAGCTTAAAACCATTTTTCCAGCCCATGTATGAAAATTTTGACATATCTATTCAAACCTATAGGCAATGTTGGAACCCAAATGTCCTTAGGATATGGAGGAGGCTCCTTGATTTTTAAATGAAAAAAGGTATGAATTATGAGTTTTATCTACAATAGGTTTTTTTCCTTTTGACTAGAAGTTGTTTCCCATTCCATCATTGGTTGCAACAAATACACAACATTCTCAAATTTCAATTTTCTATAGAGTCCATTATGTGGTTTTCTTCCATCCTTAATTCAAGCAACTTATTGCCTTTTATATTGTTGTTGAAAGTTATGTTATCGAAACTTGCATAACCCCATTTTCTCCATTTTTGTAGAGTTTCCATCTTAATACACATGCATCAAATTTAGACAATTCCACCCTAATAACTCTATCCCCTTCCTTAAACTCATTGTTATATTTAGGTTTAAATAATTTTGCAAAACTTCCCAACAACAAAGGATTAATAGGTAACCATATGTTTTTTATTTTAGGTACAACGTTAATATGTTATACAAAATACACTACTTGTCATTTTGAGATATATGGTCATAAAGATGTGTAGAAAAACCTTGCACTTTGTATGTTGATAATGACCCAACTTTAGTCATCTTAGGAAATCATTAGCCGTATTACCATTTGAATGTAGAATCTTGACAAAGCTATCCCAACAACTATATTTTTAGGTCAAACTTCCCTAGGGTTAAATATTACAATCACAATAGTAACAAGATTATTGATGTGCAACATCAATGTACTTGGTGATAAATATCTTCCAGATTGATGTTGGTCAAATTCCACAATAGTAATTATATTATTCATGTCTTCTCGATAAATTTCCATCACCATTTTTCTACAATATCATTCAACAAAATAAACCTCACTCAAAAAGATAAAGGCATATCAAGTTCCCCTTACACATGGGTTGTAAATAAATGACACATAAATGACACAAGTCCACACAATCCTTCAACCAAAATACCTTCAACCAAAATAAGATGCGATGTACAACCTTCAAACAAAAACTACCCTAACTAATTATGAAGTCTTGACTATGGGTCTATAGGGATTAGATCGTTTTGATCTCATTGTCATGAACATCAACTTACTTCTTTTGACAAATCACAACTTTTTACAAACATTAGTACTACAATGCCCACATTCTATCAAAAATATAAAACCTAAAGGCAACATAATACTAAAAACACCCAATGATGACAATGACCTCTAAAACCCAAAAATGCATATTTCAATTCTTCAAACAATCTCCTTTGGGAAGTTTGACAATGCACCCATTCTCCTCACCAAATTGGTCTCCCAATGGCAACGTAAATTATAAGAACAAAACATACATTCAAAGGTCCCAAAAAATGGGTATTTTTTTTCCTTTAGACCATTAGATTGAAATCACCTTAAAATATATTTCCCACACAAAACAATTGGTTTACCAAAGCAGTTGCTTTCGAAATCCCTAACGCACTTCATCACATCCCTAATCCTCAACCCTTTGTTCTATTTCTAATATGCATTTCTCCTACACAACGTAGCAAAAATTGCATAACTTCAACTAGAAGAAAACAACTTGCATAGTCAAACATTCATCCCTTGCATCCTACATAATTTTACAACACCACTTCCACCAAAAGAACAAAGATGTTTTTTTCAAAACATTTAACTATTCCTAATCGAGAAGTTCTTGGTACGTACCCTCTGCACTAGCTCCATTCTTAATTGATGTCCAACAAAAAAACACCATACGTTTGAAGTGCACCACACAAAGCTCACCCAAAGAAAAAGCCACATAAAATTAGCGTTGTTAATCATAAAAACCCACCACATTCATAATTTGCAAGCAAACAAACAAAATAAAAAACAACAACCCATCTCACTCTTCCGATCACCATCAATTGCTGAAAGTTTTGTCATATTTTGCTTTCGACAATTGATGACACTGCAATATCCATATAGATTATCATCTATTGGTTTTTCATCACACACTTTCTAAGTTTTGCACCAAAATGAAGTGAACATAGTTGTCTACCATTTTTCAAGGTTATTCCCCCAAAATAGCCAAATGGTTTCTTGGACCCATTGGTTTGGTTCCTGAGGTTGGCTATGGACCATAACATCTAGCATGACTTAGTGACGAATTGAATTTGTGACTATTTGCAAGGTGGCCATTACATTATTGACTTAATGCTTGTAGAGCATCTCCAGCAATGCCCTTCATTTGCCAAAAAAATCATCACATTTTCCATATCCAAAAATGAAAGAAAAAACCCTGATAATATTGATTTGTTTACTTCATTTTTTAATCAAATAAAAGTTGGCATATATCCATGATAAACATTTAAAATGCAAACAATCCAAATGACTTCATACAACCACAATTAGGACAAGTTTGAAAAGGGGATAGAGAGAGAGTGTGTGTGTTTGTAACCTCCACTTTCCCCTCCTCCAAATTTCAATCTAAAGATCTGTGCACTCTCAAAAAAAATCCCCACAATTTCTTAGACCTTTGTTAGTTCATTGTGAATATGTTTTAACAATAGAAAGAAGTGCAAATTCAAACCCTCAAGAAAAACATTCTTTTTGGTCTATTTCCAAGCAATCACTAGAAAATTAGTCTTAACAATCTTATATATAATTACAACAGTGGTGTGCGTCCGTCCGTCCGACTGGACAGTTCCGCGTTTTAATTGACCGGCGGAACCGTCCCGGACGGTCGGATTCCGAAATCGGGAATCGGCCCGGACAGCCGGATTCCGAAACCTGTGGCAGCAGGGGGGGGTGGGGAGAGGGGGGGGGCAGCAGGGGTGGGGGGGGGCCAGGGAGGAGGTTTTTTTTTTTTTTTTTTTTTTTTTTTTTTTCGGCCGCCCTAAACTGCCGTCGTCGACGGACAGTGTCCGACCTCTTCTTCTTCTTTTTTTTTTTTTTTTTGCCGTGTCCGAAGGTCACGGGCACCCACTAGTACAAAAAAATAGTCACATCAACATTCATCATTCCGTTTCCAAAATTTTTAAAAATGGATATTTTGGTTGCTTTTGATTTGCAATGTGCACAAGGGTGAGAATGGGTATAGCCAGCAGGAACCTGCACCACCATGGATGTCCTGTTGTCAAACCTATTTCCTCCTTTTAGCACTGGGTCTTATGCATCTTTCTGCAATGTTTTATTCTTGCAACATAAGGTGTTTTAACTTGAATGTTGTATATTGTGATTGGATGTGATATTCCTAACCCAGGGTTTTTTTTTTTTTTTTTTTTTTAATTTTTTTTTTCTTTGGGCAAATTTGTGAGGATGGTGTGTACTTGGGGTTCAAGAAGAGGAGAAGACGATTAGCCAAATTTGGCTACATGTCATAGGGATTTTTTATTTTTTTTGGGAACCCCATTATATTCTGGCAACATCCTAGAAGAAGCTATGGTAAAACTGGCTTGTGATTTCAACTTTCTTTTCCCTCAAAATATAGTGCCTTTGTTCCATTTTTCTCCCCAAAAAAACCTTTGTCTGATTAGCAATGGTCCTTTTTTTTTGGTTGCCAAGTGGTGAAGTTTTACCCCAAAAAAATCACAGGGCCATCCTGTCTAGATTGCACCTTCATTTATTGAATAGTTTCATCATCACTTGCTGATCCTTGTCACTGGCCAATCCTTGTCAACTAAACAAGAGTGTCAGAAGGAAGAAAGTTTTATACTTAGAAACTTGAATCAATTAACAAACATATATGCAGCAAATATGCAAAAACTTATAGCTATTCAATTGAGGTCTATTATGTCAAAATGGTATATTTCCATTAATTTACGAGATGGCTGCCATCAAGTTGGTGCATCCTGGCATTAATGATTCCTACCCAGGATGGTGCACATTGCATCTGGAGTCCAATTCAAACATTATGTGATTTGGTCAGAATAATTCAGAAACTGGAATGTGGTAGATTTATAATATCACAATAGGGGGAAATGGTAAGCGCTTCACCAGGTCTCCACCAGGTCATGCGTAGAATACAAAACAGCAGAAATTTAAAACCCAAAAAATCTGGTTATGAGAACTCCAACCAGGCAGCGGACCAAAAGCTTACAGCAGCATGAATTTGAATACAGCGGGTATTAAAACTCTGTGTAGTATTCACAGCTTTCGGCACCACATCTCTAGCCTTTGGAGATGAGGTATGGTGAGAACTGTTCTTACAGTCAGGCAAATGCTTGGCCATGCTCCTTACTTTGAAGTCCTGAGAGAGGGCTATGAGGAGAGCGACTGTTGTGGGACCCAAGTGTAACTCCCCTTCTCTCGATTTCTCCTTGAGAGCCTGTCCCGGGCATCCAAGGGCTTCTTGGAACCCCCAGTTGAAGCTGGAGAATTCTCCTCCTCAGCATCCGGACTTTGAGATGGTAACTTCAGATTCTCTGCAAATGGCTTGGAGCTATGTGTTCCATCTTTCGGACTTCCTGTGGATGGTGTGAGACTCTGTAAAAGAGCATTAATTTGATGATGCCTTGCACTGTGCCTCTGCTGTTTTGCACTTCCTGGTGATGAGCTTTGAGAAACTGCCTGTGGACTATCAGTTGCAGGTAGCTTTGTGGGTTCTGATGAAGTTTTCAATTGGAGTGGTGATGGTCTTACAAACTCTGAAGAAGCTTTGCTTGGCTTGAGAAGAGGCTGTGGGGCTGGGACTTCCCATAAGTATGTGTTCTCCAAAACTGATTTCAGTTTCTCAACAACTTCACTCATTTTGGGTCTAGTTTTGGGATATTTCCTGAGGCACTGCATTGCAATACTTGCAAACTTCATAGCAGGTTTAAGAGGATACTTGTCCAGCTGGGGGTCCACTACTTGCCAGAAATTATTGGAATTGGTGACATAAGGTCTTACCCATTCTACTAACCTCTGTTCAGTCTTGGGACGACTTCTATCCATGGCTCTGCGTCCAGTGATCAACTCCAGCATGACTACACCAAAGCTCCACACATCACTTTTTGCTGTTAAGTGCCCAGTTTGGATATACTCAGGGGCTGCATACCCTATAGTACCTATAACCTGCACCAACCATTTGTTTGTAGTGTAAATTGAGGAGACTTTGTGTCTGCCATTAAGTGGCCACCAATAGAAACTGAACATCCCTTCTCATGAAGAGAAGAAATGCATGAATGAGTCAATATTTCACAAGGAGTTTTTCCTGCCTTAGTTCATGGGTGACTCATCAGAGGATGGTGCATGTAAAGAAGAGTTTGCAAACACACATTTCATTTTTCTAGATTTCTCCTATTAATGAGCACTGATTTGAATACATTCTGAGCAGGTAAAAACCTCCAAGGACTACTTGAGCAGACTTTTCTAAAGAAAAGAGATGGATGAGAAATATAGTGGATCACATCGATCAAAGGCCCTAAAGATCTGGAATTCTCAATCAATGAAAAGAAATGGACAGAAAAGGGTTAAGATCTCTCTTACAGCAGTAGTGACATGGCTATCGCCTTCTTCAGGTCCTTGTCTGGCTAGCCCAAAGTCTGAAAGCTTTGGATTAAATGCTTCATCAAGCAACACATTTGAGGTTTTGAAGTCCCGAAAAATAACCTGCCCAACATGTGCACAACCACCTGTTAGCACCATGACTTGGTATTCATATTGTTAGACAGGATGATGAAACAAGCATGTAATGGAACATAACAAACGAGTCCAGAAAAATACTCTGTGTGTCTCTCTGACCAAAAGGCCTCAGCATGGAATGTATCAAGAGCAGGCTTGAATATATCATTCAGCCTCCTGTCTTGTTAGGGAGTTTTAGTGTGTGGATGAGGGGTGTAATCTGCTATGGTATGTGCTTACTTGGAACTCCAGTTCTTCATGCAAGTATGCCAATCCTCGAGCTGCCCCTAGAGCAATTTGTACTCGTATGTGCCATGGGATAATGTGTGGTCCTTTGACAAACAGGTGATTATCCAAGCCTCTGTTGGGCATGAATTCATATACTAAGAGTCTTTGTATTCCACCCTCTGTTCCCGTCTCATCATCATCAGTGCAGTAGCCTATGAGCTTCACCAAGTAGGGGTTATCAACTAACCCTAGAAAGTGGACCTCTGCAAGCCACTCCTTGTGACCCTGCTCGTGCATGCAACAGTTTACCATTGTCAAAAACCAGATTCTTTGGCATCCAGCTTCAACAACAACAAGCAGCAAAAAAGCATGAAGTCTCTCTCCAAAGCAGGCTTACCTGTTGACCTTGAGAGTTGAGTTTCTTGACTGCAACTTCCACCTTCTCTTCACCTCCTTCGTACCGCACTTTTTGTTTGATGATTCCCTTGTACACGCAACCAAATCCACCTTCTCCTAGCAGGAACTGCCGATGGAAATTCTTGGTAGCGGATTTCAACTCTGCAAACGAGAAAACCCTAAGCTCACGCGGCTTCCGAACTGCACCATCGTGTGAACCACCTTCCGGCTCAGAAGTCTGCACGGAACCACCACCACTCCCGCCAACGGATTCGGATGCTACTGCATTCCCGGACTCCAAATCTTCCCGAAAATCTGCAGACCTTCTAACCACGTCTTGTGCAAGTTCACCTTCTGAGCCACTCTTTCTTCGCATGCAATCAGAATTTCGCCAATCTGATGGCAAGAACGGAAAACAGCCCATGCTTAACCGCTCCTTGGCATGAGCTGAAAAGCTCCAAAGATTCCAGACACCAGAAACAAAAATAATGCTCCACTTAACTTAAGAGCCTGGAATACAGACCCCTTCTTCGTCCAAGACCTTCCTTCTTCCACATACAATCAGAAGCTAATCCACTCCACTCAACTCCAGAATGCAATCCTCAGACTTGCAGCCGTCCTTCCCACCTCCAGCGTTGTATCTCCGATCCTCGCTGACTTAGAGATCTAGGTCTCTTGGTAAAGAACGCGCATGGCAAGCAAGTAAGCACCTCCGCCGGGGCTAAGCTATGGCTTCGGCCATCATCCTCATCATCCCGTCCCTCAGGTCAGCACGATAATGATCTCATCATCTTCAAGCTTCGCGAAAGTAAACCGCAAAAAGCAAAGCTATCGAAGCAACCGAAGGCCATGGAACCGTCAAGCCCGCTCGCCGTGGAGACGACGACGACGACAAAAAACCAGCGAGAAAGAGAGAGAGAAAAAAAGCGCGCTACCGACACTCTCACTCACTACGGCAACAAACCTCGAAAGCGCAAAACGTGGGATATGAAGAAGAAGAAAAAGAAGAAGAAAGAAGCTGGAACGGTCATATTGCGCGTGGTTTGAAACCGCGTGGCTCGCTTGCTCGCTCCTTTGTCAAAACCGCGCTTCTTTTTGTCAAAACCGCGCTTCATGTTGAAGAACCCCTAACAGTTAATATGAGAAAAACTGAGTTATGAATGGATGACTTTGGATTAGGTGTGACGCCACCCCCCCCTCACAAAGCCAGCAACCCACTTGCCCACTTGCAGTGCTGCTGCATCATCCTCCATTGGAAAACCTGTTATGAGTCGGTTGTGGTCGGTCAGATGAATGAATTCAACTGATGGATAGATAGATGGATGGATGGATGACAACTCAGTTGCTAAGATGGCTCCACCTTCGGTAACTTTTCTTGTAAATCCTCATACCCTCATTACCTTTTATTTTGACCCCTCATACCAGGAAGTTACCTAGGTAACATCCCCATGTAAAGTGACTAAGTATTATAGGATAGGCAAGTAGGGCCTCAGGTGAACCAGCACCCATGTTGGCAGCTTACCATGGTAAAATTCGGTCATATTGAACTGGCACCCACCAGTACACCATCCACGGGATGCCCATTATTACTCAGTTGTGGATGAACCTAAACTGAGCTAATATTTGGTAACCAATTCACTAAGAAATAGGTCTCCTATATAGGTAGGTAGGTAGGTAGGAAAATAGGGTAACTACTAGGTAAGTAGATGGTTTAAACATGGGTAAGGGATGTTTTTAATACCTACTTATTAACAACATGCTTATGGGTTGTTAGTAGGTAGGTAGAAAAAAAATGCAACTGAGCTAACCAGCATGGTTAGCTAGGGAACTGGAACCCAACAGAAAACTGTTTCCTGACCACTTACCATTCATCCTTCATAGTGCACTGGTGGGTTACTAGGTACGTAGATGGATGTGGATGGTTGGTATACATATATATATAGCTAACCCCTATGGTTAGATATGAGACGGGTATAATGAAAAAGTATTTTCTGTTCACACACCATCCATCCTGCACGGTGCATTGATGGAGCTGGTTCACTTTGTTCTTGCTTTTCAGTTTCTCTTTAGTCAGTTTCCCCTTTTTTTCCCCCTCTCTCTCTCTCTTGTCAGGTTTTCCCTTTCATTTTATTTGCCTTGCCTTGGTAGGCAAGGATATTGTGTTTAGATTCATTATAGAGTATAGTAGCTTAAGGGATTTTGGTCCCTAGGTAATAATAGTAGGTCTATTTTTATATGGGGATTTTTGAAAGATGATGTTTTGGCTTGTGTTAAAACTTGAGATTAGTTATGGAGTTATGATATCTTGAAGGGTTTTGGGGTTTTTTTTTTATCGGATTTTTTTGAAGATTATAATTTTTGCATGGTGAAATATTTGAATTTTCATAATTCTTCTTTTGCCTTCCAATAGTTTTTAATGTGAATGGCAAGGCCACGGTGTGTGACGCACCCCTTGTTTCTCTGGGAGGAGAAATGTCATCTTCCTTTTGACTTGAATGATCCTCATTTTACATGTTTTCCATGCCCTCGTGATTATGAAAAATGATCAACAAAAATACACTCCACGGGACCAGTGAAAGAAAGGGAATTCCGAGCCTATCACACGTGTTCTAAAGGTCTTCACATCTGGTATATAAAATCTCAAATGGGGACGGAGCGATGACGATGTGGTTGCACCAGCATCCAGTATTTCCGGGAATCCAACAAAGCTTCCTCCTTCATGATTTAGGGTAGTTGAGAATTCTTAAGGTGATCAATAAATCCGTGTGTGTAATCAAATTAACATTGGAATAATGATAATAATAATAATAACAATAATAATTTCTTTTAATCCTATGATATTAAATAAAATATCATGAACATATAGAATTTTTTTAATGGAATTTTCTCATTTTAAAAAAATTATATAACATGAAATTCAATCTTCATCTATTAAAAACAAATGAAAATTGATTACACCAAAGAAACTCGTGCAACCACATAAATTTCAAAGAGAATTTTTTTAAACAATTAATTTTTTTTTTACTGAGTGATCTAAATTAAAAATATTTCCAAAAATTTGATGTCATTTGAGAGGACCAAAAAAATTCAATTTCACATGTGACAATAATAAGAAAAGACAAACATGAAAAATGGCTCTGGACTGGAATTGTGAAAGTGGAAAAAGGCTAAACCAGCTCATTGGAGTGGGTAGCCAGGAGGCCAAAGGATAAAGATCAATTAAAAAAATAAATAAATCAAATAATTGGAGAAAAAAACTCCCAATTATCAATGGCAGCCTGCAGGTACAACAGATTATATTATATTCCAGTTTTGAGCTCACAACTATTTTATTTTATTTTATTTTATTTTTTATGTTTTCATATGGTTTTCAATAATTCGTCATTATTTATGTCAATGTGGAAATTTAATTTTAAGTCATATACATTTCAGGGCCATGAAAAGACACATGTTAATTTGGTTTTTTTCATCTCCATGCCGGTGGATAGGGAAAAAAAATGAGATAGTTATAAAATGGAGGTAGTTTTTGGGAAAGGTGGGATAATACTTATTAAGAAAGTTAATTGCAAAATGAAGTATTTTTTAAAAAAAGAAATAATTAAATTTGAAAATGAGGTAGTTATTTTCAAAATTCTCTTTGCAATACTCCATGGACAACAATACCAAAGGATTCCAAAAAAATCCCACCTATACTTGTCACTGGAATTTGGTCCTATGTTATTGCAAAATGCTAATGTGAGCAACAGGGATAAAATTTGCTCTCCTTAGCCCCAAATGTGGGCATTGGGCTTTCCATTTCAAAAGGGTTTTCTAGTATCCACTAGGATAGTAGGTTGGTTGACATGGGTATCACAGTTTTGGAGAGACTCTATAGTGAGCAAGTCTTTTAGGGAGTTTTTAAACAAATTTAGCATCAAAATTAGGTTTTGGATCCTTTTGAAAGCATTCTAAAAACTTAACCATCTGTTTTCAACTTGTTCTCAATTATAGACCTGTCTCCCACTTTCACTAGACATGAGCCATGATGCACATACTTGCATCTACGACAACATTTGATCCTACCGCATTGAAAGCTCAGTTTGGTTAGGAATTTCACATGGCTTTCATGCAATTATAGAGATTTGAAGCCTGATATTCATACTCATTAACACTGGTAGCAAGGACCCTACAGTAGTCTGGTATCAGCTGAGGCACCAGAAACCTAATGTCAGTATCAGCCTTGTAGGACTTGAGGTAATAGTACCAGCCTTGTATCAGTTTTATACCAGTCTCAAACCAGCCACAAAAATTTCTTGCACCAAATTAACAGCCATGTGGAGATATGTTAAAAAAGTACCAAGTACCAGTGCACATGGGACCAGGCCTGTATGTTCAAAAGTCAATAGCAGACCAACTCTGGTTGAAACAAGCAGCTCATCATCTCGTGGCTCTTGCCCCTTACAGCAACTTCAAACCAGCAACAATTTTGAAAAATAGAAAATGTACCATGTTGTTCCCAAAAAATCACAGTTCCAATAACACAATAACACCTAGATAACATGCCTCAAAATGTGGTACCAAATGAACCTTGCATCCATCTATAGTGGTCTCCTGAGAGACAGCTTTGATGAAATAAATGGAGCAACAAAATGGGTTGTCATGAAGTTCAACATCACTAGGTGACAGATAAAAAATGTGAACAAACACCAGACATCAATAACATACATGTCATGTCAAAAATTCAACTAAGGACTACTCATTCTGATGCCTACTGAACTATAAACATGATTCTACTACTGGAGTAGGTTGAAAGTTGAAGCATTCAACATGAAAGTATCTATCTTGCATGCGGCTTTGCAAAGACGAATCAATCTCAACAATCATATGAAAAGAGACTAATTGTACAAGTTTGGTTTGACATTGGATTTGTCAATTTCCCAGAAGTTTGGACTAAGTGACCTTGTTTCAAACGAGCATCTTCTATACAGTGGGGACAGCAACCAAACCATGGGCTGGTTTCTTTCCTGAACAGCAGTAGGGTCAGCCTTTAATTCGCTGGGTAGGATATGTCTTCTGCAATTGCAGTCCTTGGGAAAGCCAGGTTTTCTGGTCTGCAGAGATGATGTTCTCTTTGTCTACACCTTGCATAAATCCTGGAATTTGGTCTTTCCTCAATTCACCACATGACTCCTTAGTATCTGTGTTTTTCTCATCTCCCCTCCAGAACCCTGTACAAAACACAAAACGATCAAATTATTTCCAAAAGAGGACTCCAAAATCTGAGAGTCATCCTTGAAGAGTTCATGTTAAACAGAAATTCTGATCATACATTGACACTTTATTCAATGTATGAACTGTAGTATGGAGAAGGTTTACTACTGTGGTGTTCACTTCCCAAGTTCAGGTAGGTCATGTGGGACTCCAATACATAGTAGGTGTTGCTGAACATCAAACACACGGTGATGATTACTACTTTTTAATGACTTTTGGCCACTAGACATACTCTGAAGCTGAGGTTCACAAGCTTGAATATCAACCTCTCTCAAAGTTTGAGCATGACTTAAGTGCAGATCTGCGATGCTGAACACCATTTGTGACCAAGGAAGAGTGTTGCATCCTCTCATCACCCATCTGACATAGTTCACTGTCATCCTGCACGCCCTCATACCTGTGATGATTCCTCTGTACATCAGCTTCAGACACATACCAAGAAAATGCTCTTTTCACAACTTTCTTCTCTGGAGGACAGCCATCCATTGGCCTCACATCCAGCTGCTCATGCTGATTCACAGCAGGTGAATTCTCCTCAAAGCTCAATGGACATAGCTCCATTGACATATGAACATCATTCATATTTTGTAATGCCTCTATTGCATCTGAATACCAGCTCTGATCAGTAGTCTCCAGTGAAGAATTCCATGTTGAGCTGTTGCCAAAGAATGAATCCTCAGTTGATGTCTCTATTGAGACCTTGTGATTCCTTCCAGCAACCTCAGGTGAATCCACAACTGAATGAAACTTGCTCTCTGCTGCTATACTACTAGCTGCAGTTATTGAGCTTTTCCTCTTTGGAGAAAATAAGGGTGAGTTGCATTCTATTAGCTGCATGTCAATTGAACCATTGTCATCAGACCCACAGATCCCATCCCATTCTGCACTATCCCCAATTTCCATCTTGTCAAACTCTTGAAGATCTGGGGAAAGACTCAATGAAATAGGCAAAGTGGGGAGAGAAGTTGCCATTGAAGCTGCTCTTTTCTGTGACAGAGTTGGGGAGGCACATTGTATTGGCTCCAAATCAATGCTGCCAATGGATGCACAATGTCTCTCCTCCAAGTTCTGTTCTCCATCCTCTTTCATTTCGGAACACTCAAATACTAGATCAGCTACTTCACAATGGCCTAAGCTTCTCACTGTGAGAGACTGTTCTCCACAGCAACTTTCTGCCTGCTCACCTGATCTGTTCGGCTCTCTCTTCCCCGTTCTTTGAGAATACAGAGTGAAACCATCAGCCCCCACTATGCGTGCTGAAAATTTTCTAGTAAATTTGGCTTTGTCTTTTGCAATTGATGACAAGCTACTTGAAATTGGACTTCTTTCCACTCCCAACCACTGTATTGCTTCCAAGGCTTCTGCACCTGATTCTCCACCTTTGAAGGCCTCCAAATCTTTGAAGTCTTCGTGTACCCCCTGAAAAGTTTGATCATTTCCAATGAAGGATCAGATGGTGCACATAACATTAGCTAGTGTAGCAACTTGGAATGTATGTACACCTGCTTCACTCTGGCATTCTCCATGTCTGAGACAGGTTTTGCACAAAAGTCTGCATTATTTATACAGGTCTGGAGTTTGAATCAACCTCTGTCAAGCTTGTTTGACTCCCATTAGTTGCTAAGGTTGTTGGAGATGAACTGTCATGCAAATCTGTGTCTCCCTCTTCATTTCCATCGCTTGACATGTCTGCATCACCTTGACAATCCTCCTCCTGCACATCCTGCTGGCAGAATTGGAGTTTGGGGAACAAGGCTGCTCTTTGTGCTGACAATCTTTTATGGTCTAACTGCATGCACTTCACTGTTCTCTCTGCAGCAGCCAAAGACCTGTCATAACAGCAAGATATAAGTTTTAGTCTAAATGAATTGAAGATGCAGAGAATAAAAAAAAGTCAAGGCCTAAAATTAGTATACTTTGTCCTACACTGTCAGTCCATCAATAACAGAAGACAACAAATGCATGACTTCAAAGATAGGGTACTCACATGACAGGGGAGCACTTGGTGAAGTTTGAGAAGTTTGAATTGGCACTCCAATTCATCGGTCCTGACTGACATTTACGGAGCTTCTTGACAGAGCTATCTCTTTCACTTAGATGCTTTTTTGGGTCAAGATGGGGCCCTTGATTCTGGCAGATCATCATATCCCAACCTTCTGGAGAAGCAGGATCCTCATTGTCTACTAAACTCTTCACTGTCTCAAAATTCTTGTGAAGGACACCACATGAGCGCAGATAATTCACCTGTTGATAGACAGTAGCAGATAATTTCCAACAGTTTAAAGTGAATTTCTGGCTCTAGGAACCTTCAAGTTGGGAGTGTGCCGTAAGCTTTTACAAGAACAACAGACACTACACACCTGGTAAAAAGGTAGGTAAGGTTAGACAACTCACCTCTTCCCTGAGTTCTCTTGCTTGGTCTGCTTCAGCAACCAGGATCTGGCGGAGAGTGGCCAGTTCCTCTTTCATTTCTTCCACATCTGATTGCAAGCTTGTCTCTGCATCAAAATTTCCCTCAAAGTGTATCTTCATTGTCGTGCTGCTTGATCTGCTTCGCCTACTTACATCAAGCTTTTGAGGATCACCGCATGCGGAACTCGTCCGTGGTGCTCCAGCCTTTGGGAAGTTGTCCAATGATCCATATCCTAGAAGACATACCAGACATGTTTGATATTTGAACCAAAGCATTTAATGAAACCTTCACCCACAATGCAGAGTAGAGTGGAGCCCACCCACCCACTCAAAAAAGACTCACTCTTGATTTGAAATATTGTGAGAATTGTGGAGAGGAAATTTCTCCCTTGAGCACACACACACGTACCTTCTCTTGCTTTACGGAATCTCAAATGATCTGACGGGCTACTCAACCTTCCCTGAAAAATAAATGGACAAGGGTTTAACCAGTGAGTAATTTTCCCTTGTACCACACAAACATCTCTCCTCACAAATCAGATGCATGTCTCTGAAATTTGCAAGCAGAGAAAGAAATCTCCACAACCACCCTAAACCCTAAGCCTAAACCCATCAAACCTACATGTTCAGATGGCTGGTCTGGATATGATGGGGCTATTATACATTGAGGGTTGATTTGGATTGCAGCGAGGGAACAAAAAAAAAAACCTTGCACTCTCTGCAGTGGGGAATAAGAATCAAAACTGTGAAGAAAAATAGTAAGGAGGTGGGGGGGGGGTACTTGGATCAGAAGAATAACTTGGGAGAGAGAGAGAGAGAGAGAGATTTCACCGCTCACCTTGCTCTGGTGATGAATGAAAGTTTTGGAACAATGCCGCTGCTCTTTTGATGTAGGTCCTCCTCCCCCAAGACATGCCCACAGCCACCCCATTTGCTCCAAATTCCCACCTGTCTCACTCTTCTTCCCGTTCTCTTCTTCTTCTTCTTCTTCTTCTTCCCCTCTCAAGCTCTGAAGATACTGCCTCTCTCAGTGCGATCGATTCCTCGGAGCGACAAAAAACTTCTTCGCAAAAACAGCAAAGAACAAAAAACAGAAACGAGTTTACGTACTCAAGTGCGACATTCTACGAGAAGCAATTTCTGTCAGTGACCGTTAACAGGTGGAAATCTAACGGCTGATAAGTGGGCTTTAAATAGCGGGGTGAGGAAGGAGGGGGGCTTCATTTCTATTTTATTATTTCGGTATTCAAACGTGGCTATTTTAAAACTAGTGTAGTGAAGTGAAGTGAAGTGCACTGTAAAGGCCTCAACCCATCATGGGTTACGGCGTTACTAGACAATAACTAACTAACTTAGATGGGTTAATGAAGGCCCACCCCCTACCCCTGACACCAAAGAAGCAATAATAATAATAAGATGTTTAATAGCTAGGGTAGGTACCCTAGTGTCATGTGTTGACCATTGCAATTTGTGTAAGTATAAGCAATTTTTAAATGCTTCTACATAAATGCCCATCATGGAGTTGGACATGGGATCTCATGAATATTGCATTATGGCGGCTACTTATTAAAGATATATTGTAGGGTGAAGCCTTCCTTTCGGATGGGGCCATTCTCAAAATTAGGGGGCTTGGACTCTGGTGTAGTAGTCAAGTCCAGCCCCTCATTATGAGAATGTCCCGCATCAGTGGCCTTTAGTCATCGTAAATGACAAGGCAAATGCTAGTATTGCAGTGAACATATGTAGATCACAAGGCGAAGGAAGGGAGCATTTGCAAATGCTAGTATTGCATTGAACGTATGAAGATCACAAGGCAAAGGAAGGGAGCATTCGCAAATGCTAGTATTGCATTGAACCTATGTAGATCACATAGAGGAAGGGAGCATTCGCAAATGCTAGTATTGCATTGAACGTATGTAGATCACAAGGCAAAGGAAGGGAGCATTTGCAAATGCTAGTATTGCATTGAATGTATGTAGATCACAAGGCATAAGAAGGGAGCATTCAATCTGTTTACTCCTTAGAGTAGTAGGAAGGATATTGCAAATAAACATAAGTTTACTTCTCTTTTCTAGGAGGGATATTCATGAATACAAGTTGCTCTCTAAATACACTAGGAATTTTGTTCAAGTGCTTTGCGTGTAAAGCAACTCCTCAAGAGTGAGGAGTTTTCAAATCAATTGCCTTCCAAGCAAGAGTTGAAGGTGATTCTTTTGAGGACTCCTCACTCCAAGGGAATTACTTGACATCATGCCTGCAAATATATGGTCACCTATAAGTTGCCATTGAAATTGTGATGCAATGAAGTCACACATTGAAATTAATGAAGTTGTGATGAACTCTCGAAATGTTCTACTATATTGCAAAACTCCCTTTGCCCTCCCAAAAGTGAAATTAGGTTTTATAAAACCTATTCCTACTAATGTTAAAAAGATTCCAAGAGGCCTCTTCCACCTATGGATCCATCTTGTGTTCTTTATTTTAGGAATGTTCACCTTTGGGTCTTACCTCACACATGAATCACTTGAGAAACTTACTATTGTATTTGGAAGGGACCTTATATTCATGAATATCCCTCTAAGGAAAGAAGATTCAAGTTACATTTGTTATATTCTTTAGGAATACACATAAGATCATACTTGTTTTTAATTATTACATGTAAAATCCCTTCCACTTTTACCACCTCATGATCACCATATGCATAGGCTTATGATAAGGTTGGCCTCATGTTTATCTTGATATAAGATAAATGTATAAAAAAATGTTTGTCTTGAATGTAATGAAAAAATTATAGACATGGTGTAATTATGCACATAAATTTTCATATGTATAATATTCATTCTCAAATGCTATTACTAACTAACAAATGTAACATTTAAGGGTTTTTTTTTGGAATGTTATTAATATAGATTGTCAACTATCTAATACTTACTCCAAATCAATTTTCTCTTGTTGGCCCACTAATCCTTATTCATTTGAATTACACACCAAAAGCTCGCACAAAGACAACAAACTATAACTTAGTTTGTTTCAAAAAAACAAAATGTTTTCATTAAATATTTTATTGAGCTAAAGGCATATCCTAAACTTGCATATTTTGTTAATTCTCAAGCTATATTCAAAACAATTAAATTCATACTTCTTATTGGACCAAAGCACACATTGCCAATGTGCTAACCAATGTGCTAAAAGCTAGGGCTAAAAATCTAGATCATAATGATGTTGAATGTGTTTCACATGAAGCAAAGTGACATGCATGACTAGCCAACACATGACAAAGAGAATGTGCCACCTCTTAGTCCAAAATCAGTCAAAAAAAAAAAAAGAACTAAACAAAACCAAAGATTGATAGATGCAACTTACTTAGTTAAAAAAGGCAAATGGACTAGCCAAGCTTTAGTAGAGGCCATTGATACGGAAAAACAAATAATATTAAAACATAGTTTTCACCTCCATGTCTTATCACTTGAATGATAAAGATAATCTCGAAAATGTGAACAAACTAGTGTCTTAACACAAAGAAGGAAATTATACCCAAACTTGCCCCCTTCATGTGCTTTTACAATATTTTAATAATGTGTTTAAAATTAAATATTAAAAAATTGTTGACAATATAATTAATATGATATTGTGATGACATTGTAACACGTTATGATGATTAATCATTGTATTACACATCAACATAGGCAAAAATTGGATTGTCATGTCGATAGGGGTTGTTAACAAGTGCGAATGCAATCACACTTATTGTAGGCATGTTAAGGTCAGATTGCTCAAATTGGTTGTCAGCCTAATATTTATATGGATAATAATTTCATTGACAAGATGCCAAATTTCGAAGCATGGAGATCCAAGGATGCAAAAAAAGTGTTCATTAAGGAGTCCAGAAGTGATGCAGTGTCTTGAAGTCCCGTGGAGTTGCATCCTCCATGCTTACATAAGTTGTGGAAGCATGGAGGATGCAAGTAGAGCGAACATTCAACAAGACAACCATGCATAATGCCATCCCTTGGAAGGGCATGCTTGCAATGTATGGGCTTCCCAAATGAAGCTCTTTGACCTTTTGAATGGATGTACCATGAAGGTGTAGGGCTGGATATGGTTACTTTTGTGTCTCATCTGGCAGTTTGCAGTGATGCTGGCCAAGTAGATGAAGGACTATGTGATGTTGGATCCATGGATTCAGTTTGTGGATGGCTGCAACAAGGCAGCACTACATGTGGATGGTTGATTTGCTTGACCATGCTGTCTATCTACATGAGGCAAAGGATTTGAGTAAGACAATGTCTTGTGAACCAAATTCTTCTGTGTGGATGGCCTTCTCAATGCTCGCAGAATTCATGGTGATGTGGAGACAGGAGAATGCATTGCAAAAACAAGTTCTAGAACATGGTGATCCAGAGATGGGAGAACACATTGCAAAAACAAGTTCTGGAATTGGATCCCTGGAAATTGCTTGGGCTATGTCCTACTATCAAACATCTTTGCTGCTGACTAGTGAGATAGAAGAAGCAATTGAAGAAAAACATGTGGACAAACAGCTGGTGTGCACCTGGATTACATGAAGAAAACAGGTGCATTGTAGTATGTGACCAATCACACTGTCATATCAATGGTATCTGTGCAGAACTATTCTGGTGAATGATAGAGGCATGGAATATGGAAGGTGATAGAAAAATTGAAGGGGTTTTTATTCATTTTTCCACAGTGAGAAGCTGGACCTTGCATTTCGGCTCATTAGGACACTTCCTATTATTACACTCAACATTTTCAAGAACTTGGAATAGCTGCTGCAACTTGGAGTAGAGGGCACAGTGCAAGGGGGTCTTGCAGAGGTTTAGAATATGGCCTGGGATTCTCTGGCAACTTCAGTAGAAACAAGTAAGGTTGCAGTTTTCATGTGCACAGATTCACTTCACTATATTCAGAGCCAGACTCCTGGTCTTGCCACTTTTTTCATTTGTGAAAATCTGGTAGCTGTTTCTCATATTTTTTGGGGGATTTCTACAGAAAATTACAGTCTGTTACTACTGTAAAATTCAAATAGCCTGGAAACCCACACTGGAAAAACAAATACAGTGCATTTGGGTTCCACACACTACCTTCTATGCAGAGGCGTAGCCAGCCTCTCAAGTCAGCATAGGCTCGCCCTACCTCTCAAGTCAGCATAGGCTTGCCCTGCCTCTCAAGTCAGCATAGGCTCGCCCTAAAAAGTCATTTTCGCCCAGGCCAACTGAGAGGCGGCTAAGTTGGCAGGCTGATCCCAGCATAGGCAGGGCCTATGTGTGCCTATGCCGTGGCTACGCCTCTGCTTCTATGGGGTTCAACTGGATGTGTAAACACACTGAAATTGTGGTTTTTTTGCAATCTTGAGAATCTTGGCCGTAAGCCTACCTTCACACAAATTGGGTACATATAAGTTTAGGCTCAAGAATATGCTCTGGGATGCCTTTTTATTTTGTCCCAAATTTAGCCATAGCTGCTCATGTTCCATACCATGTGCATACTGGAATCCATGGATTCACTGGCAAACAAAACCCTGAATGGACTCAATAGAAATTGATGGTCATATAGGGTCCAAGGTTTCGTATGTCTGGTGACTGGAATTTGACCAATGGGACTGGAGTGTCAGCAACAATGGATCCCTACTACTCAGATGTCTTTGGCAGTGTGCATTTTCTTTACTTCTCTACTTAGACAAATTCTCTGTGCAGTAGCAACTGGTACACTGAATGTGCATAGAAGTAAAAATTTCTCCATCATCTTCTGGGGACACAATGCAATATGTATGACTGTCAGCAAGTTCATGTATGACTGTCAGCAAGTTCATGGGTGCTGCAACTATAAAGTCATAACCAAACTTTTGAGTGATTGTTGGTTGTGAGTCTTGCATTTTGGGTCATCATGCTCACAAGTATGAGCCAATAGGTACACTTCCCTTTTTTATATCCAATTATCAAAGTCTTATGTTAAATGACTGCATTGTTGTGCATATGCAAATCAAGATACCAACAAACTATCAACATCTGGTTGCAGTCCTAATTTCTTTTGCAAGAAGAAAACACTTTCAAGCAGGTAATACAACAATTGAATGTGGCATTTAACTTACGAGAGTCACTACACACATTGTATCAGACTGTGTCACTTTCCTCATGAATAGCACCCACAATGAGCAAAAGTGACTAAGTGCCACTTCTCACCACAAACTGAGTGGCCTCAACCCTCTGTTCTGTGTGGGAGATCAGTATAGTCTACTTCTCCAACAGTTCCAGAAGTTCTTATACCTGCTGCTGGTGCTACATCAGGACCTGCTCTTTGTAACGAAGATCCTCTATCCATGAGCACCAAGAGTGACACAATGAATCATCAATGCTGCTCACTCAAACAATTCACAAACAGTTTCGTGCAGCCTGTATGTTGAAGTGCTAACAAAAAATTCTGTCTCCATAACAAAAATAAACACATTGCAAAAGCTTGTACCGATGATAAAGCAGATGTGCACCTAAATGAGACATCAAAATCAGCCTTGAGGCTGGTCCCACTAGGACAGCAGCACCTGAAACCATGTGTATCCAGAACATACACTGATTATGTACACAGACATACATTCCATAACCTTAGAGCATTCTCATCTCATTTCAATAGTCCAATGTTGCTCTTTTTACTGCAGAGTCTCATGTTGATTCTAAGCTACATAAGTCACTCTTCCTCTTGATGTCAAACTGGGCATCTTTCTGACAGAGAACATTCATCTAATGCCTATCCAACGCTAGCAGATGGAAACATGCACAAAAGAAAGATCGATGAAGTTGCAGAGAAATCTCCACAACAACAATTAAAGGTAACACGACAATGAGTGCAGTCATAACCTCATGAGAGTCGCTCACAAAGTGACAGACCATCACTTCATCACGAACGGCAGTGACGAGCTGCCATGACTACCCACTGAGTTCATCAGCTCCCAACAGTGGGTGTAGATAAGCATATAATAATCTTCCCAAAAACTTGGGCAAACCATTATACACAATCTGCGTCCTGAGTTTCTGTTGCCTTTCCGGAAGCAATGGGAAGACTCAGACATGATGTTGGCTAGCACTCAAGAGACATTGCTAATCAAAAAAGTCAACAGTATCCTCATTCAAGCTGCAACAAGCTTCTGAAGGAAAGAACTTTTATTTCATTTTAGCATGTCCCTGTATATGAAAGCATCTATGCCTAAAAGACATAGAGGCCTATATATAGGGTAGTGGTTGGGGCCTCCTGTACCCTGAACATATCCTTTAAGCACACCACTGGTGACTACTTGGATGCAGAACATCCGCTAAAGCCACTAGAAAAAAGATCGATGAAGTTGCAGAGAAATCTCCACAACAACAATTAAAGGTAACACGACAATGAGTGCAGTCATAACCTCATGAGAGTTGCTCACAAAGTGACAGACCAGCACCTTCATCACGAACGGCAGTGACGAGCTGCCATGACTACCCTCTGAGTTCATGCACAAAAGAAAATTCACAACGTGCCATTGGCTTACCTCCGTTATAGGATGACCAGATCTGGGTTTAGCAGCTCATTTCTTCGACAAAACCTCAATCTTACTTTCATATTTCTCCTGATTTTCTATCAGATTTGCCAGCTAGTTAGCTTTATAAACAACCTGGACCACCACTTTACCACCCACCACCAGGTCAGGACACAGCTCTCGGTGCAGGTCAGGGTAAATTTCAGAGTAAGAAGTTTGATACTTCTTACAGCATTTTGGCATTTTGGAATGGTGGGTGAGTAGATTGGGTGCCCTAAAAGGACAGGAGAAACCTAATACAGACAATCCTCAAAAGGGAAATCCCAAATGGAAAGTGAGAAAGTCAGAATATGAGCAACCTGTCAAGGGATTTGAAGCAAGCAAGGAGCACAACCAAGCTAACCTTTGGACATGCTGCAAAGTTAAGTTGCTGAAGGTTGACTTCATGAGAAAGTTGCAAAATCAAGTGGCTCATGTTAGGTAACTGTGTTGCTGTCAAAAATGGAATTTTGATATTGGTGGAAGTTGCAGTTAATTGCTTGTCACTCCAGCGCACCAAGAATTCAGAGAGAATATAGATGACCTTGATGCACCCTGTAGTAGTGCCTACAACCACAGATATGTGACTTGGAATGAAGAGATACAATTGCTGAGTGGAAGAGCAATTACTCAGCTAGAACCTTGTTGTTGAAGGCATTGCATTGTCTATTGTGAGGACCAACAAGATGGGAAGGTGAAGAGCCATCAGTAGATCAAACTAACACATGTGAATCCTACAGAAGTATAATAGCAATATATGAATGTGAATATTCAGCAGAGAAACCAGTTGAAACAGTTTTCAACACTGTTTCTTACTACAAAGTCACATATGTGAGATAGCAGAGAAACCAAAAAACTACCATCACAAGAATGAGTGGCATCATAACTTTATGAGTGTCTCTCACAAAGTATCAGAAAAATCTCACCAAGTCTCTTGCAATCACCTTCATCAGGATAGCAGTCACTAACTGCCATTCCTTCCATTGATTTCGTCAGATCCTGATATTGAGTGTAGGTAGTTGAACAACAATCTGCTCAAATTCAATGGCAACAAAAATTACAAAAAAATGTGTCCTGAGTATCTGTCACATTTCTGGAAGCAATGATGGAAGACCTAGTCATGATGTTGGCTGGCACTAAAGTGACAAAAAATAAGTGCTGTAGCCCTGTGCTAGATGCTTCCAACTCGGTTTACTTCCATAGCAGAGAAAATGTGTGAAAAACTACTCAGGGATAAAATAGACATAATACAAACAACGGAAGAATGATACACAGCTCCTGTTTCTCCACTTCATGATGTATAACAGATACTGCGACACATGTAGAGATATCTCCACATTGTTATCTGTGTGAAGTTGGCAGTAGCAGTATCTCTACAATGTACAGAGCTGTTTCTCCAAGTCTTTCGTGCATAATTTATACCGATTTTCACCCCCAGAAATGTTACAACTTGCCTTCAGACTTGCAAAAGTGGAGAGACGTAATGGCAAGGTCATTCGAAGCTTTAGAAAAGCACTCTCTTTGAATGGAGCATGCAAAGACGACAACTTTTTGCAGCTGGAAATTACTCAGAAGAAGAGAGGACAGAAACTGGAGGAATGCTTCCTACTCAACAGATGCGGGGAAGAGAAAGATGGGCGTAAAGAGAAGAACGACATGCAAGAAGCTATGGTCTAAATAAGGCGATTTCAACTATTTTTTTCGCTTGAAATATGGCGACTTCGGGGGATTTTTCCAAAGCAATCCTCTGTACAAATGGCAGCCTCTTTTTTTCTGTCGCCAAGTGGCGAAATTTCGCCAGAAAAAAAAGGGGTGTGCTACGTCCTGCGGATATGGGCATAGCTATTGAAACGAGATTTGAAGAGGTCTGCTATGTGCAATATGTACATTGTTATCCACTCGCGACAACCACTCGCTTCGTCGCAATGGATCGCAATGAAGAAATGTTTTAACTTTTAGGTTTTGATCATCACCCACTCAAGCGCTTCTCGTATGATAGGTCTAAAATTCCAACGACAGATCTGAAAAAGCCCACTTCCTCGAACCCATCAATCAGAGAGCGGTAACTCAGTAGCGATCCATTTCATCGATCGATCAAAACGTGCTTATGATTTCTTCTTCGTCAGCAAATGTGCCTATGTTGGAACTAACGATGGTTGCAAGTGAGGTTCATTTAAGGTGAGGGAAGAAGAGCGGAGAAAGATTACGTTTTGGAAGTAGCGAAAAAGTTTGGGGTTTTGCATCGGAAAGGGTGTCTCCCTTTTTTAAAATCTGGGGAAAATATTAAACAGAGCTGGAATCGGGAATCGGCGGAATTTTGATTCTGAGAAGCTTGAAGGTCCTTTGCTTTTATGAGAGTGTGATGGTTTTGTATTTCAAACAGCGAGAAGAATGTTTGAAGATTTCATGTTTTGATGAGTCGAAGACATTGTGCGACCGTGGGGAGCTAAAATTTGGAAGGTGGTTCCCAGTTCAAGGTTTGAAGAGAAATTATTGGTAAAGCGATGTGAGTTTTGCTGTTTGGGAAAAACCCAAGCCGTCGTTGAGGTTTTGTAGAAAACAATTTGATGGAGCTTGGTTGTCAATCTGAATAAAATGATGGACCGAATGCTAGTTTCTGCAGCCTCTCTATCACGTTCTTCCAGGTGCAATTGCTCTTCTGACTCCTACCGTTCATAGTGTTTGCCGACAATAATGATCTCTTCCTGCGAGAAAGATTTGTGATGATACAAGTAAGAGAGAAGTAGTAGAGAGGTGTATCACGGAAATTTCTGGGTTCTCGTGATTTCGGATTTGTAGCAAGCAGACTGAAGGGGTTTTTGTCCCCTCTCTAGTCTGGCGGTAAAAATCAACAACTGAGATAGTTGGTGCTTGTTTCGTTCTTGCAGGTTAGGGTGTTCTGTGAACTGTAAAGTAAGTCACATAGTTGTCTCCTCCTCCCGACCCAAGGTTTTATTGTCAAGAATTTGTTGCAGGGGTCAAGGACATCAGCATGCTTTTTGTGCATACAATTTACAACAGAAGATCCAGAATTGTATGAATCGATACCATGCTGTGTGTGTGAAAATGAGAGATGCAGCCTCCACAGATGATGGTTCAAGGTCATCGGAAATTCGATCAAGAGATGGAGGCTTTAATGCAGCTTCCATTCACAACTCCTTTAACAGACTGGAAGCTGACATAACTGAGGTTACATACAGTCAAACCTCCTTGGCAAATCCTCGTTTCCAAGTGGGACTGCACACCAAATTCTCATGCAATACACAGTGTGATTGTGGATTGTTTCTTTTGCGGTATAGTTTGACAATCCTGACTAGAACAGTCTGTCCTGAGTCACAGATTGGAACCATATATGTGCATTGAAAATGATGGTTTTCAATCTTAGAAAGCCTGATGATTTGAAAATGTTCAGGCCAGATGGAAGCTTGTCAGCTATCTTAGTTTCTAACAAATTTCCATGGTGATCATGCAGTTGGCATTGATTCGAGAAAGTGACATCCGATCAAAGTTGGTGAGAAAATTGAGTGAGGCAAACCAACAAATCCGTCAGCTGAAAAAAGAGGTACAAATATCTCTCCAACTGGGAGGTGTTGACTGCAAGTTTCTGCATAGCAGTGTATGAGAAGTCACCAATGTCCGACATTATTTTATGCAGGTGCAGGAGAAAGATGACAAGATGTTCAGGTGCCGAAGTGAGCTTGCAAGTATGGAGCTGGAGCTTCAGGTCTGATTTGTTCATCTAATTCTGCAGGAAATGAATGATATATAGCATGGATGGTCTTTTCTCACAGAGCTCAATATGTTCTTTCATCCTGAGGTCTCATGAGAGATATTTCATTCTGAGGTTTTCAAAATATCCATGTTTTGTTTCCAGGTGCTTGTAAACATAGCTCAAGAAATTGCCAAGGAAGGAGGCAAACCCGGAACCCCAAAAATCAATGGACGTTATATTCACTCTCATCTTGCATACAGACTTGAAGGTGACAGCATCTCCTCACCTCAATTTATCTTTAAGTCAAATCACACATAGTTCTGTCAAAGAGGAGAATGAGCCCCGTAGAATTATCCTCCCATGGCAAAGTGACGGGGGCATATTGGAAATCAGAGATGCAGAAGTTGATGTTTGCACACATCAAGGATGTGGATATGGTACGGACACGTGAGGTTGACATTGCATACTATGGCATGGCTGAGGTAAGTCCCTTGTGAAATCTCTTGTCACTATGTTCCTTATGTTTAAATGATATGGAATTGTAGTAATATGCTGAAAGTTTATGCTTGGCTTGTTGGCTTGTTGAGTGTGTGGACTGATTCTGGTCACTGTTATGTTGGAAGGATGTGCGAGTGATGGGTTCATTTGATGGCTGGACTTATGGGGAACAAATGTCTCCTGAGAGCACCAGCATGTATACCAGGTTCACTTCAACAATCAAGCTTCGTCCTGGCCGGTGAGATTCTAGATCAACTCCAAAAGTCTTTCAAAGTATATGTCTTAAGTGTTGTGAGTCAAACTTGAGAGCATGGAAATATTCTTTTTGGCTACCAACTTCACAATTGAAGGTTGTAGTGTGGTTCCTTTGCCTATAATCTTCATCATTTCAGCTAGAGAGTGCTCTTCAGTTCATTGTCTCAGTTTCTCTGGGGTGGAGGTTGGGTCTCTGAATCAAGGTACGAGATTAAGTTTCTTGTGGATGGAGAATGGCAATTGTCATCTGAGCTACCAATGTCGGGCGAAGGGGTTACCATGAACAACTTATTGATAGTGGATTAGCCTTTCCAAAATTCAAGTTTCTTCCTCAGTTTGTGTTCTGCACCTGAGTTTACCGCATTCTGTGGTGTAGTGGTTGGATATGTGAGCTAATATCTTTTAGGACATGCCATGCGATGCCACCCTTGCATCTTCGTTGTAGGTGGATGAACTTTAAACTATCTGAAATTGAATTTGAAAATTCAATTCTGGGAGGGATACTTTTTCTAATTTCTTCTTTTAGACTGGATCTCAATCACATGTCTTGTTGGAGTCATTGGTATCATATTCCAATGGTATGGACCAACAACAAACATCTATAAAATTCTCATGTGGCTGTGGACTTGAGGGAGTCCACAGTTTCCCACATGTTCTGATAAGGCTATGACTGCACTCATTCTTGTCATGTTAGTTTTGGTTTTGCTGGAACTGACAAAACAGTCCTTCAAAGTGTTGTTATGGAATTTTCCCTGCAATCTCATAGATATATTTTCCATTAGCTTCAAAGTATTTTCTGCACCCAAGTAATTGTGAGTGATGTGCTTAAAGGATGTGTTTGGGGTGCAGGAGGCCTCAACCACCACCCTCTCTGTTTGGGCCTCTCTATGTCTTAGGATTAGATGCTTGCTTATACAGGACAAGCTGAAATGAACTGTAACTTACCCTCAAGCTTGTTGCAGCTTAAATGAGGATATTGTTGACTTTTTGCAATAGTGCTATCTCTTGATTGCAAGCCAACATCATGATTGAGTCGTCCTATTGCTTCTGGAGATGCAATTGAAAGTCAGGACACAGATTTTTGTATTATTATTGTTGGCTCAAAATTTCATGTGGATTAGTAGATGTTTAGCTATACTCACTTTTGGGAGCTGATGAAGTCAGTGAGCATCATGTAGCTAGTCAATGTTGACTGTGATGAAGGTGATGTTAGTTTTAGCATTCATATGGTCATGGCTGCACTCATTCTGATCATGTTAGTTTTGGTCTTGTGGGAACTGACAGAACAGTCACCTTCAAAGTGATGTTGTGGAGTTTTCACTACAATCCTACCTGTCCTTGATACCTTACTGACATGATGATGACAAACGATTGAACTCATGAAAATTTAATTAGGACTCACATGAAACTCTTGGGACATCTGGTAACTTCTGTTGCAAGTTTCTCACTCCTGGAGTATTAGGATCCTAATTTTGAGTTGTTGATCCAGAACCATCCTGTTGTCTTTCTCACCTTTGTTGGCCTTTTGACTGAGATCAAGTATAGTATCTGTTCTTGTCCATTTAATATCCAATATGACATTCCCATGATGTTAGTCTAATTTTCCTCGGGCCAAGGCTGTCTAGTAGTTTGCTACCTGGCCCTTTGTGCGTCACCTTGGTCTTGCACTGCTTCCTTGGTGTGCACGCCCCTTCACCTCTGGGGAACTCAAATAATACAAGCAGGATTTTCTCTTCTGTATCTGCACAGAATAGCAGTGGTTTTCATTTGAATATCTTCCTTGGAAAGCAGCACTGTCAAATTGTAGATTGCTGCAGAGGCGATGCTTGTTACCATCCTGTACTTGAAATGCTTGGACTTATCATATGTAACATTGTACTTGGGGGGCTTAGAGCTTTTAGTTCAATTTGAAGAGTTCATGTACCCAAAACTTGGAATGATACATGATTTTCATTTTGTTTGGATTTCGAGGGCTTTGAGCTTCAAGGTAACATGGTATGTTTCACCTCCTCAAATGTGTCCATTTGCCTCATCTTGGAGTGATAAACATGCTTTTGGAAGAGCAAGAGCTGAGTTGATAATATCCAAGTCTTTCATACTCATTTGCCAGCTTCGTCATCTGTATGCTGTTCCAACTCTTCTACTCTGACTGGACCACACTTTTTTTTCCACAAATCACTTCAATCCCAAGGGTTTTTCCTTGAAAGCTGCTAAATATTTCTTCATCATTAAGGATGAGGTGATTTTGAAATTGGTCTTCTCATCATTTCCCAAGCTCTGTTTAGGAAAGTTTGAATTTCATGCACAGTGAAGCTTCTTCTGCTAGGTTGTAAGCGAAGATGACAATGTTGCTAGAATCCACTTCTGCATGGGAAATGTTCTATTTGATTAGCACCAAGTTCAGAATGGAGATTGGTCATGTTTTCTCAGGTGATCTTATGGTTCAGTGCTAAATTGCTGTGTGCACTGGAGGATAGTTCACAGCTCTGACAGCAATTACTCCAGGTTGCTGCTGCATGTCAAATACAGGATTGACATGCAGCCCAGAGAGTTAGAGAAGCATGACTGGCCTGCAAATGGAGCAAGCTTCCCCAAATGACCTCCTTACCACATCCATATTCCTGTTCAATGGAAAAAGCCTGCAACTTTTTCTAGTGTATTTGGAGGTATGCTCCCAGAGCAGAATAGGTTATGTGCAAAAGGTGGGTGTTTCAATAAACAGGATGGTTATACAACATTGCAATCAGAGGAACTGCAAGAATCTATAGTTTAGGAATGGCTCATCCTTGGATACAAATTCACAGAGTTCCTGAGATCTTCCAAGATGCAATTACTGGAACAAACACTGAGAACTATTCGATGGTTTAGTGCTTCCTAGGTTTGATTTCTCTCTCTCTCAGGTCATCTAATGAGATTCTTGACCAAATGAAAACCTGGGAACTTGGATTTACAAGTTTGTAGTATGAATACAAAACTCCTTGGAGGGGCCTAGGAGAGAAGTTATCAAAGCAATAAGCTTCCTGCCTTTGCTTTACCAAGTCACCACACTTCTTGTCTGAATTGACCTCACAATTCCTAATGATGGACAGGGAAGCAAAGACCAAATTCTTATCAAGCACATTTCTGCTCTTCCCACCACAACCTCTTAAGCCAAGAGTGCTATGAGATTCCTGAGTTCATTTGTAAATTGGTCACTTCGACTCATCTTATATACTGAACTAATTAGTGCATGTTGTGGAGTCTTTGATTTCCAGAGCAAGCAGGCCACAATAGCCTGACAGGAAGCATTTGCTGTAGAGAAACATTCACAATGTTTCAGATGTGCTTGAAGGGCTTCCCACAAAACAGTTCAATTTTGGTAAAATAATAGTACTCATGATAGTCAAACCTGTTAGCCATACTGGGAGGAGTTTGATGACCTTGATGGGATTGCCATGGGGACAGCCAGCCGGTGTCCACATCTGAAAAGTGCAGCTTGCCCAAAGTGACGATAGTTGTGCAATGTTTTCTGCATCCCTTTCTCTTTTTTCAGTTCTTCTAAGCTTCAGGTTTTCAAATGAGTAAGTCCAAACAAGTGTTACTTCATTCTTTAATCGGAAAATTGAGTTGCAATGTCAGACTCGCGCAACAATCGATTGCTGGAGCACTGTAAATATTACACACCCCACAAACACACACAAAGCGAAAAATAGAGAAGAGAAAGCCCACATTATAATCCCATATTGGTTGCCGTAAGCTATTCATGAACTTAGTATATAAACCCTGCTTCAACTCCTAAAGCTTCATACCTTTCTCGGCCTTTTGGCTAAGATCAAGTGTAGTATCTGTTCTTATCAGTTTAATATCTGATACGAGGCTCATCGAGCCTCATGATATTAATCTAATTTTTCTCGGGGGCGGGGCCGTCTGGTAGCTTGCTACCTGGCCCCGCGCGCGTCGCCTTGGTCTTGCACTACTTCCTAGGCTGGCACACCCCTCCCCTCCGGGGGACCCAAGGAATGTAAACAGGATTAGGACGCTCCTTTGTTCGTACCTGAGAAGCATAAAGTCCTAACAAAAAACATCCTAAGAAAGTGTGAAACGTACGGTTTGGATGGCAACTCATTACTGAAATTTCGTTCAACGAGGAACTTGAAGATTCTCTAGAAATTAGGGTTGTAGCTTGAAGTTAGAGGAGACGCATCGTGAACCCGGTTGTAACCCCAGTGAAGGTGAATTAGTACATTGAGACTCACGTTATATGTTTGCCAACTTTCGGCCCAATTTTGTCTTCACAGTGAAGAACTCCATCCTCTTACATGTGTCTCTATTGGATGATGGATCCATTCTAAAATATTTTTGAATGATTTTACGTTAATGCTCAAATTAGAGACTATTTCGATCCTATGCTTTATATTACTTATGATACTTTATAACCTTTTTTTTTAATGAGACTTTTTCCTAAATCATGGAAGATGGATTATAATATATTTCAATTGTCCCTATTTGCTAATGTATGATTCCCATTTTTTACTAAAAATAAGTTGATGATAAAGTTGACTCTATTTTGAGTTCTATGCAACATATGGTGCTTTGACAACTATGGGTATGTTAAAGTTTTAAGTTGATAGTTGTCCTATTGCAATTGCTACACATCCCAGTTAATGTCCAGGGCACATGCCTATCATTCCATAAGCTTCATCCCTTTCATTAGCAATCTTGATATTCAACCCCAACATATCAAAAGAAATCTTGCATTCTTCAATTGACAAAGATCTGACTTCCTTGGATCACATAGATATTTTCAAATTTCACCATAAGCATATTGAATTTTTTGCTAGAGGTCTTCTTTCCAGATATTCCCAAACCTATCAAGTACCATCATGAATCAATGTTTTGTCATCATGCATTGCTTTTCCAAATTTTTACCCTTGCATTTTTGAAGCTTTGAAAGAGCTAATCAAGTGCCACAATCTTACCACCTCTAAGACATCATTATCAATATGATGTATTAGGGGTTTGCCATGATATTCAAACCTTCTAGAATGATATGTTTGCATCTTCATACCTAAGTGTTGGCAAACCTTTCTGTTGTCATTAATTTTGCAACTCCTTTTGTTCAAGTATTTTCAACACAACATGTGCCCAATACAAATCTTCTTCATACAACTTGGGAGTGGAAAAAAAAAAATTGGAATAGTGGACTCTGAGAAGGGAGCTGCCATGGCCATGCAATTCAATGCATGGATGACTGATAAGCTATTTTCAAAAGATAATGAGTTTCAGCATTGATGGGATCCCTTCCACAATCAACATTTCCTAATCCTTGACAAGCATGATTCCCATTACACCATTGAAGTTCTGTGACAAGCTAGAAATGTGGGATTGGGCTTGATTACCTTACCAGTTCATACCTCCCACATGGTTCGGCAATGAGACGTTTGCATGTTCACACCAGTTAAGATGATATTCTGCAAGTTTCAAGTTGCATGTGAAACAAGCACCAATATGCACAAAAAGAGAACTTTGCTCAACAGGTTTGATCCTTTGTTTTGAAAAGAAGGCATTTGCTACCACAAAGAATTTGGCCTTACAACTCTAAGGCAATGCATGGACAAAATGGGGCGAAGGCTCTAGCAATGGATCTTCTTTAGCATGTAATCCAGATTTCAACAATGACACATTTGCCGGGGAAATTAGTAACAGATATTTTCAACAACACATCACTCAGAGTTCTAGTGCAATGTGATTTGATACCTGAAACATAAGATTGGTTTTTGCTACTACTTCATGGAGGACGTTCATGAAGATGTTCCTGGGTCTAAGGAGCCCAACACGTGTCACAACTCAGATTATTGATGACACTGAGTCTTTAATCATGACAAACAAGGAATATGTTGGTGCATTGAAGGAGAAGGCTAAAAGAAAGGAAGAAACAAACGACAAATCTGAATGAAGGGAACAAAAACTCATTGAACAAAGAATGAAAAGCACGAGTGTCGTGGCCCTAACTAACCTTGACTCACAACCAACTTGGGAGTGAGGCAAGGAGGCAGGGTATATACAAGTCCAAAACTTGCCAAAATAGTTTTTTGTTTTTACCAAAGTGTTCACAAGTGTCCACAAATGTCCTGTGCAGGTAGAGTGTGATTTGGAGAAGAAAATCATGTCCAAATTGGGTTTGGAAAGTGGTGGCATTGCTCACCAAGGAAAGCTTGGGGAGTGTGACCAGGCAATCATTGGTTCAATGCATATTAGAGTAGTAGGTTCTGTATAGAAGAGTAACAACAAGATTGTAGCTCACAGAGAAGAGAAAGGAAAAATGAAATTGTTGAACAAAGTGTTGGCTTATTCAGACTTTGGAAATTGGAACAGAGCAATTCTAAGAACCATTACAATCTGACCAGGCTATTGTGCTCATTTCAAAAGTGAAACATCTTCATAACTGGATATTTCCAACTCAGTGCATCTGTTTCACTACAAAAAGAAGTGGATTACATAAATCTCTGTTTGATAAGTCTCTACAGTGTTGACCTATGTCAGGACTGAAATTCACCTTCATCTGTTAAGCTCCTTCACATATTAGGACATGCATTTGCAGTGATCAAGGCATGATGTGGGGAGAGGCAATTTGGGTGAACTGGTAAACAAATGCCCAAAACGCAAGTTGCATGCATTCTAAAGCCCCCAAACAATGCCATCTATATGGAGACATCCGTGGATTGCCACTCTGCCTGAAAATTCTGTTCCTCTCTCTACAGCAGAAAGAGCACTGTCCAGCTTTGTTGTGAAATTTGCTGGCCATATCCTGCCATCATTACACATTTCCACACATTTATCAAATGTGTTGGTGAAAGCTTCATATAGATCAGTGATGGTCCTGCATGGCCAAACAAAATGTGATTTCCATCATAGCTCCCTCGCCCAATTCTACTTGTTAAGACAGTGGAGACTGGTGCCTACACATAATTCCAGGTCTCCTTGGTTTCTAGATTTCCTTTAGAATTGGATTTCAAAGGTGATCCTACCAATCTGCTCACTAATTTTAAAAGCATCAAATACCCCACAAGTATCAGACAATATATCATGCATACCCAATATCTGTTTGATAAATACTTGACATCCATACCAGAAACAAAACAGAGTAAACATAGACAAGAAAGCACAGAGAAGAACAGAAGAACAGAACTGGTCCCCAAAGCACTTTTTAGTGTGACTGTCTGTCTCATAGCAGTCCAGATACTGTGGGAGAAATAACTGGAACCAATATGCTAAGTGATCAAAGTATTCAAGAGCAGCTCATGAAGCATTTGTATCCTCTCCACATGTGCCTTCTATCCTTTCACAGTTTATACTCCATAACCTTTATCGAGTTTTCAAAATCACCAATTTTGTGCAATTATTGGAAAACATAGACTACCTCATTTGGCAAAACCGCAGCAAGTATTCATGTGTGCTTCACCTCATCTGCGAACAAGAACATGCAAAAAGATCACTAACCCAAAAAAAAACCTTAAATCTCTGAACAATATCCCTAAGAATCTGGATCTAGGGGACAGAAAAGGACGAGGCTGTAAGTTAGAATGACTAACCTTGAGAGCAGAAACAAGATTGTGGATAATATTCAGCAACTGAGAAGTTTACTTCACAAATCATTGAACTGTGATGGTTCATGGAGCAAGGCTCCATGTCAATCTGCTTCTCATTAACAAAGCCTTCTTGAGCACCTCCACTGGCACTCTCCTCCAGCAGCAGATCCGACACTACTGCCACCCCGCCTTCAATAATGCCTGAAATGGAAGAAGCTTCCGGAGTAACAAGAAGATATCCAAAATATGATCTCCAAGATGAGCAGAATGGTGAGCATGGTGTTGCAACATTGTTCACAAGGGATGCTTCCAACCCAAGCTAATTTCTATCTCTACAATTCATCTTCTCTAATTTCCAACAACTTGGGTATGCTCGAAACGAAAGTAGTGCAACCCATTACTCTTCGTCGGACGCAATCAATTTGGTGGGCCCGGAATCGGAACAGTCGTGCTTGAACGGATGTGCACTCTTCCTGACAGGACTCATTCAATGACCTCGTCTTCTCTCTTCTCCTTCAAATCACAAGCTTTTTCTTTACAACCTGCAAATCTTCCTCCTTTTTAGCTTCCTGTGGGTTGTTGGGTTTCTAGTTTGCTGTTTGTGGGCTAGGAGAAATCTGCGCTTTTCGTGTGTTGTGCTTTCTAGGGTCCGGGTTCTGGATCTTTCTTTATGTGAAGGGCTTTCATTGAGGTTGGTTCTTCTGTGCTTATAACATAGAAGGGGAGATCTTGAGCGGAGAAGGAGACGAGAAGAGGAGAGCAGACAGAAGCCATGTCGTGGAGGTCAAAGCTTTCTCATGTCTTTCAGGAGCTCCGTATCCATCTTTGTCAGACGTCACCCTCCAGCACCCCTACACGGTAACCCTTCCAACTCCTTTGCATCCTAGATGTCCCCTTTGCAACGCATCTTATACGTATACCTCAATCTCATATACCTCACAGCTCTTCTTATTTGAAATACACTGTAGTTGAGTTGGCATGCATTTCGAGGGAAATGCCCGAATTGCTCTTTGATGCTCACTCCTGTGTAGTTGCTTTTGCTTGTGCTTGTGTCGGTCAACTGTAGCTGTACTACTTGACAGTCACGCACATAGCAAATCTCCTTCTAGTACAAAAGCATTGATTCCACAGCTGTGGAGTATGATTCATTGGCAATCTTCCACTCAACACTTACCATACAGCTTGTTTGAAATACACAGTTTTAGAGCAACTTCTGTTTGATGTATTTTGTGAAAAAACATGAAGACTTAATGTACCCTTGCTGTGTATTTGCATGAGGCCAGTATGGGTTTGACTTGGTTTTCATGAAGAATCTAGGGTTCTTTGTTTGTTTGTGGGATGTGCAAATGTTGGTCTGGTTTGGAATTGACTTCACCTGATTTTCAGACTTGCAAAATGTGGATCTGTTTTGTGGGGAATGTGTGTCTGAATGTTGAGATGTTTCTTGAGGGACAGGGAATTCATCACCCGCAACTACATGGATTTGAAGGCCCTCAATCCCACTCTCCCCATTTTGATCCGGGAGTGCAGTGGTGTGCAGCCTCGTCTTTGGGCACGTTATGGTGAGTACTTTAGTACACTATCTATAAACTATCATGTCATCAATCTTTTATCCTATAAGCAGCATGATCCTAAGTAGTCCTGCCTTGAGCCTACAATCAAACACAACATGTTGGACATTGTCAGCAGCACAGCTTGAGGTAGGAAGGTGAACCTTTTGCTTTGAAATCCTGAGACATATGACCCAACATTGCTACACTATTCTGCCAACTTGTTTGTAGAAACTTGACAGGAGCTTCTTCTTTCAGTTTAGATAAAGTTTGACAAATAGGACCATGCAGAAACATGTCTCGGGGGAAGTGATAGCACATGAATCCCAAATTATTCCAAAAATGGTTCATGACAACAGGAAGGTATCAGTTACTTCAACATTCAGTTTCTTGGTAACTTTTCCATCCTTCTCTGTGCACAATTTCCTATAATGTTATACATGAGATCATAGTGCTGAGGTTCAGGTTGGTGTTGGCAGATTATGGGGTGGAGCGAAGTGTTCCACTGGATGGATTGACTGCACATGAGATTGATGTGAAGCTGGAGGAGCTTGTGAGAAAGGGGGTTCCAGAGAGGTAATGATTTATGGACAGTTGAGTTCTCTCTGCAATGCACTTTATTGGAGCCTGTATTTCAAATTTTTGGGTGCTCAGTTCTGAGGCAGTGGGCTCCTGTAATCTGCTCAAACAAGGTATAGTGTATTGTTCATCTGCTCCAATGCAAATCAAGGACCTGTGATGTTCTACTCCAGTTTTTCAACATGAACCATTTGTTGGTCAAGTCTATGTTAAGCATGTTATGCATCATAATAATGTCCCATGACGTCAAAGCAATTGTTAATGTGCAGCACAGTGTGCAGAGCCATGATTTGCTTTCCATGTGAACTTTTTGTCATTAGCTATGCCTCATGAGTGCTGTTCAACATGATCCTGTTGCTTCTGGGAATGCAACAGAAACTCAGGATGCAGAATTGTACATAATTGTTTGCCCTACATTCTGAGCAGATCTATTCTTATATACTTAATCTACACCTGCTGTGTGAAGTTGATGAAGGCAACAGGAGTAATGGCAACTAGTCACTGCCATTCATGAGGTTCCCTGGTCGTGTGTGTCCAGTAGTCTCTGCAAGCATGAGTTGCAGCTGACCTTTTCTGGGAATCTAAACAGTTGCAGACTATGTATATTGTAATGGGATAGTAAGCAGGGCATTGTTCTGAAATTGGGAATTGTGACCAAAATGACGCCCTCTTTAACACAGACCTCAAGGTCATCCTTACTGCATTTGGGTATCCTTGCTGTGAGCTGATCATCCTTTCCCTTATTAAAGAGTTTAGCACCAATTGTTTGCAATGCTCTTATTTCAGTCCTTTGCATATGCACAACCCTAAACCCTCTTCTTTCATTACTTCTCATGTCTGCTTGTAGATGGGACTCCGTCACATCAGCTGCATCCTGAGCACACTTGACCTTCCTGGCTGCTTGCATGTGCTTGTCCATTAAGCAGGGTCTGTTCCTGTGTATATGCCCGAGGGAGTGTACAAGGTGCTTTGTGTGAAATGTGTGATGAAAGGAGGTGGCCTGAACGCAAGCCCCAGAATCTGGGTCAATATGTAGTACAGTATAGAGTGAGTTCATATGGTCAAAAGTTGTGAATTGGATGAAAATCTGAAGATCACTAGTGATTTCTGATTCTGGGAAGAAAATGGGTACCATGTGCAGATGGTGAGGTTTAAAGGGTTAAGATGCTGGAACCTCTCCACAAGCAGATTCATAGCTTTGTCAAAGCTTTTCACAAAACTGTCCACATTGTTCGGGTTCTAGCAAGTCCCTCGCAGCACATCAGCACCAATAACTTCCTGTGAAAAATAGACATGGGAGAATTGAAGCAACCAAATTGCAACAAGAAAAGTGTAATATATATCAGCTATAGATGAGATGTTGCAAATTCATTGAGCTTCATCCTTGAGATTGGTGAATGCTTTTGTCCGTGAATTCGTTTTAATGTGGTGTTAACAGAAAGTGTAAATAAATCATGTCTTGCAAATGACAGTGGTTGAGGAATTCAGCACATGGAAATTGCCAATTGATAAACAATGGTTGCATACACATGCCCCAGGGCATGGTGGTATACCATAGACAATCAGTTCCATGGAACTTGTGTGCAGGAAAGACATGGAAGGTGCTGCAGGAGTTGCTGGGCTTCCTCCTGCTGTAGGAAGGCACTGAGGCTGCCCATAATTTTCAGTCTACCCATCATTGGATTCTCATGTTCTGTTTTGGTGCTCAGAAGTATTGGAGATTTGCTTGAGAGGTCAGAAGAGACAGAGTGTGTGTGTGTGTGAGAGAGAGAGAGAGAGATGGCTCTTGAAAAGTTCTGGGTGCAACTGGTAAGCTTTGTGAACTCTGCAGTGTTTCATAGTACAAGAGAAAGAGGTGACAAACATGTGTGATGAAGACTGCAGGCCCCTTGAGTTTCTTTTGGGATTTCCCTTCATGCTCCTTTCATTCATCTTGACCCTCATAGTCACTATCCTCTGGATCATCAAGCAAGTTTCCTGTTTATCTCTCTCCTTCCCACTTGAACCCACCCTAATTTCCACTCAGGATTAGAGAGTTGCAGGAAATTTGCAAGCATTGCAAGGGTATCTCACCCCACACAAGCTTTTCCCAGTTTTTCTCCATCTAATTTACAACATTCTTTTGGGAGACCATTGAGATAATATCCTTGTGTATGCTTTAATAATTGCTTGAATAACTGGTTTCCATCCCCAACTTGAGGTCTAGAAACATCTAGGACATTGCAAGATGTGCATTTTCTGAATGCCAATTGCAAACATCAGTGAGACAATTTATGTAAACTGTAAAGAACTAGTGCATGCTTTTTGAGAATCCTGTAGCAATGAAGTTGGAATATTGTTGCAGCACATCTCTGGCAAGTTGTTGTCCATGCCCTCTATCCTTAAAATACTCACAGAATTCTCAATAAACCTCATCAAAGTGCCCATCGCTGTTGTGAGATGGTTGACAGGGCAGATTCCTTACTAAAACTCTTAACTTACTGCTCCTTGCAACACCAAGTCCATTTACATCAATCAATTGGGTTTTCCACTTGTACTCCTACTTCAGATCAGTAACAATTTGGTAGTAGATCAGTGTTGATTTAATGAAACCTTCTTCTGTTCGCCTCTTCTTCTGCAACTGTGGAGGCTGCTAAAGATCACAAATGCTGTTGCTAGTCAATTACCCAGAAATGGATTTACTAATGGAGATAGTTCCTAAGTCACAAGGCAACAAATAATTGAACTATTGAGTTATCAATCAGTTCATACTTGCAGGCAAGGTGTTCTACTGTTAGGTCAATTCATGTCTCTGCAGTGTCACCACAAAACAGGATCCTATTGCTTTAGTGCCAGGGAGCTTGCCACTGAGATAACACCTGATGCACTTCCTAAAATTAGATTTTAAGTGTAATCCATGATCTTAATACATATCAGGTGAGACTCCATCTTCTTTTGTCAGTCCATTCTGAATAGTTGGAAGCTATTTAGAATCATGAAAATACTTTTCCATGGAATAATCCCTGGTCCAGAATATGAGAATTTGGACACAATGTGTTGAAAAATTCATCCACTGACAACTTAAGTTTGAGAAAGTACATCTCAATTTACTTGCTGATGCTTTTGACTACTCCTCTCACATCCATAAGACTTCTGAGTAAAAGTCATGGTTATATGAATTCCTTGACTTCCAAGTCAATTGCTAAGAAACGGATAACAATATTGAGCAAGTTGCCAATCTTTGAAGCTTCTGAGTATGCAACCCACCTTTTGGACTCAACCAATTTGTCTCAATAGGTGACAATATACTCCAGTACTACCCACATGTTGGATGCAAGGAGCTCAACTAGAACCATGATGCAACAATGACAACACAAGAAGAGAAATTTATGTCTTCTTATCCAAATGGTGCTGGTTCACTATCTCTCAAATTTCAAAACCACCTTCTTTGAAAAATGATTCACATCAACAAAAAGTAAGGCAGGGTCATACCCCAACCCTCCAGTAGGAGAAAGAATTTGGACATTCTCTGTTCAGTAACATGACTAGCAACTCATATTGTTCACTTGGTGACAAGGATAAAACTCCCTGAACACTATTAGCTTAAGGCTTTCTCAATCTGGCTGGTGACATCCTTTGCAGGTTTCTCAGCTTGCAGGTCTACAACAATCCCCTTCTGCAAATAATACGCAATCACCTACACCCATACAGAATTGGAAGTTAAAAAGAGATAAGAGAACCCTCATTATTACTGTAGAAGGTGAGCTCATTCTGATCAATCATGTTGCACTGCCTGGTGGAGGTGAACAATGAGAGCAACACTTGTACTCAGAACAGTCCTTGAAAGTACTCAGATCCAAAGACCCTCTCCCTGTTGTGTACTTTTTGTTCAAATCATCCTTGCAGTTCTGTAATGAGTCCAATAAGCTATAAGACTCCACCTTTGATATCTTCAAGAACAAGAGGTTCTTAACTAAGAGCCTGCTACCAGCAGAAGGTTTATCCAAACTGTTGGTCCAACTGGTTCTGAAAATGACAGAAATGTCACTTTTTCTGGTTGTGCTTGTTCTGTTGGAAGGTGTGGACACAAAAAGATACTGGGGGTGAGTTAGACAAACTTACAGGCGTAGTCTGCTTGTGAAATGCATCCAGCCTGCTCTTGAGCACCTCCGCAGTATCATCCTTGCGCTGTATCAATGGTTCCCCGGATATCTGACCAGATAGTGAAAGTAACTCAATGTCATTCTTATACCAGGGAGGGTTAGACCAAATTTGGCCACAGACCAGATAGAAATAATGCACACTGAAAACAACCACTGAAGTATATGAAGCTCCTTACATCATCAATACCAGGGACCTTTGGAGGGGCAAACTTGGAGTGATATGAACGACCACTCGCAGGGTGAATCCACCGCCCAGTGATTCTTTCTTCCAGAACTGAGTCTTCAACATCGAAATTAAGCACCTTATCCACTTTATGTCCCTGCTTCTCCAGCATAGCATCCAACTGGAACACCAACAATACACAGGATGAACGATGATGACATTGGCAACATGTGTAGTATGAACTCTTCCATGATCAGAGTGTCTATCTGGAACCTTCCATTGCAACAGAAAATCACCAAGGGGGAACAAGGCAAAGACAAAACCTTCTCAGCTTGTACTACGGTGCGAGGGAAGCCATCCAAAATGAATCCTTTTGAGCAAGAGGGCCTCTTCAGAGCTTCATCAATGATACCAACAACTAGATCATCTGTCACAAGCTCACCCTGCCCATTCCCATTTGGCATTAGATCCAGAGTGATTTGGATGCCATCTAAGCTTGTCTGTAAAACCATAGAGAGCAAAGAGAAAGACTATGCAGCGATAGGTCTAGATTGATTGCACACCTTGTCCATGGCTGTCTTGGCTTGCAGCCCCAAGGGTGTTTTCTTGGCCACAGCAGCACGCAGCATGTCACCAGTGGCTAGATGACACAGACAGAAATCTTCCTTGATGATGGGGGATTGGGTCCCTTTCCCACAACCAGGTGGTCCTGCAAACCCCACAAATATTATCAACCATTCATGGAAGACACTCTCCATGAACCATCACAAAGTGTTACACCGGGGCAGACACCGCTTACAACCAGGAGATTGTACATGCAACCAAAAGCAGAAGGAAACACAGAACAAGAAACCTAAATCTACCCAACCCAAGAACACATTGTCCATCAGCATCAAAAGCGCTAGATACACATCATGGGTTTTGTTGAACTGTGCGCAAAACTAGCCCCAAAAAAACCGGATCCAACAAAAGAAGAAGCAAACAGCAGCGAACAAACACTAGGCTCTGGCAAAAATGGAAGTACCAACGAGAATAATGCGTTTCTCCGGCTTGGGTGCACATTTCATGCGCCTCAGCAACTCCGAGAACAGAGACTCGTTGGGAACATCCTCTAGCTGCGCTGCAGCGGCCATGACCACTTCCGGCTCCTGCACCCCAAAGGTACGATCTAGATAAACATGGGGTTGTTGTTGTGATGAAGGGCGAGGCAAGGGAGGGCAGTAGTGTTAGATTGCTGCTGACCTTGACAGGAGTAGTGCCGCAGTAGCTCTAGTAGCGCGGTTGACGATTCACAGGCTTTGCGAGAAAAGCTTTGCGCGTGTGTCTACTACGCACGACCGCGCGCGCGATGTGCGCGTCCTTGTTGCAACCACCGTTCGGGGACCTGTGGAAATTCCCCACTTTGACGGGAACAGGAAGACCTGGACTTTACGTCCTTAAGTTGGACTATCTCTTGTTCTTCAGTTATTTTTGGCCCACTTGGTTTAATACGTATATGGTTTTTCTTTTTTCTTTTTTTCTTTTTTTGTTTTTGTTTTTCTTTTCCTACTTTCAAATCTCATAACTTTTTTTATTTCTTATCCATTTTAAACAATTTAAAGTGTTATAGGAACATCACTTGAAGTTTTACGAATTTTACGAATCATTGGGTAAGGCCCGGGGGTGGGAGTGTGCATGTGGGAGTGTCCATCATTTTGCAATTCCCTTTCAAAAGTTTGTGCAACCTCCACCATCATTCAAGAGGTGATCATTGCAATCAATACTCAAGATATTTTGAGTCTCAAATATCAAGCATTAGATGTTTAAAGGGAATTTTTTTTCAATGCCTCAATATGATGTATAGTGCAATTTGCAAGCCATTCACAATTCATTGTTCAACATCATTGATAGTTGTGAAGATTATAATTTTACCCCAAGGGAGGCAATAGGCTCAAGGCTCAAGATTTTTAGAATCTTCAAGTTTGATGGCTAAGCCTAGTAGATTAATAGTTGATTCTAATTGTTAAGCTTTTGGGGGAAAGCATAGTTAAGAAGACTAATTGAAGTATTACAATTATAATTTTTCAATATTGTCAATGAACTTAAAATGTGAAATCATATTTTACATTAATAGGGTCATTTTTAAATTATTAAATGTTACAATAAACCATAATGGGAATCATACTAAATGGATGATTTTTTGTAAATAATAGATTCATAATGGACTTTTGAAATGATGACATTGTGTTTATCACGCAAAGAAAATGATAATTTAAAATTTAAAAACTATGTCATAGTAATGTCAAAATAAAACATAAAAATAAGCCACCATTAAATCAATATTTAAGAGTAAAATGCATTGAAACTTTCCCAATAAACAAAAATAATAATAATTTTGTTTAGATGCCATGATTTTCATCATGGGTCTAATTGAGGTAAAAAGAACCAATGGTGATGTCCTAAATCATGTTGTGACAAAAAATTTACAATATAAGCATTGTGTTTACACAATGTTTAAATAGTTTTTTACATCATTTCACAATGTTTTTTATGTTTAGTATGTATTGTATTTGGGATTTTTTTATTGTTGAAAGGTATTTAATATTTATTGGATGACTTTGAAACTTATTTTGATGTTAAAATAGTGTATTTAACAAGTGGGCATGCAAATACATCACACAATTTTCAACATTAACTTTTTTAACTTGCAAACACGTCAAATAAGCATCAATTATAATAGCATCAAGGCTCCTATTTCATGATTTCACTTTCATTTTTTTGTTATTTATAGCCCATTTCACATTGAAATATTCAAGCTTTCACATGGATTTTTGGACCAACCACATGTCTAGTGATATCTATTGGGTGACCTACTAGTATTTTTTACCAAAAAAATAAGGGGTAATTATAAGAATTGTAGTTTGATAATTGCAAAAAAATTAATTAACATAATATATGAACTTTCCAAATTCCAAATTGTCAAAAATGACCCACATAACCATTTTTTTACTTTTCTAACTTTAATTTCGATGATGATTAGTGGGAAGTCACACTAACAAAGTTGTCGAACAAGTTGCAATGGCAATGGGCATTTCCCAAGCTCTAGGCTCCAAATTTCTTCCAATGGTCAACCATCATTTTTCAAATCCTAGCAACCTATAGATTTCATGGAAATAGGCTTCATGACCTTCAAAGTTTGAGCATAATGCACATTGCAATTAAATTTTACACATAGTTATTAACAACATATGTTTTGATTGAAACTTGTGTTTTTATCTACAACCATTTTGAGTTTTGACATTCTAGCAAGTTTTAAACTTCATCATTATAAAGTTTAGATTTTAGAATTAAAACATGTGTTTGTAAAATTGATCAATGATTCAATTGGAAGTTGAAACTTTGAGGTTGTTAGAATTTAGGGTTTGAACTTCACTATAAACTTTTCAATATCTATTGGACATGGGTGTTTTGGGGACCAAAATTCATTAACAAATTTTTTTTGTGGGATTTAACATATTCATGGTCCTTCATCTTTAAGGTGTTCAAATTGTTTACAACTTTTACACACATGCTTAGATTTTTGTATTTTGAAATCATGGTTTCATGGGCATGAAAATTATGAAAACAAATGGTGAAAATATAAACTTAAGTTTAAATCCAAACATAAAACATTGAAATCAAAACAAAACCATAACATTAGAAAAAAGTTTCAATTTGTGACTATAATTTATCACTAAAAATAAGTTACAACCAACATGTACAATCACTAGTACAAAAGTGGGGTGCAGTTCATTAACTTAAATCACTATGGGACCTTAAAAGTGAAATAAATGCATTGCATTTTACTAATTTCACCTTGATGAAAGTTATTTCACTATAATATCATTATACAAACATCATGTTTCATTACTAATTAACATAATTCATTATTATAAAAAAATTTGTAGTAAATAGTTTATTTCTATTTTTTAATATTATATATATGTTTTTTTTTCATTATATACCCTATATTATTTTTAACTACTTCAGTTATTCTAACTTATACCTTATGTTATTATAAATTATTATAAATTATTACAAATTATAAACTATTATTCGTTATTTTACATTAAGGTAACCAAACTGATTTATTATAAGCTTTTAAGTTATTTTAAATTAAATTATTCAATAAACCTTAAGTTATACCTTAGGTTATTATATTTTAAAATAATATATATTATTTCAAATTATATTTTAAGTTATTCAAAGTCATTATATTTTATGTTATTATAAAAAAAATTATCCTAAGTATAATAACTTTAAATAATCTAAAATATAATATAATAAGATAAAGTAAAATAACTTGGAATATAAAATAATAACCTATGAAAGTTAATTTTAAATACCTTACAATATAATAACTACCGATAGCATATGGTTTTATAACATAGAATATCCAACAATAATTTATAATAGAATCACCAATAATCGTAATATAACACATAATAACCAATAATAACCACTAATATAATAGCCATTCATAACAACCAATAACCACCAATATCCACTAATAGATTATCCACCAATAGCCAGTAATATAATAACCATTGATAACAACTAATATCCAATAACAAAATATCCACCAATAGCCAATAATATAATAGCCACCAATAATCATAATCATTAATAACCATTAATAGAATAACCACAAATAGTCATTAATAAAATTACCACCAATAGTCATTAATATAATATAACCAAAAGCCATTAATAAAATATTAACCAATACCCACCAATGAAATAGCTATTAATAGCCATTAATAGATTAATCACCAACAACCATCAAAAAATAACCACTAATAACCATTAATAACAACCAATAGCTATTAATAAAATAACCACAAACAACCATCAAAAAAATAACCACTAATAACCATTAATAACAACCAATAGCTATTAATAAAATAACCACAAACAACCATCAAAAAAATAACCATTAATAACCATTAATAACAACCAATAGCTATTAATAAAATAACCACAAACAACCATCAAAAAAATAACCACTAATAACCATTAATAACAACCAATAGCTATTAATAAAATAACCACAAACAACCATCAAAAAAATAACCACTAATAACCATTAATAACAACCAATAGCTATTAATAAAATAACCACAAACAACCATCAAAAAAATAACCACTAATAACCATTAATAACAACCAATAGCTATTAATAAAATAACCACAAACAACCATTAAAAAAAAAACCACTAATAACCATTAATAACCACCAATAACCATTAATAAAGTAACCACTAATAACCATTAATAACCACCAATAACCATTAATAAAGTAACCACCAATAACCATTAATAAAATAAACATTAATAGCCATTAATAAAATAAGCACCAATAGCCATTAATAAAATAAGCACCAATAGCCATTAATAAAATAAGCACCAATAGCCATTAATAAAATAAGCACCAATAACCATTAATAAAATAAGCACCAATAGCCATTAATAAAATAAGCACCAATAGCCATTAATAAAATAAGCACCAATAGCCATTAATAAAATAAACACCAATAACCATTAATAAAATAAGCACCAATAGCCATTAATAAAATAAGCACCAATAGCCATTAATAAAATAAACACCAATAGCCATTAATAAAATAAGCACCAATAGCCATTAATAAAATAAGCACCAATAGCCATTAATAAAATAAGCACCAATAGCCATTAATAAAATAAGCACCAATAGCCATTAATAAAATAAGCACCAATATTCGTTAATATAATAACCAACAATAGCCACCAATAGAATAGCCACCAATAGAATAGGCACCAATAACCATTAATAAAATAACCATCAATAGTTAATGATAAAATAATTACCAATAAAATAACCATTAATAACCAATGATAGAATATGTACCAAAAGTCATTAATAATCACTAATGTCCCTAATAAAATAATAACCATATATTAGAATTGCTTGGGATTGCAAGAAAATAATAATAGACAAAAATAATTTAAGGTGAAATAACCTATAATAACTTAAAATTGTCAATAATAACACAAGGTGAAATGGCCTTCAATAGTTAAAAATAACCAATATTAATGTCACATAATCGAAAATAGCCTCAAATGAAATAATTTAGAATAACCAAAATTAATTTACAATAGCTACAAGTAGCCTAAAGTGAAATAATTTACAATAGCCAAAAAAACTTACAATAATCGAATATAATTTAAGGTGAAATAAATTAAAATAACTTAAAATAACCAAAAGTAGCTTAAGGTGAAATAGTCAAAAATACCAAAAATAATTGAAAACAACCATAAATAGTCATAAATAATGTAAGGTGGAATAATTTAAATGAATGAAAAAATAACTATATAATAATTGAAAGTATTTAACATAGGTAGTTTTATTATATTAACAAAAATCTTATCCATTTACTAAACATTTGTTTTTTCAAAAGAATGGTCGTTGAAATGTTATTGAATAATGATATTCAACTTTTTTTGTTCAAATGATTTTACATTTTCAAAAAAAATTAAATGTAATTATGTGCATTATTGAATTTTTAAAAAAAAATGAACTTAAATCTTTTCATTTAAACAAAATCTCGATAAGATATGAATTTTCAAAGTTTATATTTTGATAATGTTTAAAATGAAGTATTTGATAAATAAAATGTAATGTAACGTATTATCATAAGAAATGAGGTGGCTTAATCGTAAGGGTGTTTGCCTCCATTTTAAAAGTCAAGGAATCAAACCTTATAAGTGGTGTTATGTGTGGCAACAATGTTAAGGTAACCAAATATTATCTGATTTAATTCCTTAGAATAGGTGTTTAGGTTGAGTACGTGGCCTTCTTACATAGGTTAGGTTTCCTACCTCATTTAATTAACGTGTCAATAAAGCATAGGTTGAAGACCACGAAATTATCAATAATATTATGTATTAAATAATTTAATTTTAATTGATTTTCATGTTGAGTAATTAATTAACTAACAAGTGAATGGTTGAATAAATTTGCATTTCACTTGAGAATAACATTGTTTCATTAGGTTCATTATCCGTAGCAATTGATTTTTGTTCACTAGGAAGTTAATTAATTTCACTAAGTAAAAATGTCTAAATTCATTCAAAATCTAATAAAACCCATAGTGAATTAGGACGCGTTTTGGTGTAATGAATTAAATTTTCGTTAATTACATAAATGAAGTCGCATGCAACACTTAGTTATAAATGATGACTTACCATAATGTCATCACATTGCATATAGATTATGTATACAGTTAACATATACATCTTAATCATTTGACCATTAGTATAAAATTTACAATTATTAACTATTATTTGCAACTATGTTATAACCCATTACATAGTGCCATGTGGCAACATAATAAAATAATTTTAATTATGTTTTAAATTACATATTGGATTATCATCATCTATTTTGGATGGTGTTAGATCATGCCATGCGGCCCAATAAAATTTTGCCACATGACATGTTAATTGAATTTGGCCAAAATACATTTAAATCAATATTTAGGTAGGTATATATGTACGTAGGTAAGTAGGTAGGAAAGAAGGTAGGTGGACTAGGTAGGTAGGTGGGTAGGTAAACTAGGAAATAAATATGTAATTATTTTTATTTTATTCTAGGTTTATCCTTTAGGGTTAAGCCTCTTTAATTAGCTCATCCCAAATTACATATGTTTTTAAATTTAAAATGTAAAACAAAAGACTTTTTTTATATACTTTTAAAATATGGAAATGGAAGACAAATCATATGGGATAAAAAATTTAGTTGCAACTTAATTTACAATTAAGTTTAAATGAAGTTGTAATTAAAATTTTTGTCTCATATCCTTTGTTTTTTTTTTCAAGTTTGTAAACTATGCATCTAATAGGTAATTTATTAACTAGATATAACTAATTGATTAACTAAGCATTAAATAATTGTTTACCCACTTACAACCTAGCTATTATTCATTACCACCTACAGATACTTATTAAGTAATAACTAGTAATAGCATAACTATTTAAATTATTGGATAATAATAAATTTCAATAATTAGTAAATTTAGTAAGTAGTTGAATAATAAATAATTATATTTCAATAGAAATTTTATTATAATAAATATTACTATGAAAAAATTAATCAATTTGTAATTAATATTAATTAATATTTATATTAAATGTAGTAGGTACGTACTAACAATTTTTAGGTAAGTAAAATAATAGTCACAAGCAAAATAATAAATTGAAACGGATGGTGATTAGTTGTAAAATGCCAAAACATAGTTACAAATGACGTTTAATTGCAAATTGAATTGTTGCATAATACAATATTTCTTATAGCGTAAGAAGTTTTTTTTTAACATGAAAAATGCAAACCAAAATGTAAAAAAAAATATTATGATAAAACATGAAAATGTAAACATAAAAAGAATAGAACAAGGTTATGGAACAAAATCATACCCCAAATTAATGTTGATTAGATTGAACATAAAGTGGATTTAATCTTTAGTTATAGCCCTTTGAGAACCTGACTTGTGAAAATTTCTATGCAAGTTTCCATATGCCCACCAACTAAGGAACCTTTTTGAAAGGCTTCATAAATGTGAATGAACTATGAATTAACTAAAACTAAATCGAAACTGAACAATGAGTGAGCTATGAATTCACTCATAGTAATGAATAGGGAGTGAATAGGGAATTAATTACAAGTTATGTAATAATGAACCACAAATTATCTATAAATGGACTACAAGTTAACTACAAATGAATTATGAATGCATGATGAAATCATAGATGGAAATCCATGTGAATGAATTGCATTCATGATGTGATCATATCCAATATTGGCGTCCATCACACATGGTAACATTGAAACAATCTTTTAATATTTGTTTCTTTAAAACAAATTTCCATCTTTTAAGGTTGAATATGTAGTTTAAATGCAAACAAACATTTGCATTGCCATCTTTAATAATTTTGCACCTTCAATTTTTGATTTTCCATCTTTTAAAAATCAGACAATTATTGTAGATACAACATAAAATTTGAAAAGGAAACTAAACAAAATATGATGTCCATTGCAAGTACTTACAAAATTCATGAGCGAGATTTAGAACCTAATCTTGAACTTGAAAGTTTTAACGAACAATGAGAAGCCAAACATTGGAATAATGTGAATAAGGTTATCCATAAGATGGCTAAACCTTTAAGCAAAAATAATATGACCCTTGAGGATGTCATATCATTCCTAGAGTCTTTAGAAAAATTGTATGATGAAAATTACAATGAGGTGGAGCAAGTTAGGGTAGTCATGTTGATGTTCATCACAAACTTACCAAGCTTTATAGGCTCGTACAAAATTTGTACAAAATCTAATTTTCATAGGTTTGTATAAAAATCGCACAAATTTCATGTTATGGTTAATATGAATGATATTTGTATATATTCAATATCTTAAATATTTAAACATATGAGACATTGCTTTTGAATGACATATGTGAATGTGAATGTTTAATACACAAAAATTGCATAGTTTTATCCAAAAATACATCATGATAATTGCACATATTTAGTTAAAATGTAAATCGTACGTACTTCATATCAAAACATCATAAATAGAAAAGACATATCGTTTATATAAAAATAACATGTTTTTCATGACATTTTTTCATTTTGAAGCCCATAAACTTTGCATGGACATTGTTTTATGATTTTCACATGGATTTTATTGAAATTTTGTGATATTGTAAGTTTGTGATAAGTTACAGGGTAAAGCCAAGATATGGTGGGGGAAAATGAAAGTGGATCAAAAAGCCCATGGCCAACCACAAGTGAATATTTGGGTAAAATTTTAATGGATCTTCACTACCCAATATATGCCAGAGGATTATTCTGCTCGTATGAAAAAGGAATTAATCCAACTAAAGCAAAATCAAATGGTCATAGTGGAATATAAATAAAAGTTTGATGAGCACATCATTTATTTTTCTTCTTTAGGGGAATTGGACAAAGTGTGCATTTTTGTGAATGGGCTAGATGACCATATTAGGTTTATGTTTAAGGCCTTTAGTCCCAAGACTGTTTTTGAGGCCTATAAGTTAGCCATAAACTTTCAGACTTGGAATAAAACTTATAGGAAAAAATTCAGAAACATGGAAAAATGTTTAGGGTAAAAACTAATATCCCTTATATTTAAGCCCATAGGGGAAAATGGAAGAAGCTATGAAAGGTTTGGAAACTTTGCCTAGGGGTGAGATCAACATCAAAGACCCCACCTAGGCTTAATGAAATGGAACATGAAAACCATCAATGCAAAGGCTTGTGTTTTTATGCCAACAACATGGGCATCAATCTTTCCAGTGCCCAAAAAGGCTTCACAAGGCAATAGCCCTTCATCTTATAGCCTTTAAGGAAGGCATATAAACAAAAAACCATGGGGCAAAAGACAAGGGGCCTATTCGAATGTCAACATCCATATTGGAACAATTGGTGATAGGTAGATGCAAATTATAGTGGTTCAATATTGACAGAAATTACACTCCCTACAAGTCCATGTGATTTTTTAAAAAATGATCCAAATGGACATGGTAGTTACTTTTTAAAATGTTATTATTCTATTATTTCAATAATATTTGTTCAATCACCTACAAACCTTCCCAAATCTATGTGAAAACTTGATTTAATATAATTGATTTCATTTTTTAATTTGGAAATCTTAAAAGGAAAACCCACAAAATTCATTAAAAAATGTTCGATATAAAATGTTCAAAAAATATGTTTTTGGGACAAAAAAATTGGAAAAAAAAAAAACAAAAATTGCACATGTCATGTGGACTTATGAAAACATGGTCAAATTTTAACCAATCAAGAGTCCTTAATTATTAAATGGTTAAGGTTTTTAAAGAAAAGATTCCTCATATGAGTTGATCATCTTGTATTACATTATATATTGAGTCCCAATAACAAATTTGGAATGTGAATCAATATAAGTTTTTCCATTTTGTGATGTTCTAATCAGATGACCAATCCATATTTTTCAACCTCAAAAGTCCATTACTACTAACAATTGAATCTTTTATCAATTAATAACCACATAATTATCTTCATAATGAAATTATTAGTTCAGATCAAAGTCCCAATTAATGGATCTAAGGATATATTAATTACCATATGCATTTGAATAAAGGGTACCCAAGGAAAAAACATTGTTTCATCACAAAAATGAGCCATCGTAGCTTGCATATACCCTAACACATAACCTTATTGTGATCCGCATTGAGGGGATAATTGCTAAAAAACTTACATTGGTGTTGGTGGATTCTAGTAGTATTCATAGTTTAATGTTTTAGGTTTTTGCTATTAGCTTGAACCATTCCATTGGATCCATGGATCCATGGATCCATACATTGTTTTATTACCCAATGTTCAATTCCATAGCACAAACCTTTTCATGAAAGATGTGCTAATATAATTTTCAAGATTGGAGACCTACATTGATTTTCAGGTTTAAGGGAAAAACATTTATGATGTCATTTTAAGCATACAATTGGCTGGACCTGGTGGATGCATGGGTAGCATGCAAACACAAATTGGTTTGTGATACAAAACCTAATGATTCTACCTTTGAACTTATAGGTATGCGAATCTTACTAATACCCTTGTATTTTTTGGCAAACGATTTTTAAAATGTATACAAAAGGATGTTGAATTGTTTACCATAAGTGTGGACAAGCCAATAAATGAACCCATGATTGAGAATAATTTGAATGAAACCCAATGGGAATTTTTTTAGAAGAATATTATGATGTTTTCCTTATAGATTTATTTGGCTTACCACCAGCCAAGGAAGTTGATTATTCAATTGTATTAATGTTAATGTAAAGCCCATTATTAGAGACCCTTACTAACTATCCTTTGTTGAATATGAAGAATTGAAACAACGATTAAATGATCTTTTAAATAAGGGGTATATAAAGCCAAGTAAATCCCTTTAGGGGGGGGTGTTCCTATCCTATTCGTGAATATGAAATATTGAACTTTAAGATTTTGTATGGATTATAAAAGATTGAACAAACTTATTATTAAAAATAAATTACCCTTACCTATAATTGATGATCTTTTGATAATTTGCATGAAACTGTGATATTTTCCAAAATAGATTTTAAAAATGTCTACCATCAAATTCATGTGAAGGATTAAGATGTTCCTAAGATGACCTTTAGAACTAGTTATGGGCATTATATGAATTTATGGTGATGCCATTTGGACTAATAAACACCCCCACACATGCATGTATGATTTTGATGAATTCCTTGTTTTAAAAATATCTAGGAAAATTTGTGTTAATGCTTTTGGATGACATTTTATTCTATTCCAAATCTAAAATAAAACACTCGGAGCATTTAAAGACTATACTTGAAGTCCTAAAATCTAACCAATGGTTTGAATGAACAAATGTGAATTTGGTGTACTACTTTGGATATGTAGTCTTGGATAAAGGAGTAATAGTTGATCCCAAAAAGATAAGGGCTATGGCTAAAAGGTGAAAGCACACAATGCCCCCCAAAAATTGTACTCACAAAAAATCAAAATTTTACATTTGGTTTTTTTTGGTACATGTGGATATCACATTTTGAATTATTTTTGTTCATTTCAAGTGTATTGCATTAATTTTGGATTTAAAGTAGCTTATTTAAAAAGGAACTTCAAAAAATATTTACAAAATTGAACATATGAAATATATTTGTGTTGAAAAAATACACGTCACAAAGTATGAAAAACTGCAAATATATTTCAAAATAAAGGTTATGGTTGGTTTTTTGTAATAATTTTTTTGGTGGTGAATGATATTGATGTGCATTAACTAAATTTAAGACCAGTTAGAAGTTTACAATTTTTGGTTGAAAATATATTCACAAAAGCGTTGTTTTGCACTTCTTGAGCAATAAATGCATAATAATAATTTTTTTTGGGAAAAAGCCATTACCTTAAGAAAAATGAGAAGATTTTATAGGTGGGCATTACAATTTTTTTCATTTTTCTTTGGTTTAATAATGTGTTATGAACCACAAACATGAAGCCTTATGGTTGTTGGAAATATGTATATTATATATTTTATGCACATTGATTTTATCCAATTTTCTTCATCTAACCATTGGATCAAGCTTAACTTTAATTCAAAATGAACTTTGAGTTCCAAAATGTTGTCATGCACATTCTAAAGTTCTTTTTTAAAATTATGTTTAGGGTTTTTAAAAAATGCCATCAAGATTTCAGTTTATTGCACACCTACTAGACTTGTTATACATCGTTTTTTTGGGTGAAAAGTGACTCACCCATAGTGTGCTTGCACCCTACATAGCAAATCCCCATGGTTGATATAGCAAAAGTGAGAAGCTTCTTGGGTTTGGCTAGTTATTATAAGTGTTTTGTGAAAAACTTTATTAAAGGGAAAAAACAATTCCTAGGGTATCCAATGGAACCTTAGTTGTGAACAAAGTTTTCAAAACTTGAAAAGTGACTTGACCTTTGTTTTGGTACTAAGAGTTATTAATCCCAAAGATGGGTGGGCTAGTATTATGCACTGATGCTAGTCCTTTAAAAATTAACGTAGACATGCCATGAAAAAATTAAAAACTATCAAGCATACACCTTAAATGGTGGGTTTCTATAGTAGTGGGTTTCTATACTATTGGCATTAAAGTATGTATCCTTAATTTTGAAGATTTTTGTGTCATAATTCTTTATGACTATCACAACATCCCAATAGCTATTCACCATGAATTTTAGAAGACTTATATGGTCATAAAAACAAATTATTTTTTATTAGACATGAAAGGGATATATGAGAATATGTGAAAAAATGTTTTGTGCGTTAAATAACTAAAGTTGAGCATATTAAGAACTCATGATCTCTACAACCATTGGTAGTGTAGAAATCCCAATAACAAGTGGGAATCCATGAACTTCATAGTGGGTTTGTTGGCATGATATTATTTTTGTGGTCATTGACTGATTCACAAAACATGCCCATTTTATACCTGCCAAATCCGTTGTGTTAGCCATTGATGTGGCAAAATTACTTCTTTGTGATTTTTTTTGTTTATATGGTTTGGCAAAAGAAATTATTTGTGACTAGGATTTCAATTAATAGATTAATTTTGGGTTACCTTGTTCAAAATGTTGGGCACCAAATTAAAAATGAGTTGTGCATATCACCTTGAAACAAATGCCCAAACATAAAGAACCAATCATACTTTGGAAGACAAGAAATTATGTAGGGCATAAACAAGTGACATGGGAGTAATACCTATTTTTATGGAATTTGCTTATAATGTAAGTTTGCATTCCTCCATCAAAACCAACCCATTTTATGGCATTTATGGTCCAAAGTGTTTAACTTCCCTCTCTATTTCAACACCCACTGGAGGGAGTTAATCAAATGATAGCCACCATGTAACATACTTTAAAATTGGTCAAAAATAGTATGCAAAGTGCTCAAGATTGAGCTAAATTTTATGTAGATAAAAATTGTACCCCTTGAAAATTTGAGGTGAATGATTGCATGTTTTTACGGGTCAAGCCTCAACATAATGACATAAAACCAAAGAAATGCCAAAAAATATCCCGTAGATTTTGTGGATCCTTTGTCATAACAATTTTTTTGGGGAAAGGTAGCCTATCTATTGGATCTCCCAAATTCCTTGTGAATCCACAATGTATTCCATGTTAGCTTCTTAAAAAGAAAAAATATCAAACCTCTTTTATGTTTTGCTTGCATTACCTCAATATTTGGATGAAGGGAACACCTAAGATGCGGCAAATACTTAGAAAGTTAATTACGACATGACATGCATGGAGGAGAATGTGGAGAAGAAAAAAATGAAGACTAGCAAAAGAGGGAGTTCAATGTAATTACTAATTTCTTTAGTGAAACAATTTTTTTGTTTTATATGTTATTTTTTTTGTTAAATACTATTTGTGTAAATTTTTAAAAACCTTTCACATAATCTGCACTTAAATCTAACCCTTTGGGCCTAATTTTTAACTTAAACATTTTATACACATAGAACCTAACATTAAAATGTTATTTTTAAGAAAACTTTCATGGACCTAACCTTAAACCATGGTTTTGATCTTAAAACTTAATTTATATTAAACACTCATGGGCACAAATTGTGTCCTTAAAACCTAATCCCTATATCACAACCTTGAATTTTACAAATCAAATGTTAGAACCTTAAGCTTGAAAATCCAAAACTTAAACCCTAAAACCTCAACCTCAAAACTATAAATTAAACCCTAAAACTTAAACCATAAAAACCCAAAACTTACACCCTGAACATAAAACTTTAAACCCACAACTTTTTTGTGTGTAAATCATTTTAGTACATGTTGTCAAGTTGATTAGAACCTACCAAAAAATGGTTGATGGATGATCGTTTGATGATTTCTCGAAGTGCACGACAATTTTGTAAGGAATGGTTGAATTGTTTGATAAGTAACCAAAACATGCCACATTAAAAAATAAAAAACTCACTTTCAAAAAGGAAATTCCACTTTATAAAACTCATTCCTCCTAATGTTAAAAAATGGTCAAAGGCTTTACATGTTATATCATTCATTGATGCAATGTTGTGAAGGTAATATAACAACATGGCTCAACTAAGTTTGAGATCATTCCAATATATTCAACATCTTAACATATCCATTCAATACATAAGATGATGAAATAACACAAATTGATAAATCGTAGAGGAAATATTTTTATATATCACCCATAAAAATAGACCTCAAATGGTGTTACAATTGCACACCAAATCAACAAAACCAAAAACAATGGGTTTAAAAATTAAGGTAAGTTTTTACACCACAATGGGCCATCACTTCTAACCCTACCCTTTTCTATAGCAAACCTTCTTCAAAATGTGAAGGCAAAAGCAATAAAAGTCATCAATGTCAAAATGAAAGAGTGGGTGAACTTTGGTTCATAGGATATTCTTTGGCATGTTTCATTTTTAGTCCTAAACACCAGTGTCTTTGGTTGATGAACATTAGGTTGACATCCCACCTTCAAGGTGTTGGGGAGGAGGGGGGGAGTACCTAATTCCTCCACATACATAAGCGTCTCTATTGGCAAAATTTACTTGTAAATGATTTTGCTTGATGTGTTCTATGATGGTGCTTATATGTGAAAGAAAACTTAACATTATGCATGGTAATGGAAATAGAGAATCACATCAATGAACTACAACCAACAAGTTGGTTAAAGAGGAGTTGGCTAAGATAAACCAACCTCTACTATTTACTACAAGAACAACATGGGAACTAGCCTCAACCCTTGCAAACAAGACAAGGAGTGGACCCTCTTGGTTATGAGGAAAGAATGTTTAAAAATCCCTCAATTACTTGACCATGTTCTTTGGACTTAACGCACGGCATTAGTTTTGTCACGCCTCAACATTCCTCATGCAATTGCTCACCAAGCAAAACTCTCCAACCCTCATAGTACAAAACTTTAGTCAACTTGGCAAGACAAAACACAGATGATGAAGAGGATAACAATGTAATTGAGTATTTGTGGAGCTCCTCAAATTGTACATCTTTTCAGAATTTATGAAGACTCTTAACAACCAAAGCACAATGGCTAATTGGCCATGATGCTTCCAAGCTATAATGGATTCAAATCATGACTAACATTCATTCTTCAAAGGAAATCCAAATCTCACGAGGTGGGAAGAGACAAATGAGAGAGGAACAAAGAGAAAAGCAAAGAAAGATTTGGAAGGCTAGATATTTTGAACTTGTGTTGGGATCACACAATGAAAGGAGCAACCAAATCAACAATTAGGAGCAAAGCACCAACATTGAAGCTTGCAATCTCACTTAATGGAATGTTGGGCATGGCTCTTTCTAGATGTTGTTCTCCCTTTCTTCTTCTAATGTTTGAAATCCTCAAACCATCAAAACACTAGACATCTAACTGTTCTCTCTAGTGAAAACGCAATAAGTTTGAATGATGTATCTCAAAGAGAACTCAAAAAGAAGAAGAAAAAAGCTTAAAAAACACACATTGAACAAAATCCCACAACAGGCAATTAAAAACTCACCTTCAGAAAGAAGAGAGAAAAAGAGGTAAAAATGTATTCTCCAGTTGCAACCAATGCCTGCAAATCCATCTCCAAGCTCCTCAAACAGTACTACTTTCATCTGCATAAACTGACCCAAGTCAATTGCCATCTCTACATCATGGTGCCAATAAAAACAAGTCTTCCAACAGAAATTATAAACAGAACCTCAATTCTCCTCAGATGCTTCGCTTGTAATGTAACACTGCTGTTTGTCAGAAGTCTTTTTTATTCTTCTTCTTCTTCTTCTTCTTGCACTCCATTGAGCATCTCCAAGACCTGTGATCTCTTGCACTTTGGAATCGCCGCCTCTTCTTTTTCTTCTTCCGCCACTCTCCTCAGATGCTTTGTGTTAGTGTTTATAGCAACAAGAACTACATCCAAGGTCGCATATGATTCTGGTTCACGCACATCGGCGAACTTGTTGTGTGTCCGAATCCTAATCCGAATCAATCGACGGAGAAGACAATGTGCGGGCGGTGATCGAATATTCGCAGCCATCCGGTCCATGCCTATCGAGTCTCATCCATGTACGGCACGTGTCATCAAGAACCGCGCATGGAAATCTAGAAATCTGCCGAGGAATCATCATTAGGTTACGGAAGACGCTTGTCGTTACTACTGTCGTTGCGAGGGATTGCGTCTCTCAGAGATTTCCATCTGTTTTGTGCTTTTGTGCGCGCGAGAGAGAGAAAGTTCTGAGAGAGTTCTCGAGTTCTCTGAGAGAGAGAGAGAGAGAGAGACACACACACACACACACACACACACAGACTTTTTTGAGAGCAAGAGTCGAGCAACAGCGATGGCTGGGAGTAAGACGTTCGATTGTCCGATCTGTTTGGAGCTAGCATACAAGCCAGTGGTGGAGGCATGTGGACACCTCTTCTGTTTCTGGTGTGTGCATAAATCCATGAACACGAAGACGGTGTCGCATTGTCCGGTGTGTCAGAAATCGTATGTTCATCTGCCTCGAATCTGCGAGCAGTTGCACCGTCTTCTGGGGAAAATAGCACCGGAGGAATATGCAAGGAGAGCCTCGGAAGTCGCGGAGGAGGAAGCGCGGCAAGATCAGTACTCTCCGCAGCTGGAAGGCAGTGGTTCCGTTTCCAGGCGGGACGTTTTCTCCGAACTACAGTGCAAAGCTTGCAATAAGCTTTTGTACAAGCCAATTGTGCTCAACTGTGGCCATCTTTTTTGTAAGACTTGTGTTTCTCAAGCGTCTAAGAACTGTCCGTCTTGTAGAGCTCATCATCCTGGACCTTTCCCACAGCCTTGTATAGAGCTTCATCAGTACTTGGAGTTCAATTTCCCGTTAGACTATGCCAAACGCGCTAAAGAATTGAAACACAGAGAAAATGAATTGCAATCTGTACCACAATTGGTCAACCATTCTGCTGGAGAAGACATTACCTTACAGAATCCGATCCATTCTGGGGTCGGATGTGATGGCTGTGGCATGATGCCCATTCTTGGCAAGCGATTCACCTGTAGTGATTGTCCAGAAACTGTTGGCTATGATCTTTGTGCAAGCTGCCATGCCCGGGGCAATAGTCTTCCTGGAAGATTCAACCAAAGCCATGGCCCTCATCACCGTATGGTGGAGAAGGAGAAGCAGAGGGAGAGACCTGAGATGCCTTGGATTTTACTTTGGAGTTGGTGAAGAAGAAGAAGACGAAGATCCTTTTGCATGATCTGAAAAACCAGGAGTAAGCTCTCATCATCATCATCATCATCATCTTCTTTTTCTTCATTTTCCTTGTATACCAATAATGCTTCCCATATGCACTACATCTGTTGTTTGCTTCTCTGTTTCACATAGAATGCAATCAGGTTTCACATCCTTTGTGCCATTTCTGCAGAGCAAACTCATTTTGTATATGCTTCATAGCAGTACTACTCCTGCTGCCTCTTTTCAAAGTACACAGAACCTTCACATTTGCTGCAAACTTTGTTGTGTTCATAGTATCTAGTGCTTCGTAGTAGTACTCCCACTGCCTCATTTCAACTAGCACAAAACCTTCACATCTGCTGCAAACTTTGGTATGCTTATAGTACCTAGTGTATCATTATCTCTTTTGAATAATCTTCTTACATCTGTGTAAGTCTCAATCCTTTCTACTGCAATGCCTTCTTCAGCACCACCTTCAGCAACAACCACCTGCACAGATTGTAAGAGAATGTTATGTGTCCAGGGTTAGGGTTTACTCCTGCTTTTGCTTTAAGCGACTTGTGTCGTGTATATTATGTATATGAATTTGTAATGAATATCCAATGCAGACGACCATTGTATCCCCATTTTGATGCAGCAAAGCTCAAATCGGTTCCTCAGCTGTTTGATTTCCTCACGCAGAATTTTGTGATCTTCTTCATAACATGTTTTGAGTTTTGCTGCAGTTCAGGAACCCTAGGGTGGGCTGGCTGCTGCTATTGTGCATGTTTATGTATATTGATTGTAGCGAATGTGCCATGTGTAGGATCATTGTAATCCCAGCTTTTGCTTAAGTGACTTGCATTATGTATATTGGGGTGTATGAAGTGTAATCAAGGTGCAATGCATTGGATCATTGTATCCCCAGTTTGATGCAGGGAGCCTCAAATCAGCTCTCCAGCTGTTTGATTCCTCACATGAGATTTTGTGATAGTATCTGTGACAATTTTCTTTTCTTGTTTTGCTGCTATTTATCAACCGTCAAGTATTTTTGGTGGCGGGGATTCTGCAGGTTTCAATGCTTCTCTTGAAAAAATCAAAGAAGAATCTTTGCTATTGCTAGCATTTGATTATTTTAGTCTGATGGATTACAATGTCCTGCAGTATAGTGCTCAGGAATGGAGTTATGAAATATGCTTGTGCTTACAGGGCTTGTCTGCAATTAATCCGCAAATCTGTTTGTTGAAAATTGCTCCATTGTATTGCACTTGATGAACTCTTACAGTATGCATTGAAGGTACTCTGCATCTGTTTGGCCCAAATTTGGTTTAATGTTTTGCACAAAAGAATTGCTTTAATGTTTTGCACAAATTTTGTGCAGATCATTATATTCTTTTCTACACCCAAGGTCAGGAGCTGATGAAGTCAGTGATTGGGAGCTGGTGATTCGTAGTCTTGGCCACTCATCACTGCTACTTGTTATGAGGTGATGGTCTGACACTTTGTGAGCCATTCTCACGAGGTTATGGCTGTGCTCAGTTGTCATGTATTCAAAGTGGTTTTGTGGAGATTTTTCTCTGCAATCTTATTACATATACTCTTAATCTGTTCAGCCTTTCTTTTGCTTCTTAAAAGAGGACAGCAACCATCAAGTGGTTGATGTCAAGTCATGCCTCCAAATAGTTTTTCAGTACAAAACGCTTTTGTAAATGACTATATTAGAACCTTTTGACATTGAAAAAGCTATGTGTGGTGTAGGTGGGCCCAATGCCCCAATGCCTCATGAGTCATGAGAGGAAAAACAGCTTTGTGACTGATTGCAGGCACTGCAGGAAAGGAGGAGAGGTGGGGTTACCCTGCAATCAATTTCTATTGTACGATCTCTTCTTTCCTTGACATCTATCTACCCTTGACCCATTCTTCCTGATTCAATAGTACATCATCATTAATAGCCTGCCTTTTTTCTTTTTCTTTTTTGTCCTTTCCATTGGATTTCTTAGGTTTTGATTCACTGCGTGTAGTGCTCTTGGTTTGACAGATTTTGAGAATTATCAAGAACTCTTGAGTGATGATTTTTGGCATTTTAAAAGTATTGGATAACTGTGAATTAAGTATACATTCATTAATGTTCAGTCTGATTTTGGCATTTGAAAATCTATTAGGAGCATTGTGACTGATTCTCGGTGTTTCAAGGGAAGGATTGGGTGCAAAGTTTTTTTTTTTTTTCCCATTAGTCAAATTTACACTAGAAAAAATGAAATCCCAATTTCCTCCAATTTTTTGGTTGAAAAAAAAACACTGATTGGGTGTCTGATTTTGGCATGTGAGAAATTTATTAGGAGCATTTTGAGTGAACCATTTGGGTGTGTCAAGGGAAGGATTGAGCGACCTCATGAGATAAGTACATTTTTTCATATGTTCTGTGGTCTGATTTGACATTATATTTGAAGGGGCTATGCTTGGCATTTCAAAGACAAGAGAAGCATGTGGAAGTACATTCATTTCTTGTAACAAAAGGTGTACAAAAGAGTTACCTAGTAATGAGGCTAGCAACTTGATTCCTTGTTCACCAATTTTCTATGACCCATGTTAGGTTTCAAATACTCTACTAAACTGAAGGTGTATATATGTGTATTATATGAATTAATTGATGAGTAATGAAGCGCACATGAGGTGTTTTAGCCTTGAAATCTCATACCATGTCTAATTGAAGGGTCAGTCATGGGTCAAAGCTTCAAAACAATGTGTTTCTATTTTTGTAATTATTTTCACAAATTTTGTCCACTATGCATGTTCCATGTCCCCTTTTATGATTGTTCATTGATCAATCATATAAAGTGGGCCCATGTGTTATTACAATTTCATTTATATTAAAGTATAAAGAGCAATTTTAGTACATCATGGGTCATCCACAATATATATGAGAATATTTTATTCTTTTGATTCTTCCCCCATTATATTGTTACACTTCCAATCATATATTGACTTAGGGAACAAAGTGTGAAGATATGCAATCATCCAAGGGTCATCATCATCTTAATTTTTAGTCTATCACATGTTGGTAAAGTTAAAGTTTTGGTTTTCTTACATTTATATTCTTTTTAGTCATGTATTCAAGTACATTTTATCCTATTGAGGCAGTGGGTGAGTCAAGGTGTGAAGGATTGTTTAGGAGAAATGTTTGGGACACTGAATGTGAAGCAATGAGGTTGTCAAAAACATTTAAGACAAAATGTAGAACTACAACATTTCATGAACTTTTGTCCATAACTTTGAGTATAAGCAATAAACAATTGGAGTTGTTTGATGGTGCTGAATTCAATAGAAAAGTCAAAAGATCTTAACCATTATGGCATGTTCTTAGCTTTGTCATCCTGAAAACAAGCCATGGATGTACAAGTGACACCAAGAAATACTCATGACTTGTGGATAGCAATGCCAAGGTATTCAATTTTGGTTGAATTGTTTCCAAAACATATGCATTAAAGAAACCAATGAATAGTTTTGTCCCCCATCAAGTTTGCTTGCCATCTATGAACATTAATATCAAGGTTCCCCTTCTACTTCACATTTTCAACCTGATCATAACATTTCATGTCATGAATTATGTCAAAATTTTGCAATGCTGAATGGGATGGGCAGTTGCCAAAATCTAGGTTTTGGAAACTTACTATTATCCTTCATTGCACATCATGTGATTTGAGGGTGTAATAACTAATAACTAGGTCAAGCAAAACTCCAAAAACAAAACCCTAAAATCCATGGAACTAGGGCAAGTATGAATTGATTCCTCTAACATTTCTAGGGTAGTTGTTGTTCTTTTGAATATGGGAGGCTCTGTGTTGATGTTAGAGCAGCTCCACTCACACACCCCATTTAGAACTGTACAAGTGTTTACAAGGACACAGTATACTCCTGCCACTGATGATGCCATAATGTTCCTTCTAATTAGTCTACCTAGTGATACCCGAAATAGGTTATATGCTTGGTATTCCTAGTTATTGCAGAGAAGCTGTTCAAACAGCAACAATGTATGGCATTAACCTGTTACCTCAAACATCTGCCCAACTGACTTCATCAGCATGGCAGTCAATGTCAATATATCAATGTCATATATTGACCCACCACACACAGTTTTGGTCACAAGACACACAGGAATGAACACAATCTGCCATGCTTCTGGCTAGCTCACTGAAGCCCAAAACAGAAGGAGCTGACCAGAGAAAACCCACAACAGAAGTAGAAGACTACAGAAACCCAAAACAGGACAACACCAAAGAAACCCATGACACAAGGAGAAAGACCAGAGACTAGAGAAACCCATGACACAAGGAGAAAGACCAGAGACAAGAGAAACCCAAAATTGAAGGAGAAAACCAGAGAAACCTGAAACAGAAGGAGAAGACCCAAGACCAGAGAAACCCAAAACCAAAGGAGAAGACCACAGAAACTGATAGCAGAAGGAGAAGACCAAAGAAACCAAGGAGGAAATTTCATACATGCCAAAAGTATTGAGCGAAGGTGAACAAACATGATCTTGCAAGAATTTAAAGATGTAATTTCATTGAGCTGAGGCAAATAGAATCTGTTAAATGGGATCTAATGATTATCATTTTAGTCAAGGAGTAGAACTGATGCAATAGCATCAAATAGGCTGTCAGATCCACAGAAACTATATTGAAGGAATCCATGCAAACTTTTTGTCCTGAAGAAATACGTCTTCTAACCAGAAAATGAGCACCTTGATAACAAACCATACATGAGTCCAGTGCCTACAGAGACAAACAGGTTCCCTCATTTGTTTTTACTTCTTGAGTAAGTTGAAAGTGTGACCCTTGTGGGGCTAGAAGGTACAGAATCAGATGATGCTTCAGAGTCTCCACTTTTCTTCTGAAAAGTAGGTGTCTCAGGAAGAAGTAAGGGTTCATAAACAGAGCCAAGTTCAGAGCCATGGTTGAATGTGGTTCGTGTCATGGATAAGGATACATCCAATGATTTTGTGGGTGTTTCAACTGACAAAGAATTGGTGTATTGATGCTCCAGCCGCTGCAACATGTTCACAGTGCTGGGTCTATACATGACACGGAAATACTTTAGGGCCAGCAATGGTCCCATACCTATGATCACTATAAGCTGCAAACCCAAAACATTTTCCAGGTCAGAAAGCATTAATATTCACAAATGTGCTGCAGGTGTCTGAAATGATGACAACATCATGACCCTTTGTACCCACCAATCTCACATAACTTCACAGACTTCAAAAACTAATTTTTATAAATCTGATAGTATATTGGGTGTATTCCCATTAAAGAACACCAAACAAGTTTGAGTCTCTGAAGGAGTGCCCACCAAAAGAGAGAGCCAATAGGCTGGTTGACTGCAGAGGCGAAACATGATGGTGTACATGCCAGAATGTTGCACCAGGCTCAGCAGCAAGTTCACCAGGTAAAACAAGACAACATTGCCCCACACTGCCATGTGCTGAAACCATGTAAATGAGCTGCCATGCATCAGATGATCCTGTCATTAGTATACCTTATTGGAAACAGCATTGACTGGGTATCAGATGACAGGACGCAAACCCAGATCTTCATGTTAAATAAATCACATGGCTTTAGAATTAGGATATATTATTTTTGTTGTAGTATTTGTATACACCTCAGCTAGACATTGCAACAGAAGAGATTTCTACAGATCCCTCTTACTTGGTTTCCAGTGCAATAAGAAAGGCCTGTAACCAGATGCAGCCAGATAAAGCCACCATGGATGTCTCTGCAATTTCACTTTTCTCATAGGCATACACATTTACTGTCACCAGAAAAACCACTGCTCCCTGAGACAAACAAAGCATTTTTGTGAGCACTTTGCAATCCTTGAGACCACATTAAGTCCATGGAAGTAAATGTGGGAGAAAGAGTTCACATTCAAATGATATGGCCCAAAGGGTGGAATACCACCACATACATCATACCCAAAAACAGATGCTAGAGTCATAGGTATTTGCTCTAGCTTGAGAGATTTTCCCACATTCAAAAAGATGAGTTGATTCGTACATGAAACAGTGAGCGCCCAAACCAACCAGCAAAGGTACTTGGGTTGAGTAACCTGGGTAAAACAAAACAAACACCACAGACTGTTGGAAAACAAGCTCAAGCAGACTAGACACTTTAGAGACAAGAAGCACTGAACACACCCACTGACGGAATTCACACTATGCACATACAGCTACTGGCAGAATTGTGGTGCAAAATTTGTTTTCAGTGACTACACTATTACCCACTTGACAACAAACGTTTATGGACCCTGATAGAGAAAGAGTACAAAAACAACCAACGAGGAACATGCAAATATATACCTTCCAGTTTGACAGATATATAGAATCTCTGGATGTTCTAGCACACTTTTTTCCTCAATATCTTTGTCGAGGACTGCAGTGACCATGACAGGAATACTCGTGTATACTACATTGTATGCCATCAGGCTTAAGGAATTAAAAATGCTTGTTCCTGACACACCCGAGAGAAATGAATAGCTGATCTCCCCCCACCCCCCCACAAGATCCCAAATGTTAACCCATGTCTGTCAGTCAATCAGAACACTGGCATCAGAACAAACCAATGGCAGTTGTATGGTAGATAAGCAGATTATACACACTGCTCTTGGTCTTGCTATGTAGACAAATCAATGACACCAGAACTAGTTTACTGAATGTTTTTTGAGAAACCCAAAACTTGTTCAAAGCTAATTAGCTCAACCCTCTCAAGAGTGAGAGAGAGTTCTCCTTCCTTGAGATGACAGGAACCAACTTTGGAGGACTTCATGTTCAGTAAAGAGATACAAATCCAACATAACCAGAATCAAGATTTCACTTACAAAATTTGGATGAAGCAAATGACAAGCGACTTGTAAATACAATATTGAGATAAGAAAGCAGTTCGGTTATATGAATATCGTCCATGCACCAAAATCAACCTCTTCAAAAACCTGAATTCTGCATCCACATATCATTAGTCTTAAGGAACACATGTGCAGTCTACTCTGAAAGTATCCAAACCAAAAAGAACTCCATGGAGAATTGATATAGTCACAAGAGTGACAAAGTCAGGTCTGCTATCAGTTGATGGAGATGGTCAATCTTTGTCACATGAACTCTGCTCCTTTCAGATTCAAAGATGACCCTAGGAATAGGAGATAGTGGGTAGCTACTCACTGCCAAGACAAAAGTCAGCAGCACGGGCTGCCTGTAGTCCTTCTCTTCCACTGATTCCAACTCCAACATGGGCCTCCTGAATCATCTTAACGTCATTGCCACCATCACCAACGGCAAGGGTTCTATAATCACAACTTTTGACCAGCTCAACAAGCTGCACCCATGCTCGTTTTGTGTCAGACAGGTCTTGTCTCCAGACAGACAAACATGTCAACCTTTATCACTTGCACCAATTAAAAAAAACCCATATTACAAGTTGCAGAGCATCTCCACAACAATGCTTTTGAGGTTCAACACAAAAATGAGTGCAGTGATAAACTTATTACAGTGTCAGATCAACACCTTCATCATAAACAGTGGAGAATTGTAAAATTCAATAAAACCCACACTGATAGTTTGAACATCTACAGCTGCAATCTCTTAAACAAAAGTTCACAAGATGTGGTGTTCAGAGAAAACCCAAATTGTTTAGAGTTCGCACAAAGATAAAAGAATATCAAAAGCCAACATTGGAGCATCATGAACTTGTTCACTTGCACAAATATGACAGAAGAGTTATGGGGGTTGAACCTGAGCCTTCTGAAAAGGAGTTACACGGCAACACAAAGCAGTTTTGGAAAGCATTGCGAGCTCTGTAAATGCTTCATAGTGATACTTCAATGCAAGCTCTAGTGCTAATCCATCAATCACAAATGCAACATCCTGAGCTCCAACCCAATCACAAAACAAAATACTTCTGCATGATCAGAAACACTGGGGAGATCTACAAGAAAGCATGAGCATCACTAATGGTCGCTAGAAAATGCACCAATAATGAAAGCAGCCCGGTGTCACGTGTTACCTTGTGCTCTGTGCCAGTAATACGCAGTGTGCGTAACACCCGCTCTAAGCTGATCCGAACCTCATTTGATGAGTGACCTTGCACCTGTAGAAGCTGCCCTTCTGGCTCTGCAAAATTAAAACTCCTCTTGATCATACTCTTCACCAATGCTACATCCATCAATTGCAGGAGAAAATGAACACACCCAAAACATGTTGCAAGAGACAACTTAGGTACCAGGCAAAATGAAATTGCAAGCAAGTGCAATTTGGACAGCGGTGCTGTGCTTGTCCCCTGTCAACATCCAAAAATTAATGCCAGCATTTCTTAATGTTGATATGGTCTCTGGAACCCCTTCCTGCCAACATCCATGCCCAACTCATGGTTACTGCTGATAGGATGCATTTATACACATACAAGAAGCAAAAGTTACAGAATTCTGTTTTCAACCTGTAGTTTGTCCTCAATTGCAGTTGCACCAAGCAGCTCCAAATTTTTCTCCAGGAGCTGGCACACTTCAGTTATCTTCCACTGCAAAAACAATCCTAAATTTCATTATCAGGTGCATACTGGCCAGAATACAGTAAGCAACAATAATGGATACTGCTGCAAAACATGATTTGTAGTTGAACATCTCCTACACACAATTTGCACTAGTCCACACAACCTCTGGAATGCAGTTTAGCTACACAGAAGCCCCTCAAACTAGAATGCAGTTTAGCCACAAAGAAGCCCTTCAACCTTCCCAGTCACCAAAACAGCATGAGATTGGGTTAACCTCACGATCCATCAAAGACATGCTGGCCTCCTTGAACTTCAAGGACCATGCAGCATATTCATTCTCTTCAAGATCCCGCCAGGCAAGGCACATGGTTCTGAGACCAAACTGGGAATACCGATCAATTGCATCTGCAATTGGTCTCACCTGCTGATCTGCATAGGAAGAGGATACACCAGAAACATCACATGGCACTCCTTTAAACAATGAATGTCCCTTGACCTTCCAAGACCTTGTCTCACAAAGCGAGACTAGAAGACTTCAATTTTAATCATTCACTGAATATGTCCATCAAAAAAATGTGAATGCACACAAAAGCAGTTCAGGATAGTCAACCTCAGGGCACTAGAGAGCCAAACACACCATACCATCCCTCCCCAACCTTATGCAACTTTGAAGAGAAAGAAGTTGGAATAGTAAATGCTGACACAGAATTGCTCTGCATACCTGAGCACAGAGTAGGAAAGACAGTCTCATCAGCACCCTTTGTGAGTAGCTGTAGTGCACCTGTACCACGTTCCCGAACAACCACTGACATACGCTTGCGTTCTGATGTGAACTCCAATGTATCCAGAATCTCAAATTCCAGCACCTCACCTAACAAGCTCACTTCTGCATAAGCAGGGAACATCACAAAGTTAGAGTGCCTAACAGTCTCTGACACAATACAAAATGAGCAACTAAATCACACACCAATATACAACCACTCAAAACCGACCCATGCTTGGTTTATCTAAAATTGGCAAGATCAGACATTGTAGACCCACAATAGTAACACTACTGCAATGAGTAAATTGTGGTGAAGCAAAAGATACCCACCAACAACTGATCCCACTTTGCTGCATAACAACACTTGCAATTGAGCAGCTGCCTGGACAAGTGCATCTTCATCCTGTGACTGTGCCTTGTAGACTAGTGCCCCACCCGCACTACACCAGCCCATCCCATACTGTATAAGAAAAGAGGAACAGAATGAAAACAAAAGTCAATGATACATGGAGAATGTCAAGCATCTGCACTGAGTTTGTAACTCCAGCACAATAATGCTTTCCTTAGAAAAGACAAATCAAGAGCCTGAAGTATGCCCACCTTTTACATGGAGTAACTGTGTTGCACATTGCCATAACCATTAGAAATTTGATAACTTCAGGAACTTTCTCCATGACAGCCCTCACTAACTCTGGATCTGCATAATCAACAGCATTACCAATACTGAATGCATCTTCCTGTAGTTGTGAAATCGGCCCTGAACTTGTAAAACTATTTGACATCTCAATTGCATTCTAGCCAGCGTTGCATGACCTACCCACTTCAAGGAAAGCAGATTTCTAACATATCCCTACCCAGGTGACCCAGAATTACAAGAGAGGATTGGCTTCCCCTCAGACTATCTGCATGAGCATCCACTCTGAGGTTAGAATCTTCAATCACATGGTGCTTTTTGGATGTAGACTGCAAGATAAGCCTAACCCGAATGGGCATGGAGTAATTGTTTTTCTGAAGAATGTACCATCATCAGCAGTTCTGGTCTCATCACAGGTTAAGGACGGTTTAAAAACCTGTGAGGGCATCACCAGTGCCAGCCCCATAATACACGCCTTTGATGCAACACCTCTTGAAAACCATCACATTATCAGTGAGTGTCCCAGTCTTATCTGTGAGGATATACTCTATTTGACCCAAATCTTCAGTAATCGCAGTACTGCAATAGCACACAGCATCACAGAATTTAGTTCATTAAACAGAGTAACCAACTTCTTCACAATCCACCTCCAAAGCAATTACCCAATTGGGCAAAGCGGTGAAACACTTACAGTACAAAGGATTTTGCTTCCCAACTGGAATATGGATGTGCTTCTTTTGGATGTCTCAAAATGCTGAATATTTTCTCTAAACAGAAGCTAGAATGTAGGAGACTGTACAAAGGCACATGAGCTCTCACTTGGTTGCAACTGCTGGAGTGCAGGTCACAGAATCGTACATCTGGACATCCCAGTCTACATATTTTGAATGAAGACTCTTTGCAAGGTCGAGTGACACCTTGATTGAGATTGGGATCATGATTGAGCATAGAAGCTCGAAACGCAGTGGAATGACAAGAAAGTCATACCATCTAGAGACTTTTGGGTATCTCACATACCACATCTGTTGCATTGACAGAAGTCATCAATCAACCTTCTCCAGCTTGATGAGTAGTCACTTTTACACAACCACCACCAACCCATGCTGATCCTAAAGAAAGAATGCATCCAGAATCAAGACCATCATTACAAAAAGAAAAAGGCATTGATGTTATATAGAACCCCACAAACCTTGTCTGCTTCATACGATTTCCAGGTATTGCCTGCCACACCAAGGATGAGGACCACCACCAACTGAAATGCAAATAGGGCACCTGTCAGCTTGTCCACCATCCCATCTGCTGCTGTCAGCTTTGGCTCTGGCAAGCCCTTGCTCATACCCAGCTTTGTTTCATTGCCTGCCACATTCCTGACACTAACAATTAGCGACTGTTTTTTAACCACCAACTTCAACATCAAGGATACTTGGAAATGTCTTCCCAACAGATGGAACATAGATACCTTCCTGAGCATTTTGCAAGGGAGCACATTATGGTCAACAGTTCCTTCACCTGGCAAAATGGCAATTGTGATTCTGTAGAAACCAGTATAGTCAAGCTTCCATCTTTTATACCTGTGTAAACAGCCACACCACAGGCCCATTCTGTGTTGCGCAAGTAGCAAGATTGAAGTAGTGTGTTGTTGATGGTGATAGGTGAGAAATCATTGTCAGTAAACGGTGGGAAGAGCCTAAGATTTGCATCAAACCTCCGAATGTCTTTGTCTGGATCTGGACATTCAATTACCCCCTGCGTCCATGACATACATTCAGCACACTTAATTTCATGATGCTATCCTGGGGATCTACCAACTTGACTTCTGATAAGTGTCAGTTCTATGTGGTTATAGGGCAACCCCAATCGAGCTAAGTATATAGGCTAGTACACGTGTGTGAATGTAGAGTAGTCCAAAGCATTGATCATGATGCCTGTAACTTGATTGCAAGACAGCCAGGTTGTTGAGAGAAATGTGAGACCTTCAGTTTGTGGAGAAGTTCACTATTGAGGCCAATGCAGGGAAGAGGTGCTACTCTCGTCTTCAAGTCTGTCTCCCCATCAAGTGCGGATGTCTACAAAACCAACAATAGCAAATTCTCCAGCCTTGAAAATAGAAATTAAGAAACCTATCACCCACATGCATTCATGGACAAAGAGGAATCCTTGGTGGATTCTGGTCCCCTTTGTAGCAGCAAAGATCACCTACATTTGTGTTGATAGTCAAGGAATACTTCCTAATTGCATTTTTCAGGGGTTAATCTTGGAGCTGCCAAATTGGATGTATTGCATCACTTCTGCACTAGCGCTAAACAAATGCCATAGCAAACTTCTCATAGATCCCAACAACCAACCATGAATGGCAACTGTGCAATCCAACGCACTATCCCAAAGCCATACAAATAGCATGAAACACAAGCAACCAGTCAATTTGAAGAAACTTACTTCTAACTGGCACAGACCTAAAGCTTCTGATGTGCCCATCAATACCAGATCACATGGAACTTCATCATTTTCACGTAACCATACAAGATCACCCACTAGAATATCCTGTGCTTGCACCTGCAGTGCAAATCCTCTGCCCTTTCAGTTGCATTCCCCAATGAACATATGCCAACACAGAGCAATGTCCAAATCAGTGGATTTTGGATTGCAAGCCACAAGAGAAGTTGATTCTAGACCTCCCAAAAGTTGCATTGCCAAGTATGGGTAAGCCAGCATTGGAACTCCCAAGAAAAAAAAGAGATTGATAGTTTTTTTGCATACTTGAGTCTTCACACCCTGCTTCACAACCCAAACACTCCTTTCATTGGCTTGTTTGTCCAGGCAGTATCGTCCATAGTCATCCCAAGCCTCTTTTGATGCCGACACTGCGAAGATGAAGATAAGAGGACCCCATGTGCTTGCAGGGTTAACAGGTGTGATCAGTGGCCACAATTGGAGGCAAGCAATCAACAGGAAGTACTTGTTCATAAACCGGCTGCATCAATTCATCACCCGACAAAACACAGCATAAATCAACAAACCTTCAGAAGGCAATCAATGACAACTGAGAGCACAAAACATTTCCTTTACCCATCAAAACACTTGATAAGACTCAGAATCACCAGAATCCTCAACCCTAAACCTCAATCCTAAAGCTCCCACCACAACCACCACATACTTAACAATCAACAAAAGATTTCTCCATATCCAACTACTAAAACCCTCTCTCCAGGATGCATGCCACACATGCATGGGAGAAAGAGAAACACAAAAACTTCCCTTCCCCTTCCCATCCAACAGAAAAAGACTGAAAAAACACACAAAACAAAGGAGCAACAATCTGAAGGGAAATTTTCTCACCCGAATTGCTCCCAAAGATTCTTGGGGAGAAAATTGAGGAGATTATACTTGGTGTTGGAGATTTTGTTACTACAAAACACACCTGCTGTGATATCACTATCATTCACATACACCAACCTCTTCATTCTGCTTCTTGTCCCACACTCTAAAACCCTCCTCCACCTCCTCCTCCACTACTTCACCACAACACCCACAACAACCACTGAACTACTCCAATCCTCCTCCTCCACCACTTCACCACAACACCCACCACCACCGAACTACTTCAATCCTTCTCCTTCTCTCCCCCAGAAGCAGGCATGTACAAGCAATCTTCTTATTCTTCTTATTCTTCTTCTTCTTCTTCTTCTTGACATACCCAAGACCTAAAAAATGATTTCACTCAGCCGCTTTGGCGACACAGCTTGGTTGCCCCATTATTCAATTGAGCTTGCTAATTCCCATCGTATACCATCCGATCTCCATACTACAACAAAAAGCAAACAATGACCCAAGCTCACATCCATGGCACAAGAACATCACCAAATTCCAAAAAGCTCTGGTCAAACGTGATTTTGTTAATGTTGGTGGTCTTCTTCTTCTTCTTCTTCTTTTTGGGTGGAGAGATGGAGTGGTGTGCACGAGGAGTTGAAAAACACACAAAACGCGAAAAAGCCTACAAACTACAAATACATTTACTAGAAACTGATGCAATTTCACCGAAGTTTCCTCCTTCCAAGTTAGGGTAAAGCCCTAGGGTGGGAGCATTTGTGGAGATAAGGGGCCCAGCATGAGGCGGTAGAAATGTGTGCAAAAGTGGCATTCTCTAGAGCACACACAATAATTTCCTAGTGTATTCAGATAGGACCTTATATCCATGATCATCCCTTTCAAACAAGATTAGGGTTCTTATGCCCTTATACCCCTTAAGGGTGTGAGGAACCTTAGGCATTTTAAGTAGATGTAAGATACCTTCTACTTTTAAGGAGTGGGTGCAAGAGCCTTTCCTCTATTACACATCATGGTCTATATATGCATAGGTTCATGATAATGTTTTTTTGCCTCATGCTTTAAAATGGATAAAGCCCACGGGTGAGGGAGGGGCCTTTTTCAAAATAAAAGGCCTAGAACAAGCTAATTGAATTGAGTCTAGCCCCAGATCTTGAGAATGTCCTTCACCCTAGGCTTTACCCTACACAAGATTACTTGACCATGTTGGCCACAATTACAAAAAGGGCTCTTAATAAAGGCATTGAGTGAACCAACACCTACATTGCTCTTAATGACGGATCCATGACATGATTATCTATAGGTGTGGATGAAGAACATTTATTAGGAAGGTGGTGGGTGGTGTAGTTTAGGTCTGGTGCCTTAGTGTAGGATATGTAGCCCACCATAAGGGTTTTTTTTTTTTTTTTTTTTTTTTAAATTTGATTTTGTGCTTTAAAATTAGTTTGTCATCATTCTCTTGTCATTGTTTCATTCAAAATTGTTCATGGCTCTTTAAAGTTTTTTAACACCAAACTTCCCAATTGTCATCACCATTGTCGATACTTGTCGTTGATAATGTCATTGTCACCACCTTCACAAGCTTTATTTGCAACTTCTACTTGTCACTATAGCCAACAAGTTCCCTACGTTAAACTTTGCCTAACAATTTAAAACCATTTCACCCAATAACATTTACCATTCATGTTCCATGCCATGTTCACCATAACACTTATATTGTATAACTTATTTGTAGTTATCCCAATCGTTCAACTTTATTGAGCTAATTGTTGAATAAAAATAAAGTATAATCAACACAATCTCGGCAACTATGACAAATGATGACAACGACGAACAACAATTGTGATGAACGATGACGCGATGACAACAACAACGAACGACAATTGCAACGGATGGCGACGACGTTAGACAACAACTGTGATGGATGATGATCATGTTGGACAGTAGCTGCGATGGATGGCAATGATGCTACAGAGCAATCCGCATCTGCAAGCTCTACAGTAATGGCGTGCAAAAGAAAAGAAAGAAATTTGTTTATTCTATTTCATGTTTTTTTTTTTTAAATTATTCTTATTTGCTTCTTTAACAAATCTTGTAGTTTGTTCCTTTTATGATTCGTGCGGAAAGCCGACAGAAATGGAAATAGAAAAATGATTTTTGAATAAATGAAGAAAGCCAAGTGTTTACCGATTTGGAGTTCCTTCAACAAATTTGCAGGAGGAACTAGAACAATAAAGAAGTTAAAACATAAAAGAAAAAGAGGAGGAAGACAAATATGGATGTAGATTAGTCTATAGATGTTCAGCAGTTACTCAACAAGCGCGTGAGTGAGATCGAAAGCTTAGGTTTGCAAAAGCTTGCAATAGCAGCCGCCGTGGGTTTTTTTGGTTTCCCTTTTCCTTCATTTATGTTGTTGATAGTTGTGGTTGTTGTAGTTGCAATACAAGGGTAGAAAAATAAGCAGAAGTAACAACAATTCAAGAACACAAGAAACCAACAAACAAAAGAAACCCAACAAACTCAAAGTGAAGAAAATTTTGTCGTTTTCAACATTAAATGACAAAGAACAATTTTTCTAAAATTAAATTGGATTGAAAAAAAGGAAAAAAAAATAGTGTATGTAAACAATGGCTATGTAATAGCCGCCGTGAGCATCTAGAAATCAAGTCTGATTATGGAAGAAACTTTCCTTGGCAAAGGAATTCTAGAAAAACTAACAAAAAGGAAGAACTTGGCCTTTTATATAATTGCCAACAAAGCTGAAACCCTAAACAAGCCATAACACTAAAACACTTAATATTATATAGTAACCTAAAAACATATATTAACTTTAAGAACGTACATTAACTTTAAAAACATGATTGGCATGCCCGTAATCGACCGTCATGTATGAGCCCATGCATATGGGCATGATAAAACTAAAATTGGTATTACAAAGTTTATTATAGTGGAAATCAATAAGCAAGGGAAACATACACTAGAAGAAACAAAGAAAAAATCTATCTTATGGACTCCAAGGTAATAATATTCAAAATGTTTTTTCTAACTCCCATTCTATTGTCTTTCTAATTCACTAAAAGGAAGCATTAGAGGAAATTGCTTCATATCAAGATGTATGTACACATGTTTCATCCCCATTGCCACCCAATTTGAACAGACCCAAAACAATGCCAAACCTATTTTGGATTTATACACTTATACCAACTATAACATTTCAAAAATTTGCCAACAAGAGTGATAATGCAAATTTCTCTTTTCCATGAAGGAGAAAATGGTCAAGTTGCCATAAACAAATCCATGTGATGAGATAAGTTGCCGAAAATTCAAAATTTTTTTGGAACAAGATATATTTTAAATAAATTGAATTATGTTAAGGATTTGGTGGTGTAGGTAATCTAATAATGTCCAATCTTGTTGTTGAAGCTTGCATGGACATTATTGAGCTTGACACTATCCTTATTGCACATGTAGAAAAAAAGGAAGGTTCAATGGCAAGTCATTAGAAACTTTCAAGACACATGGACTACCAAATTCTCATGGGTTGAACCTATTATAGGGGAAGACAAAGTTACACCATGTGCAGTACAACATACTAATTTGGTTATTAACCTACAAGTTCTTAAGTCCCTGGGTGAACCCACTTGAGGGTTTCACCTTGGCAAGTTGCAGAAAGTTGGGACTTAGTGCACGCTCCTGACTTCCAACACTAGAAAAGGGTAAAGGGTCGTGTTGGAAGTCATGGGATTAGACTAGGAAGAGGGATTAGCTTAGCTTGTGTGAATTTGCATCCAAAATCCAACCACATGAAGTTAGTTTAGTATTCAAGACACCCTTGGGTGTTGGGACAAGCCACGGGCACTTGGACACACAAGACTCACCACGGCCCGGACTCGGGGGAAGCCACCACCTTCCCTCATATAGTATTCTCTGTAACTCTCCACCGAGGCTACATCCAAATGGCTCTTTTTCCCGGGACTCCTGAAATGGAGTCCTGAAATTGTCCCGACGGGACTCCTGGAACTTTGAATGGCCATAACTCCCGACTGTACATTCCGATCGCAACGAGGTCTAAACCAAAGTTGTAGCCCTCGTCAAGATCTTTTCAACACAATGTCTCACTCTCCAATTCGATGTCGGGAATAGGTCGATTCCAGACTTTTAGTGGTCGGGAGTCAAACTGCCAGTTTGACTCCCGGCTTGACTCCCGGCCCTTCTTTTGCCCATAACTTGGGTTGTAGATGTTCAAATGACTAATGCGAGGCCATTTTCGATATCTACTTTTCAACACCTTTCCAATGACACCAAGAAAATTCCAATGCGAGGTGTTTTGGGCCTTGCTGTCAAACTCTAAACATTCAGGAGTCCCGGAGGACTCCAAATCCCCAACTTTTCCAAGTGTTGGGCTTCACCCCCACACTTGGCCAAAGTGGGGTTGCGATAGATACCAAACCTAAGTTCATAGTTAATATGCCCTAAGTTAGGCATATGACACCTATTATCTACTCATAAAGTTTAATAGGTTATTTACATGCTACCTTTAGGCACATGTACGTACTTAAACTTAGTACCTTAATTAGTGACATTTAATAATTGATAGTTAATATTCAATAATTTATGATTAATATTTTATATAGTTAATTAATCACTAAATAAATGTTAATTAATAACCAATAATTAATTTATCCATCAATTTGTTAATTGATTATTATCAAATCATAAATTTTATATAATTTTTTTTGTTAACACTTGATCATATTTTATAATAACTAATAACAATCAATATATAATTGTAAATAATTACTGATAAATGATTATTTTAAAATATTTTTTCAGTTAATAATATTTTTAACATATTAATTGATATTTATTAATTCATAGTAAGTAATCATTAATTAATATTTAATATTTATTAAATCCTAGGAAATAATCAATTAAAAATCATTGATTGATTTATTGATTTATTTAAAAATTAACAGCAATTTATTAATAATTTATTGATAATTTTATTAATTGCATATAGGTAGCCTATCCTACTAACTAAGTTAGTAGCTTAGGCTACCTAGGTCTACCTACTAGGTAGGTAGTTTAATCTAGGCCATTTAAACCTACTAAGTATATAGCCTAACTTAGGCCACCTAGGCCTACTAACTACATATGTAACTTAATTTAGGTTATTTAGGCCTACTAGGTATGTAGTTAACCTAAACTACACCACCTTGGTTTACTAGGTAGGTATGGAGCTTAACCTAGGTTGCTTAGGCTTATTAAGTATCTAGTTAACCTAAGCTACGCCACAAATAAGCCTATTAGGTAGGTAGCTTAAGCCTAGACCTACTTAATAGGCTAAACTACCTACTTAGTACGCCTAGGCTAGGTCTATAATAGGTTAGTAGGTACCTACATAACCTACTAAGTAGGTATAAACATAGACTTAGTAGGTATTTATAAGGCCTAGTAGATTATAACCTACATGTTACTTAGGTACATACATTTATTAATAAGTATTTCCTTCCTAATTAAGCTACCCTACCTATAACCTACCTATTTATCTAAATAGTGTAAAAAAGTTCAAGTTCATCTACTTATATAATATCCTTGGTGGTCATCCTTTCCATCCATCCGTCTCGTCATCCATCCATCCAAGTTCCTCATCTTGGAAGAAGAAGATGATGGAATAGGAGGACGACGACGACGAATGGCGGTAGCAGCAGTTTATCCAAACATTTTAACAATTAGAAACTTTTTTAGAACACTTAAAAATAGAAACAAAATGAAAACATATAAAATAAATATATTTAAACATGAAACAAGAAAGGCAAATACAATAAAATAATCTTAAAAGAAAATTAAAAAGGAGATGACAAAAAATAAGAAACAAAACAAAGAGTAAAAGAAACAGAAAAAAAACCATACTTGAAAAAAAAATGAGGTTTGTCTTCTTTTTCCAAACTTCAAACCTGCATCTAATAAAAAAAAAATACAAAAGTTTTTTAAAATTATTTTCATTATAAAACATATTAGAAAAACTAGAATTTTTTTGAAAAAGAAAATAGAAATAAATAAATAAATAAATGCATAAAAATAGAAAAAAATGAAAATAGACAAAATAAGAATTGAAAACATAAAAACATGAAACAAACATAAACTGAAAAAAAGTAATGAAAAAAATATAAAAAAGGAATGGAAACAAATGAAACAAGGAAAGGGAAATACAATAAAATAATTTTAAAATAAAAAATTACAAAAATGAAGAAATCAAATAAGGAATAAAAAATAAGAAAAAATAAAACTTATAATAATGAAGAAAAACCTTATTTGAAAAAGAATGAAGTGTGTCTTCTTTCTCCAAACTTCAAACTTGCATCCAAATAAACAAAAATATAAAAGTGAAAAATAAACATTTTATTTTTATTATACAAAATAATAATAAAAACAGAAAACACATAAAAGTTTCTAGAAAAAACTAAAACATGAACCAAGTTTAAAGAAATCGAAGGACTTCACAGTGCCTGAAGGTCACGGGTACCCACTATATATAATATTTTAGGTGTCTATCCGTCCGGTCGTCCTCCTTGGGGGTAAGGGGGTTAGGGTTAGCACGCCTTTCATAAACGCGTTTCAAAAGAAGAAAGCTTGCAATCTGCCCAAATCTTCCACAAATCTTAGCGATTTCAAAACCTATTTTTTTTCTCCTCAAAATGTGGCGATTTCAAAACTTTTTTTTTTCCCCTCCTGGAAATGTGGCGATTTAGTTTTTTTTTTGGAAATTTTCCAAAATGCTCACTTCACCATGTATGTTTTCATGGGGGACTTTTCAACAGATTTTTGTCACAATAAATTAAAAAAATAAAAAATAAAATAGTTGCTTTGTGCCTTTGTGTGTGTGTCTCTTGGTTTAAAGAAACCGGGGGACTTCACAGTGTCCGAAGCTCACGGTACCCACTAGTTTAGTATAATATGCATGTTGAAAAAAAATTCCTCAAAGTTGATTACAATATGTTGGTCCAAAATCATGTTCATTACAAATATGTTGTCCAAGAAATCACATTATGGGGTGGTGCAATGGTTGAAGATTTGATTCCCAATGTGGAGGTGAGGAATTCAAGTCCCCACACTTGCAACCTAGGCTACCTTGGCTAGTTAGGTGACTTAATTAGGTAGCTTAAGTTGCAAAGCCTATTAGACCACCTAGCAAAGGCTACTTGGCCTAGTTTAAGTGGCTTGGTCTAACTTGGGTGGTTAAGCTAAGTGGTCTAATTTAGGCCTAGGACATAGAGTTGGTAGGTAAATAAGTAAATGATTTTTGACATTAATTATTAAATTGATTAATTAGGTAGGTAAGTAAGGTAATTAACTAATCTTTTCATATTAATTTTAAATAAAATGATTTAAATAATCTATATTTCTAGTCATTGCCCAAAGTATATTATTGTCACAGTAGTTCAGTAAAAAAACCTTAGTCGAAAAAATTAACCAAAAAGACTTAGTCAAAATGGTCGGGTTTAAATCACCAAAATAACAATTTGGTCAAGTTGGACATGGGGGCATAAAAACCATATGGGGGTTTTTTGACCAAAATTCCTAGTAAAAAATACCATGATTTCTTATAATGAATCAAAGCTAGATATCTATCAATTGTTATGTGGTTGATAATTTTTGGGAAGCACCCATCCTCTTGAATTTGTAGAGGGTAACTGAGGAAGGTGGGTCTAATAATCTAAGTACAAAGTTAGTGGATTCTATGGTTACTTATAGGGGATTATCCAAGGGGGATTTGGCTTCTAGGTTGGTTTGCTTTGCGACAGATGGTGTGATTGTTTTTTAGGGTTTGAAAATAAGGGTGACAATGTAGCTTATAGATAAGCATGCACCATTTGTCACCGAACTCCATTGCATGGCACATAGGTGTAATTTGGCTATGCAAACACTTTCAAAATTGTTACAAGTTGCAAAGATTGAAGTGTTGTTGTAGTCCATGTATGTGTACTTTATTCACTCCTTTAAAAGGCATATGGAGTTCACAAAGTTGATAAAAGTTTTGGAAACAAAGGGTGGGAACATCTTTCATAACATGAAAACTTGATGGATCTTGATGTTTGCACTTGTGAAACATGTTTTGCAAGAGTACAACATTCTTGTTGTCAAAATGGCTGATGATAGTTTTGGGAATGCAATTACCAAAACAACTATGAGTTGTTATGTGATTGTAACATTATCTTGGGATTGACCTATGTGTTGCCCATGATGGAGGCAATGCAAAATTTGTTTAAAATGGCATAGGTTAGGGATACTTTTTTTTGTGATCTTGTGAGCCCTATCATATTATGTACTAATGAATTATGTTCTTGGTATGTAGACCCATTGAAGAAGTATGACCACCCACAATTTTGAACTTTCAATGACTTGGGGGAACATGTTTGTGATGCCTTGCACATGGTTTGGTGGTTAGAACTAGAAAGTTAGGTTTAGTATGTCGCATTTAATTTCCACACCTGCTTGTATACGGTGCACAAGACAAATTCCACTATTGGTGTTATGTTTATGGTGACTAAGGATGATTAGGCACTTTTAGTACAATATACAAAATAACAATGTACATGTGTAGTTAATAGGTTATAAAAAAACTTGAAAGGGGTTTCATGTAATGGGGATCATCTATCCCCACTATTGGGAGGCATTTGATGCAAAGATCACCTCCCTTGGTCATTTGGTAGTCCTAAAAGAAATTTTTTGCCACCCCAAGCCAAAAGGTGCAAATGGCACCTTAGTTGTTGGTTTATTGAATCCAACATTTCATGACGAGCAAATGTCATTCTTTTGTTTAACAATGAGGAACAACAGCCATGGTGCCTTGCATTTGCTACATGATTACAACCTTACAACTAAACTATGGAGACCATATACATAAAATGTTATTAGAGTATTTAAAGCTTGTTGAATTGGCCATTATCATGGTCTTAGGTAGTGTGGAGGATGGAAGAACCTTCTTTAATGTGAATTTCTTGAAATCGAAGCTTTGGAATCAGTTGACTATCCATTTGGACTTGGTGGTTAGAATGTTTCCACAAATTTTTTATGACTTGACTTCTTTCCCTTTTACATAGCAATTCGGTAGTGGGGGAAAGATAAGATGTGTTATGGAGATTAGAAGTTCACAACTAGATATATGGGTGGACTAGTATGTGTTATGTTTTTTGGTTTTATGAGGTGCGGATCTATGGGTTTTGGAACCATGAACCTATGGCTTTTTGTACTAGAATTTGCAATCTAGTGCAATGTAAATTGTTGCAATGTTGCACTAGTTTAGGCTTGATGTAAGTTGGGGTTGCCAAATTTCCCTCACACATTGCTTATTGTTAGCTTTATGTTTGTTTAAGTCTCCATTTGGTTAGCACACATTCTCTTCTATCGTGAATATCCATGTTGCCACTATATTCTACTTGCAAAATTATTTATTCTTACTTCATATAATTGAATGTGCTATAGCCAAATGTGAGACATTTTTCACATTATATTTGCCACCTATTTGGATGAATGTAGGTTCCAATGATGCTACTTCAAAATATTGGAAAAAAAAAACATTGAGGCCAAGCACTTGGAACCAATGTAGCATGTTGATGATAATATGATGTGGTATAACATAACCTACGAAGATTTCAATTTCTTCAACCATACAAAGATTAGGGCTCAACACAAAAGTGCAAGGTTTAACAATACGTAAGTATTCAGCAACACACACCCCAAACTGTAATAAACAGTACATATTAAAGTTATCTGGAAAGAAGCAAAACACAGCACCAGAAACCTGAGTTTGGTCCTACACATGGTGAGATTAAAAAAAAAACCTGCAAAAAAGTACATTAGCATTCGAAGAGGGGTGGAACTCAGAAAACCATCCTTTTTGGTAGTAAACAGAGTTTCATCTTTTCTTTAGTTTTTCCTGAGCGCCTCCACTGCTGCTACATATATTTTCACTGCTCCTACCTGTACAATTACTATAATTATGCTCGAACCTTGTGCATTAATGCTGAGTTTCAGCATTTCATACTGAGATTCAATAAAATTTCAGTACTTTGCGGATAGAGGGAATAGGGGGTGAAAGGAGGCCCAAAGACAGGGTGAAGCCAGGGTTATTTACAGATAGCTCTATTGTTTAACTCATTTATTGGCTCTGCCCCTGAGAGAGCGACTGCAGATGATGCATTTGGTTCCACATTTTGTGGAATGTTCACCAGGGAAAGATCCCACACTTGGAGGAATGTTCAGCTGGTGTTACTGTGAACTGTGAGTTCATTTTTGCGAACTTCATGGAACATCTCATATTTTACTTGTTGCTGGTTTGAACCAGTGTTGTAGTGATATATATATATATATATAGGGTGCAACCCGGGTATGTAGTTGTGGCATGAGTATTGGTATTAAAGCACACATGAATTGGGTATGACCTGAGGCAATACCCGTCTTATACCAGTATCAATACCAAGTTTATACCTGCCATACACCAAGCAAAAATCAGCCTTGCACCCAATACCAGTACCAGATTAGTATGAAAGTTTTAAAAAATTACCCAACACCAGTACATGCCAGGCATAGGAAAAAAGACCCTCCCCCAAATACCAGGACAAGTCTGGTATGTTCAAAAGGAGATTCCAGTCCAACACTGGACACTGGTTTTAACTTCGCCAAAGAGTTTCCATTAGATGTTGAGCTTCCTGTTCTCTTTATAGCAATAGATTAAGAACAACACATGTATCATCATTGTTTCAACTGGAAACTTTCATATTGGTGAATGATGTTTGAACAATTGTTGGAGACCAGTAGCACAGTGACACATGGACGGTTGATATTGGTTACTTTCACTCCACTTTTCAAACCTTGATAATCTCTTTCAAGATCCATATGCCATTTTGCATGTTCCATTTAGAAACATGATGGGTCAAAATGGACAATAATTGTGTCAATAACATCATGTATACCATGTGGCTGTGGGAGTGTAGGCATGATTGATTGTAGTTTGTAGGGATGAGCTCTTGCTGAGCACTACCACATAAAACACAAAAGTGACTATAGTTGCGGATAAAACTCAATTTATCACAAATTATGATGGTCATCGAAAACAGCATGTCACAAACATCTATGACAAGAAAGAAAGTGTAATGACAACCAGTTCTAGTTTGTCTTCTGTATATGCCTAACTGATGCCTAACGCATGTATTCTGATGTGCCAGAGTCAAGGATGACATTTGCAGGTGTCAAAATGAATAGAGCAACAGAATGTGGGGAAACTTCACTGGAAAGTAGATCTATTCCAGTCTCGTTAACAGTTTCCTTCTGCACACAATATATTGGAAGAGTATCAGAATGTCACAAAGTGAAAACCCAGGTTCTTGACAATGACCACACTGCCTCAGTGACTACAATGAGGCTCTGGCTTACTTGCACATTCATTGTGCAGTTCATTAGTTTGAAACAAGGCTCACAAGCTCAAAGAGAAGAAAAGACTGCTATCATACCTTCCAAACGTCATATATGGTCACTGCAGTGCCTGATTGAAGACCTATGTCCCCCCACTCCGCAGTGATAGTACCACTCATGTCACTTCTGTTCCATAACAACACTACCGTTCGTCCTAAAGATAATGGCCCTGCCCAAACCTTCAAGTTGAAATACAGTTTAATCACCATAGAGAACAGTGATTCTTTCCTCTGTCTCATTCTTCGTTCAGATAGGGTGCTGGGGATTTAAAGGTTTGTGAATCTTTCATAATTGCAGCTACTAGGGTGGTGGCTGACAAAGCCTCAGACAAATACCTGATAGGTGCATGTTACAGCAGGAATGGATTTTCATTAGAAGAATAACTGCAGGAAATTCAAGGATATGTTTTGTACCAAGACTGCTCTTCAAACAAGTAATTCAGTTTAACTATGGACAAGTGAAAAGTTGAAATAAAAGAATGTTGAATGTGCAAAGACTCTGCTCCAACTTGCAAGTTATACAGTTTAAGGGATCATACACGTACCTGAAGCAGACCATTGCTTCCTTGGATTGAAACTTTTCTTCCCTGAACACCTAGTTCATCTGCAGAATCAACAAGCCCCTGTTTATGGATGCTGCTTGTACCATCACTAACTGACCTGACTAGTGTTAAGAGGATTCTCCATATGGGATATGATGTTTCCTGTACCCTCTCTGTCAGGCAGAACCTATTTGAAAAGGAAAAGATGATGAGATAGTGCTGATGGAGGCATCTGTTCACACATATTGTATACTCCAGACAAGACATTCTAAAACTTCACCTCTTCCATGCCCCCAGCTTATCTATTCAAACAATAGCAAACATTCAACATTCCCCTGGTGACTTGAATGCATGCAAGTTACTAGAAAAACCAAAGACAGAAGGTAAACATACTCTTTACCTATTGTACAGCAAGTGGTACAAGCATAGATTTCATTTCAACCACAGATTCACCTTGATTGATTGCTATGACTTCCCTGTTAGAGAGAAGTGCAATCATTTCAGAACTAACATCCCGCACATCACAGCCAATTAGCAGCGGTGCCTACAACACCAATCATGCACTGCAATTTAGATTGACATTCAAAGATTCACTCTTAACTACAGATCTGCAAATCTATTCCACAACTGAACAAGCCAACTAACTCTCTTCCAATAGGGCTGTCTGACAAAGGCTGAGAGAATCCTCACAGCTGTGATTGCACCTATTCAACATGGGAGAAATTGAGAAGATGAATTAAGGTCACCTTCATAAGAGCCCACACACTGAAATGGGATCGGTACTCCTCCATGGTCATTCCTCCATTTCCAACTTCAAGCATATCAGGATCTGCAATCAACACCTACTGAGAGTTGAAGAGTGTCTCTAACCACAAAAAATATCCATGCATGCAGACAATCATTAGTCAACATGCTTAATTAGACACCTGCTTAGAACCTGCAGTACAAAGTCAAGCCCATGGTAAATACATGCCAAATGTAGAAAAATGGCACTGTGACAAGCAATTTGAAGTGAAAGATGCAATATCTTGTTTTGATTATCACAGGTCCTACCATTCCAACCCCCTGGCCCAGCATATTCTGCCCACTGGTCATTGAGATCAGCTATTTCAACCATCCTGCAGCAAATGTGCACACCAACATGAAATGTCAGGTGTAATTATCATCAGGAGCAGGTGCAACTGCTGTTTCTCCAGAGTTAGAGTTAGAGCCAACTTTTCCTGCTGCATGTTTTCAGGTGTGAAAATATCACAATATCTACAGAATACAAAGTCTATCTAAGCAGCATGTTGGGAAAATATGCCAAATGGATCAATTGGCAGTAGTTTGAGAATTTGCATACCTGTTCCAGCTGTCCCAAATGTCACCAGTTGTTCGCCAGCTATTTCCAACTCCAGGGGCCCATGTTGCTGGGTCCTCTACACCCCTGAAGTCATCATACAGTTCAAATATTCAAACTAGAGAAGCAGGTTTCCTCATGGATATGAATGAGTAGATGACTGTAGATATATTTGAACTTGTGAACTCTTTCCACATTAAGAAAAGTTGGAAGATTTGAGCTGAAATTTGGTAAAGCTTCATACCATTCACACATTGAGAAGAAGATTGAGCGACCAGTTTTGTTCAAAGCATCAGTCATCACTGGGTACCTGCATTCAGGGATGGCAACAGAATGAGACCAAATGGACAAATGAGACACAAGAACATGCAAAAGAAATATCATAGTATGGCTGTTAACTGTGTGATTCAGCTGGAAGCTACTAAGAACAGTGCATGACAGCCATTAATGAAGAAAATGACCTGGTCTTTGGCGTGCTCAAATCGGAGTAGCAGTTGTCATACTTCAGATAGTCTACATCCTAAAGCCAAGCCCACATCATGGGAGGATGGGTCACATATAGAAACCTTTTATATAAGGTTCCCAGAAGCAAAATGCATGAACTTTTGGTGTTTGACTAGCTCAGTATTTGCCATTCTAACCTTTCCTGTTAGCCACATTCAGAGAATTCTGCCTTATCCCTATCTTCACTCTGACTCACAATCATCTTCACTTCTCCAACAACACTAGGAGATGATCACATCAACTAACCCAGGATGCAAAGGTCTGAGCATCTTGATATTCATGGCCCAGTGAGCCTGGCTGGTGTGCACATGTAAAGAACCTGCACCCACACAGATCAGAAACTTAGACTCAATGCATAAAGATAACAAGATGGACAGGGAAACAAAACTTAGATAATGTCCAGCAGGACATAGAGACTCAAGATACAGCTACCTATGAAGACTGTTTGAACAAGAAAAAAGTTGCAAGGTGTACTATCCATGGCTTCCAGGATAAGAGACTATTCCAGTCCCTGCTCTACAAAGACATGGGGAAATTGTTGCACATATTTTTTGGCATGCTGTCCTCACCCAGCATCAGAATATATTCCAAGCTTCAGGCCTTTGCTGTGCACATAGTTGGCAATTGCCTTGATACCTGATGGAAATGTTGTGGGTCGTGCTTGAAGATTCTCCTATCACAGCTTACAAGAACCCTCAGAAAATTCCACATTCTAAAGATTCATACCAGTGTTTGCAGATCCCTTTCTAAATAGAACACTATGGAAGCATGGTACAACACAGTCATCTGTCTAAGACCATGGAAGTTCATCAAATGGTACCTCATCATCACGTTCCAGGGCTGCCCAGCAGTCATCTGTTCCAACAAACACCAGATCAGAATACTGAGACTTCATGAGACTATGAAGAAGCCAGGTTCCACACCAAATCTGTGCAAGGAAGGCCAAAGGTGAAAGAGAAGACAGTACCAATGTTGATGTAGGTATAACCTTGTTCAGCAAGGCCTGTAGACACCATCGCATCAGCTGCACACCAGAATGAATCTAACTTGATGAACTCTCATTCTGAGTTTGAGCCAAAGCCACACCAAAGGAAGATGTAAAGTATAATGCCACATCAGTGGATAAGCAAGGATGCCTATTCGACCTAATCATCTCCTCAATAAGGTAAAGTTGGATAACTGCCTAAAGCAATGGTTAGATTTGTCTTGGAATGGCAGGGTGGAATTTGATATGAAGAAAAAAGATTGTCATCTTCCATGTGGATATAAAACAATCCCACACGGGCTCCATTCCCTTGGAAGGGTCAAGGAAGTTAAGGTTGTGACGGCTGACAACTACTTCAAATCTGATTCTCCAAAGCACCTCTTGCAGGTTGCCAAAAACCAGCCCAAGAGAGAGTGAACAGGAGCTATAGCAACTCATGCAGATGTCTGAAGCAGTTGCACCTTCAAAACACCTCCTTGAAAGTATATATTTTGCAACTTTCTGGTCTTTGATTGGGATTGGAATATTCTGGAAGGGAATTGTTGGAACCTGACAGAGCCATTGCAAACCTCATTGAAATCTCAAATATTGAAGTCTATGCCAACCAAGGCCACCATGTATAATACTTGTAACTTTCAACCCCTTCTTCATAATCATCATTTTTTTGCACATGCTCAAGTACTGCTTCTCTTAATGCAGCCAGATTGGCTCTCCATCAGGCTTTTCAGACTTTGATTAGGCCTCATAGGAAGCTTGGGGAGCTATTTTGTAATAAGCACCTTCAAATTTGTAGTGCCACAAGGAACTATCATACCATGGTAAGGGGAGACTGCCTAGTGAAGATAGCGAAGTTTCATGCACTGTGACCAGGCGACTGGAATGATCGTTTGTTGGTGGCTAATAAAAGTTAGTTTTCTACCTTCATGATCTCTGCAAGATTGCAGAATTTGGAAGATCAAACTACTCAAAACTCCTCCACCAGTCTATCATTGAGCATGGAGGCTCAAAGTAAGAGCACGAAATTCAGAAATTGAGTCTGGAAAATGGAGCAGAACAACAAGAGAATAGGTTTAGGGCTTGGTTTGTTGGCTCTCCAAGATTTTTCACAAGGATTCTCTTTATTTCTCCCGATTCACAAGCTCTCTACAATAATGCAAAACATGAGATTGTTCTTGTCCATGTGTTCAACGTCAATGTCATGATTTGATCCTCCGAATTTCAAGAACGAACAACAATGAGACCGGCAACCATCAGATGCTGCTGTATACGAGACTGTGCATGAATTGGGTGCAAAAGGTTTGCGTACCTGTCTCAAAAACTATTGTCTCGTTGATCCCGCAGCCAAAATGGTTCCAGCTGTTCCAGCTAACAAAATGCAACCATGGAAATCAATCTCTCTTGAAAGAAACATTAATTAGTTATCAGAATCCAAATTATAGGACTGTCTCTCTCTCTCTCACCCTCGACCAGAAAGATACTATAAATATATCTTCTCAGACATGCTCTCGCTACCACTCTGAAAGCTTCAAGAAGAAGACGTGGACACCCAAAATATTTGCAGGAGGAATACCATTGCGCCTATCTTCTCAAATTGGCAAATGCTCGTTGACATACAGTTCTTTAGAGATAACAAGGAACGATCGTCCCCTCTGGACCTTATCCAGTGGCAAATCGAATTTGGTTTCAATTCACCGCCGCTGCATAAGGTGAAGAAAAATCATCTAGGCCACAGGAGTTCCGAATATATTTCCTGCAACAAGAAGGCGTGCACAGAGGAGAGAAATAGCGAGAGAGAGAGAGAAACCAACCCCATGGGAGGAGTGAGCCCAAGTCCATTATCGAGATTCAGTCGCGGGTGTGAAAGAGTCGGTACAGAGCGCAGAAACTGGCGATCCGCAGATCGTTGGAGAGCTGGAGAGGTGAGGAATCGTCCGGTGCAGTTTGCCACCACGCATTGGTGAAGAAAGACGATCAAAAGGGCAAACAAACAGCGAGACGCCATGGCGGAGAGCTAGTGATGTTGGGCTGCTCTGCAACAGAGCTCTACATTGCATTGAGTTTGAAGCAACCGCGTCAGAAAGATAAAAACTAGCACCTACGCTCCTCCTGTCTTCTCTTTTCCTTTTCTGTTATTTCTTTCGAGTTTTCGTAGTTTACAAAAAAAATAAAATAAAATGCTTTCATGTTATAACCCAAAACTGGTGTGATTCATAACACCATTCTTTTCCCTCTTCTTTCTTTAACGTATGTAGGTGAATTTGGATTTCATTTACCCTTTTACCCCAGGGTTAGTTTCGTGTGGGGTAAAGCGCCAGGCCGTGGGCTTTACTACTAGAGTAAGAGCCTACTAGAGGTCCTTGGGCTTTACCCTAAGCGTACTTATAAACCTACCCTTTCATCCCACAAACCTACTCCATCTACTTATAGTGAACTACCTACTAACCATCATGAAACATAAATAAAATAAAATAATAATAATAATTTTTTTTTGAAAATTATTTGTTTTCTCAATGAAAAGGTTTTTCCCACACAATGTTGAGTGTAAAAAGGGTGAAAAATAATATGCATCTGGCTTTCATTGAAAAACTCTTTACCAATCGTGAGATTGGGACTAACGTATAGACAAGATATTGCGCTTCAAGGGTATGTCGTACAAGAGTGAAAACTACTTGTGTGACATCAGTTGTGTTCAATTGCGGAAAGCTCTAGTTCGGTTTCAATGTGGCAACACGCAGCTTGAGGTATTGATAGGTGCATGGAAAAGTGTGCCATATGTTGAGAGGCTTTTGCGACTTGAGGAAGGTAGAGGATGAAGAACACTTGCTCTTTGTTTGTTCAAATACATAGAAAGTTAAGGAATGTTTTTGTTCGGCCTTGCCCCTCACCCACATGAACACTCTTACTGAATTCATGTAGATTATGAACACGGTTGCCCTAGCCAAGTTTGTGGCATGTTGCTAGTTCCGAAAGACAATTTGTCCTCCATGATTTTTCTCGTTTGGAATCCTATTCTTGAACACTCAAACATTTCTAGGATGTTACTTTTAAAGCTCAAAAATGATTTGTAGAGCTTAAGGTGATGCTCTCATAACATTTTAAATCATTGAAATTGAACAAGAAATGAAAAAAGTTTCTTTTTAAAAAAATCCATTTGTGATGATTTTTAGTGTCTCATATGAAGCCAAGAGGAGGGGATTTGATTTTTTTTTGGACATCATAAGCATATGAGATCCCTAGAATTTGTCGAGCTCTAAAACACAATTGTTTGTTCGTCAGTTGTTCAACCCTAATAATTATCTATGTTCAAATTAGGATTGAATCTATAAAGTAAAGCCCAAGGGCAAGCATAATAAAAGTCTGGTTTTTGGACCCACGTTTTTTTGGGAATGTTTCCCACCCATGTGTAACCCATGGTAAAACACAAGGTAAACCTTATCTTAAGCCTTAACATAAGTAGAAAATATGTAAGAATTTTCTTTTTTTTGGAGGGAAATTTGTGGATGTAGGTGCCTTTTGCATGCCATTCTATTCCTTTTGAACAACAATGTTTTTCATACATTTTTGGATGTTGGACATGTGGTTATGTAACTTGATGTAGTTAAACAATATTTACGTAATTGTTTAATGATTTACTTGTTAATAAGATTTCATAATTTAATTTGTTCATGGTGCATTGACTTTCACATATTAATTTATGTGAAAGTCATGTGAAATCACATGGGGAGCCATGTGTTTAGTTTTCTTTTGATTATTTTATGTGAAATTACATGGAAAACCAAATGATTATTAATTTTAGGAAATTTCTTGGTTTGTTTTCTTTTGGATAATATATAAGTGAGTGTTTATGACTTTGAAACACACTTTCACTTAATAGAATGAAGTTGTTGCATGAATGTGAAGTTTGATGTAACCTTTTTTTACTATGATGAGAATCTCGAAAGAGGCTACCATAAAGGAGACCATTGACTTTGAATCATGAATGTATGATGAGTCAAAAAACATTCCTCTCGAGTAAAAGCATGATTAAATATACAATTTTCATTTTTTGTCAAAAAAATAAAAGGAGCGATAATTTTCTTTGATGTATTGAAAATTGAAATATTGTTTTATCCAATGATTAATATGAGGATAATCTTTCATTTTATTGTTATATTATTGAAAAACCACATCTTCAAATAGATTCAAAAAAGTTGCAAGTACTTGCATGAGATTTTCAATCTTACAAAATAAATGAAATATTGACTTAAAAAAAATTCAAATTAATGGAGACTTGAAAAATACTTATGTATTGTCAACTTGTGCATATTATAGTCCTATTATATCAAACTTATGATGTAAAAATTTTGCACACCATCATGATATTGACTAATTAATTTCAAATATAATTAGAACTTATTTTTATTATATTAAAATTTTAAAATTTTACCATAAACTCAATGGAGGTGTTAATGGTTTCAAATTTATGCTTACAAAGGATCTAAAATTTACTTTCTTATGTTTATGTAAAAAGAAAAAAGTTTTAAAATTGGATTTTGGCCAAAATATTATTTTAAAAACTTTATCATGCATGCACCTTTTTTCTAAACCCAATAATGCTTCACACATTTCCTACAATTGGCTTGCATCATGCATCCCCTTTCAAAAACTTGTATCAATTGGTGATAAGATTTCAACAACATACAACAATTGACAATGAGAAACAAATCCAAAACTTGCCATGGTGTAGTGATGAAGGTCTTGCTTAATGAATTATTCGATTAAGAAGATCATAATGTGCAAATGTGGTGATAGAGGGTGACCAAAGGTGCTTCTGGTACAGTAGTCATTCGGTTAAGTCCGCACCTTGATCTGGGCATCCTAATGCGGACTTATCCGAATGTTGCGGACTTAGCCCTATACTGCTCATCTCTTTGAATAGGTATAGTGTAACACCAAAACACGTCACAACTACAAGTGTGAACATGTCTTGATTGTAGGAATTAGATCTGGTTTATGGGCCATCTTTGCTACGATGTGCAATTAATGTTGCATAGATTTGCATGGGCAGGGTTTCCTCTGGTTGTGTGTTAGGTACTGGATATGGCGGCTGGAAACGATGAGAAGGAGAGGACGAACATTAATGAATAGTAGGGAAACGACAGGTAAAAAAAAAAAAAGCTTGAAAGAGAAACTTGAGGAAGAAGCTGATAAGAAGGGAAAACAACAACAAGTTTGGGGGGAGGTTGTTGAAGAGGAGAAGGCAGATTTTTGGCAGTGAGGTGGCTGATTTTTGTGAGAGACGTAGATCAGCACTAGAGAAGAACAAGAGGAGAGGAAGGAAGGAAGAGGATGGTTAGGAAGTTTGTGAGGAAGAAGATAGGTCACGATAGAGTGCAAACATGCAAGCGAATGCGGGCATCGCCAACAAGAAGAGGAGAGGAGAAGGGCAGCGTCTCAGCGAGGCGCAACGCCTGGAAATTATCGAGATGATAGAGCAGCCTACCGGCAAGAAGCCGTCCATGCGCAGCATCGCGAGAATGTATGGCGTTAATGACAAAACAATCCGCAATGTTCTTGCTGCTTCACAAGAGATTAAATCCAGAGCTGTCAATATGGAAATATCTGTAAGAGAGAAGACATTTAGGATCGGGAAACCACAACATCCAGATTTGGAAGAAAAGTTCTATGAATTTATAGAAGGTTGTCGAAGGCTTTCTATTGAGTTACCGCCGTCAATGGTGATTGCTAAGGCGAAACAACTAGCGGAGGCGTTGCCTGATTGCCAAAACTTTCAAGCAAGTTGGGGCTGGTATCGGAATTTTTGTACAAGATGTGGACTGCAGTCCATTCTTCTTCACGGCGAAGGCGGTGAGGTAGACAGGAACAATCCTCAAACATTACAGGCTTTGCAGAATCTTGAAGAAATAATTAAGGAGTACGATCCCAGTTGCGTTTACAACATGGACGAAACATGCCTCTTCTATCGTTTGCTTCTTCAATATTCTGTTCTGTTGCCATTTGAAGATCTTTCTACAGCTAGAGGCAAGAAGAAATCGAAAGAACGAGTAACACTAGTAGTCTGTTGCAACGCAACAGGAACAGAACGCGTTCATGTAGCAATGATCGGCAAAGCAAAGGAGCCGGCTTGTATTGCTGGAAGGCAGTGGCTTCTGCCCTATTTCAACCAGAAAAAGGCATGGGTGGACATTCCTGTGTTCAATCAATGGTTTGATCAAGTTTTTCGTCCTTACGTCCGACGCCGAACGGGTCGCAAAGTGATTCTAATTCTCGACAATGCGCCTGGACATTTTTAGCCATTTGAAAAAGACGGGATCAGAGTCGCTTTTTTCCCTCCGAATGTTACCTCATGGAAGCAGCCCATGGACATGGGAATTATCGCTACTTTGAAAAAAAGTTACAAGTTTATGCTCATGAAGGATATTCTGACTTATCATGACCTGACTGATGAACTCAAAATGCGGCTAGCAAAAGATGCTTCCAAGATGAAACGAGGTGCAGCTGGAGTGGAATTCGGAAGACCAGCCCATCTGCTAGACGTAGCGAATTATACTGTTAAGGCTTGGAATACCCTTACGCCGGAAACGTTAAAGAACTGCTTTCGAAAAGCTGATATCATTCCAGAATTCCGTTCTGTGTCGCTACAAAGCTGCGATGGAGACAATGTGGACAATATGGTTTCTGAATTGGTATCGATGATGGAAAACTGCACCGTTTCGCCTGTTCTGGCCAACCTGGGATCTCAGTTATCAAAAGAGATCCGTCTGTTCTTAATTGAGGACGAACAAAATTCTGAAGAATAACAGCAAGCTGTGATTGAAGATATCGAAGATGAGTTTGGAAGCTGTGGAGATGAGGAAGAGCAGGGAGGGAACGATGAGACGCCACAAGAAGAACCGCAAACAATTGATGAAGAAGTTGTCAAGAAGTCTATCCACGATATTTTCTTGCAAGTTGTGGATCTTAACTCAAGGCTTCGCGATCTTCCTGGATCGCAGTTTCTAGCTCAAGAATCGATTGATGAAATGCTTAACAGCATGTTTTCAGTGAAAAATACCATTCGGCAAGCAGTTTCAAAGATTTCGCGAGAAAAAATTGATGGAAGTAGGCAGATGACGATTTTTGATTTTGGATTTACACGATCACAATAAACACTTCCGTATATGTTGATCCGCATTTTTAGCCCTACAGAATGCGAACTTATCCGCGATGCGGACTTAAAAAAATGCGGACTTAATGGAATGACTACTGTAGCTATGAAGTTATTGACTTAACTTGGTGATGGATGTCACTCACAATGGTGCAAAATGACAAGCACTAGTTTGCACTTTAATTGATTTGGTGATAAATCATTACAATGTATTTTTCAAATTTTACAAAAAATGTTTAGTTGAAGTTTGTGATGAATAATAATTTGACTATTTCTAGCTAGCAAAACAAGTTGCCTCCAACTTCCTTCAAAACATGTAAAAAAATGTTACATGTTTTTAAATAAGGAATATTTTATTTTTATTTGAACAAAGGTTCCATTTAAAAAAATGTTGGGGGCAATTTGTTTGAATGTCAGATATGCTAGAAAAGATGGGGAATAATGACAAGAATAATGAAATGCATTGGGAATTTAACAAGGCAACGAGAATAAAGATGAATGACAAAAACATTTATTCCTCATTTGTTCTTTTAACACATCCATTGTTCACCCCATGGCCCACCTTTCTTGGTGCCCTTAAATCATCCACACTCATCATCCTCATCGTTCATCCATTGTGGTTAATCATTAAAATTGTGACATTTTATTTTAAAAATTTAGAATTTTGAAACACTTTTTCATCCATGATGTATGAGATTCAGTCAACATCATTCCCTTTTCATTCACATGAATAAAATTCATTTGTCATTGTTCAATTTTCATCCATAATATATGAAGTTCGTTCGTTCGTTTGTTCGTTCGTTCATCATCATTTGCTTTTAATTCACATGAATAAAAATTCATTTGATCATCATTCAATTTTCATCCATAATGTATCAAGTTTATCCATCGTCATTCATTTTTCATAAATATAATATGTAATTAGGAAGGTGCAAATAAGAAAGCTCTTTGGATGGTGAACCCAACCATATGGAAGTTTTCATCAAAAACTTTTTTGAGCTATGTCGGATTTAGGAGCTCGAGAGATCTGGTTTCTACAAGCTGGGATTGAGGAGAATCATATTCTGCTGGTGATGCATTGTCTTGAGTTGAGGATTCAGCTTGAGGTTTGAGGTTAAGTAAGGCTTGAGTTTGAGGCTTGAGCTTAACATCCTGTTTCTATAAGCTGCTGGGATTGAGCTTGAGGCTTGGGTTTGGAGGCTTGTAGCTTGAGAAATCCGGTTTCTGTAAGTTGAGATTGAGGAGAACAAATCTGCTGCTCATTCATTATTGTTGTGTGTGTGTGTGTTGGCTACAAACGATGCAACAAACAAACAAGCATGGCAGACGAAATTTAGTAGAGGAGGAGGAGGATTTGGTTAAACTAATGATGAGCTGCCGCCGAAATTAGCTTTGTTTGTGTTTCTTGAAATTCTTCCTTTCACGGATTGTTGTTGTTGTGAAGAAGAACAGTAACAGAAATAGACTCTCTGCAACGGCTCTGGAAAAAGGGGGTTCTGAATTCATGTCACAATTTTGCAATTCATACAATGGGCTTCTCACAATTTTGCCTGCCTTTGTGTGTGTGTCTGAGATCCTTTCCTCCTCTCATCTTTTCTTGTCTTCCAATTCAGTCTTGAAGATCATCATCATGCAAGAAAGCTTCGTTTGTAATGCCGGTATTGAAAGTGCTTGCAAATGAAATCCTGCTGTGCGTTCTTGCTTACCGACTTCTTGTCAAATCTTTTCTGGAGTTCCAAACGTCTCTGCGCAGGTGATCGGGGGTCACATGAAGAAAGGAAGGAAAGGTGTGAAGCATATGCTTCCCAGGAACAAAGCAACTACTTTTGGTAACCGGGATTTGTTTCTGGCAGGATCTTACTAACCAAGCCTTCGTTAACATCTCTATTGTTGTTCTTGTTTGTTGTTGATGTTTGAGTCCCGCAGATTTTGCGCGGAAATCTCGCCAAGAGTTGTGAGAAATATTGCATGAAGAGAAGAGAACGGGATCCTGTGTATGAGCACGTTCAGTAACCAACCCCTCTCTCTCTCCCTCTCTATAAGCTTCTACTCGAACTCTTAAACTTGTAAATCTGACAAAACGAGCTCCTTGTTGCGTTTTGTGCTGAGTGATTGATCGTCAGAATCCTGTACAATCTATTATTCCACAAGGAAGAAGGAGCCTGGGATTGCTTCGTTCGGGAACCGTCTCCATTCTGCGACGATGTCGTAGTTCTCACACCATGTCAGGCGGAGGTTGGCTCGTTACAAGCCATTTTTCTTCCAACAAGCGGTTGAATCTGCCCCGATGCAACAACAATAGTGTACATGCATGTCGTGTGCGATGGCTCTGAGGAGGCGACGACTCCAAGCGAGGCACGCAGTGCACTGTTCGTCTGTAGAAGACGCATCATCTTGTACAATTTCTGGTATTGTTGATGTTGCGGCTTTACTGCCTGCCTCCAGTTGCTTTCGTTGATTTTGTGGAACGAGAGGAAGAGGAGGACGAGGAGGAGGAGCGGACACCGATCTCTATGACACCGATCGAGAGATGACTAGAGATGACGGTACCTTTCCTTCATCTTTTCTCAGGATCCGTGTCCGATGCTTTCAGGGTAATGAGGTGCTGCTTGAAGAAGTGCTTTCTTACTCGCAATCACATCCTTTATGCCTGGAGCTTGTGCCTGCAAAAGAGGACTCTCCAGAATTCTGACATTTCATGCTTCGATTGTATTGTCCTCTGCAACATTTTTCTCTCTGTTCTTCTGTGAGAATTTGCAACAAGTTTGCGTCTCTATTGTGGAAAACATGTGTTGTTTTTCGAAAAGAACACACTCTGCCTGCATGAAATCACAGAACAGTGAGTGAGTCAGCAAACAACAATCTACCCGCAAGCAACTGAATCTGCAAGTAGAACTTCAAGCTTTGAAACAGAAGGTTTTCTTTCTGCGTCGTTCATGGAGTTTGGAAGGACATTCTTCTACATTTGCAGATTTTTCTTCGTAAACTTACAGAAGGTTTCCTTTGTTCATGGAGTCTGGAAGGACACTCTCCATGTGCTGATTTTCTTTGTAAACTTTCTTATTGACAGGCTCTGGTACTGCGACACCACGGTCAGGAATTCCAGGATCACCACCGGTAAGAAAGCTTATGTGTTTTGAAGAAGGCTTTTCTGGATCCGTACTTAAAACCTTCTGTTCCTTGAAAATGTTGTGCTTGCTGGTGGTTATTTTACTGATTTTCTGCTCTACTTGTCTGTAAATCTTCCCTTCTCCTTGACATGTAATGATGCCAGGATAATTTCTCATCAGCTGTGGTGCAGTCTTAACATCTTTGTGCAGCATACTTTCTTGAGACTGCTTCTTTCTTTTTAGCCTTTCCTTCATGGTTTGATGATTGAGACATTCTTGGCTTTCACAGCAGCAAGCAGTAATAACTTGATGCTGTTGGTCTCACATGGGGGCAGTGCGAATGGAATATCTTCTTAAAGCTTGTCATTTTTTTTTGTTGATCATAACAGACAGTAGTGATAAATGGCTGGCGGGGTTTGGCGCATTATCGCACATGGAGTCGACGTCGTGTGTTCCTGAAAAAGTAGGTTTCTCAGTCTCAAACACAGTGCTCATACTCTGAGAGACATACTTACACTACTGTCTATCAACCTTTCTCTGATGCTCTGGACTACAGCAACGAAAGCCAGCAATTGCAAAGCTTTTAGAGTCTTTTGGCACTGTTTTGATTCCCAACCTTGGGATCTCCATGAGGTCAACTACAGTACAGAAAGAGGGAACACGAAATGGGCATGCAAACCCATCTTTGATATTGCATACTGGTGCAAATGAAGATACAAGCCAAAGCTTATGGATCTAGGTAGGTGCAGGGCTGAATTCTGTTTGAGTTTACTTTCTCTCATACTTCTATTGTGAGACTCTGTATGCACTGAACAAAATCTCTTGTCCTTTAAATGTGCAAAAGACCTCAAGACAGAACATCGAGTGAGTTATACCTACTTGAAGAGACCATACATGATGTGGTGCCCATTGCGAATCTCCCTCTTGCCAAACGCATGGAGGCAAGTCTATGACCTTTCTTACTGTCTATGACCAGAAACCACTCATAGATTGATCTAATTGGTGTGATGCACATATCTATCTTTGTCACTTCCAGATGCTTCTATTGTTCCATCTTAACTAGTTTTTTCTGGAGAATCTTTGTATTTTGAGATCCTGCAGATCATCATGAGATAGGTGAACTTCTCAGAACCCTGAAAGATGTAGACAAAATCCTTACAGATGCATGTGCAAGCAATTACAAAGATGAACACAGAATTGATGACTAACATTGGTGGATATTTTTTGTGGGGTGTTACTACTGTGAACAGATATGCAAGAATTTGGGTTTTCTGCAGCTTGATTCTGACACAACAGGTGGTATTCTTTGTGATCTTTGTAATGTGATTCTCCTCTTCAAAATTGCACACATCAGGAATAAATAAAAATGTGCGGCCTATTCATTTGATTAGGACTCCTGAAGTGAATACTGAAGTATCAAGGCTGTGCTCACATTGTTGCTGCACCAAGGGGCAGTCTAGTAAGTTGTATCGAATTGGTAAACATTAATCAGGCCTTGGTACTTGTGTTGCAGTTTATAATCAGGGAGACACGGGCAACATATTCTACATTGTATTCACTGGATCTGTCAGAGTAAGAAATGGGTTTACTTCCACAATCTTTTTGGCTGCTGGGTGCTCATATCTTTGTTCAATGTATGTACAGCTTGAGGGGTGTTGAAGTTTCACACAAATTTGTGATTGGTGAAGCATGGTGCAGAGCAGTGCACAATGAAGAAGTTGTGAACTTTCAGATCTGAATAAGTTGGTTGGATTGGACTGATGCAGTCAATTACTGTTGTTGAGGGAGTGCAAGATGATGTCATCTCTCACTGCCATCCAGGCCAGAGCTTTGGTGTAACAGGGATTGAACTAGATGACTGCATACGGTTTGTTCTGAGACTTGAAATTGCAGCTTTGTGGAAGAAATAGGTTGTATGTTCTATTGAAGGAAAGCAATACAGGGTGAAGGGAGAGTAGATACATATGGTGTGGACCAAGAAGATACACAGATAGGGTCTAAGCAAACTGATGGACGTCACTAATGGATCCATGATATCTGTCTTTGCAGGGAGTCAACCTATGTGACTGCAGAAAGGGTAAATGCCATATCTGCATTAGTGGAAGTTGATTGCACAATGCACAAGAGAGGGGAGTAGAGGCTTGTCTTGCTACAAAGATTGTCTTGAAACAAGCTACATTCTGGCATTTGTGACAAAATCATCTTTACAAACATGTATGAAGCTGTTCCTGTCTAAATTTGGCATGGACCAGACAGAGCTGCTAATGCTGAGCAAGCAAGACTATGACAACATACTAATGATCCAGAAAACCCCTGAGCTGAAGGAGCGCGTGCGATTCCTTAAGGTCTTTTTGCAACCCTCATTTCATTTGTGGGTGCCCTTTCAGTGTTGCCTGACCTAGTTTTGAAACACAACATCTCATCAGTACATATACAACTTTTGCATTAGGTTATTGCAGCAGCAGCAGCAGAATAGCTCTATCATGCAGAGACTTTGTTGTGAATTGCAGAGGAATTGTCATGGAACGTTATGCAGAGTACTGTTGCATTCAAGGAGGTGTCCAAACAGAGCTTGAGGCGCCTGGCAAATGTGCTATCTACTCGCTTGTTTGACAAGAACAGGGGTATATGTATTGGCCTTCTGCTTAAAATCTTTGGCTCTTCTGGTTTCTTTGGTAGCAACACAATCTCTGGATCAAATTTCAAAACATTCATTTTCGATTGTAGTCATGAACATCACATTGAGTAACATGGCAGTTCCTTGAATGATAGATTCCTCTTCCTTCTCTTCTGGACCTGGAATTCAAAGCCTGTTACCATAGACATGCACACACATATGTGAGAGTGCAAACAAACATACAACAGCAACAGTTGCCTTCTGTTACCACCAGAGATAGAATCACATTGAAGTTGCAAGACAGGCAGCTAGTGCTATTTAACTGCTGACAATGGAAACTCAACATTGGATGTTTTGGTATTTGTCAGTGGTCACCTTTCAAGGGGATGATGCTGTTGAGATGTTCTTCATCAAGTCAGGAGAGTGCAGGGTATGTTTTCCTTGCTGGCAAATCCATGTCCTGGCTGAATTTCTGTTCCGAAAGGTTGAAGGGAGAAACAATATCACTGCTGTCACAACACAGGAGCTACATTTTCATGAATCTCATGATTTGCTTTGCAGGTTATCATGGAGATTCAAAGTGGAAAAAATCCATCCAAACTACCCCGAGCATCATCTTTCCTTAGCCAGTACTGGTATGTGTCATGGGTCATTGTATCCATGCCAACTTCTCCCTAAGTTTGACAAATTATGGATTTGTCTCTGAATCATTGCACACACACAGACTGACAGATTGCCTTTCACTCTAGTTGATTGCACTTTGTTGAGACGAATTGCACAGTCATATTGTTGGATTGTTAGAGTGGAAAGATTTCTGATGGTGTTGTGAGCAGGCCCACACGGCATCGACTTTGCAAACAAGAGGTTATAGAGAGGGAGAAGGACTGGGGACATCCTTCAATTGGTTCACGACGTCCATCTTGTCCATCTACCTCTGGGACTAGAGTGTCCGATCCACGATGCCTAGCAATGCCCATGGGACCCATGCCCTCAAGACTGCCAGCAGCTCTAATGCGAAGCCCTGACATGCTCCACCAACTGGTGAAACGCAAGTGCATTTCATCTGCTAGCCAGCGCTCTTGCGAAGAGTCTGTCAACACATCAATTCGTCAGACTTCCAAGCGACCAATTTCTGAACCTGCGCCTCAGCACAGGTCTCCTTCCAAAAGGAAAGGCTCAATGCACCTGCGACCCAGTGCAAGGTCTGAGGATCAAGGCCCCTTGTCTCCATGGGGCCCCCCAAAAGCTTCTAGTGATGGAGTCCGGTCAGGAACAAGAGCAAGCAGAAGGTCGTCTGTAGATCCCCGGAATCTGCCTTCTGCGAGTGGAATGAGGCCTGCCACAATGCCAACCTGGAAAGGATCTACAAATCGATGCAGCAACAGTGCTCCTGCTGGCAGTGCTCATTTTAAGTCACCCTCTCTGATGAAAGACCGCAAGACATCATCGCGTCTTGAGAGAAGAAAGAGTGCTGGGAATAAGAAGTATTCTTTGGGCAGCTTCTTAAGGGACTGTGATGAGAAAGAAAAACAACAGAAGAAAAAGGATATGGATTTCACTGAGAAAGATCATCGTCTGTGGCAGATGGGCCTTCTCTCCCAAGGGCAGATGCCTGTACTGCTGGTGAGCGATGAGAATGTTCACTACAGACAGAAGTTTGAGAAGTGGGCCAGGATGGTGATGAATCGTGAGAGGAACTTGTTGTCTTACAATGTGTTTGCAGGGACTGTAATGCCCAGCTTTATGCCAGGGGTTGCTACCAGTAGTGTTCAGAAATTGGGCAAGGACACTCATCACAACAACAATGAGGGTTCCCAGCATCCTGATGAAGATGAGGTGAATTTCTACCTTGTAGGCAATGTGTTCAAGGTTTTTTTGTTGATTTCAAGCTGGAGCTTTGTGAAAGAAATAGTCTGCTTTCCATTTCTTAGTAGCTAAGTTGTATATTTTGGATGCCATTGATCTTGGTATTGGATGGCTAGCACCAAAAAGGATGCTTCTTGCAAGCATGAAATACATGTTGTGGCAGCTCCTCATGGTGAGGAGTCTGCAAGACAATTCCAAATAGTGTATCAACCTTGGCTTTTGGGTTGTCCAATGGTGGCCAGGAAACCTCAATCCTTGACATTGGGGCTCTGCATGCTGGCCAGTTTTTCGGCGAGGTGAGTTTTCTCGTTGATGTCTACAAATCAATGTCTTCAATGTGCTTCTTGCCCCTCTCTGAGTTCTTTCATTACTTTATGATAATCTGAGTAAGTGTGTTGCAAAAATGATGATGTCTGGCAGAACACCTAGGGGGGTTTATACGTTTGCAGACTTTGGTTTCATTGGGCTTCTGTTCTTTGGTGCAATTCAAGCTTCCATGATGGCCAATTGTTATTGAGCATATCTTGTGTGTACTGATTTTGTGGACCTCAAAAAGTTGCTTTGGCAATGTAGAAAGGCCTTTTGACAGAATCAATAAGGGCAGCCAGCATTGTTGCGGTAACCTTGGTTGAGACTTTGGTGCTCAACAAGTGGGACTTCTTCCGCCATTGTGACCGTGATGTCATTGAGGCCCTTTCAAAAAATGTGACCTCCTCAAACCCTCATCTTCATGAAAGAGACAAGTATGGAGAGGAAGTTGACTTTATATTCACAGCAATTTTCCAACCAAATTGTGTTCAAGAAAATCATCTGTGTACAGCTATTTGCTTATGTCTGTGTTTCATATTACCAAAAATGAGCTCATGAATGAACATACAGCATTGCTGTCCTGTTGTGTGTTTCTTGGTGGAAGAAGATATGCTTTGTCTTCAGTCATGTCTGTATACTGATAAGAAGCTGGGCTGTGTGGGCTTGGAAAAAAACAGGAGTACCAGCAGTCTGAAGGAGTCTACCAGCAGTATGAGAAGTCAAGGAAATGGGAACTCTTCAAGGTTCCTCTGCTCCCTCAGTTCACAAAATTGCTAGTTTCTTGTTTGTACAAATCATCTAGTCCCCGATGATCTCCAAAATTCCAGTTCTGTCTAAAACTTGTGGTGGATCATGCAAGCTTGGCCATTAAAAGCCCTGTGGAGCTATAGATAGCCTCATCAGATAGTCTGCTCACCACCAAACAACACTGGATGCACAGAATGACAATCTACACAATCCTCTTGAGGACCAAACTATATGGATCTAGATCCTAAAGGGTCACAACTGTCATGTATGTGCAGAAGCATGTTGTGCAGCAAATTGTTACAGCCAAGAGGGATCGCATTTATCACAGGACAGGCCCTCGTGCTGTGCGATTCATCCCAAAGGCAGTCACCTCAAAGGACGGCGTGGTTGCCAGAGAATGGATGTAATGGACATTGTCACCCTCGACAAAGTTAGAAATGTTTTTGGGCATTGGTCCTGACCCAGCAGTGCATGCGCACAGAGTGCAAATTGTCACCGCTGATTCTCATATTTCCTACCTACCTATGCTACATTATGATCAATGGTGCTTGTTTACAACCTATCTATTGACCTTTACACTGCTGATTCTGATTTTTCCTACCCACCTATGCTACATTATGACCTATCGGCATTTACACTGGGGAACATGGCATATACAAGATCAATGCAGAATATAAAAAAAACAGCCTGAACAAAATGTTTGTAATTACACAAATGAATCATGAAATTTGTCACAAGATTATAAACTTAAAACTATGGCCCCCCAAAAAATTGATACTTCAAACTGGTGGTGGTGGTGGTGATGGTGGGTGGGGGGTGTTTGTCCTCTGAAGATAAATGACTTGGAATTGAACATAACTTTGATATTTATTACAAGGATTGTTGATAGGCTTAGGAACTGGCAAGAGGTTTTTGCTTACTGGGAATAGCTGGGGTATGGTAGTGTGCAGAAGGTATTGCTGACAACTGGTGACCTCAAGCTGGTTACCAAACATGTCCTACCATTCAGAGGTTTAAGAGTGACAACATAAACCCTCCTGTTAATGGATGAAAAGTCATGTAACCCTCCTCTCAATGGATGAAAATTCTTAGTCAACATCCTGTTCAGATGATGTACACACAGGAAAGGAATGGGAAGAGTTAATGATTTAAGAAAGAAGACAACATCATAATTTAAACTGGTTAATCAAATTGAAAATGGTTATTGGGATTGCATTTATTTACATAAAGGATCGTGGCATTTTTTTCTTTGAATATTTTGGTCCTTCATTGGGCTGAAAAAATCTTGTTTGTTGATTTCGCAATAATGATGTTGCTAGAAGAGTAATTTACACAATTCAAAAGAGACTGTTTAACTAATCACAAGAAGTTATCCATCAACCTGTCTCTCCTCAGTGTTTATTCTTCCTCACTATTCCTGTCATTGCAGTGTTATTCCTCTATCCCTATCATTGCAACGTTGTTTCTCTATATTGTCATTGTTACAATACACCTTATGTAGGAGAAAGGTCTATCAACAGACCCTTCTCCTATACATTATTTATATTACAAGTATTGAAAATAAAACCCTTTCCTAAGATTCATTGGACCAAAGAACATTCTTTAGCAATTTTTTCAAAATATCATCCAATCAAAAAATGAATTACAATATGTAAATGAATGGTTTGTGGGAGCACTGGATGATGGATACCATTCATGATGATTCATTATTTTGTGTTCATGGATGAATTTAGTTGAAATAAAACTAATGGATGAAGTTATTATCAAACCATTCATTTACATTGCAGAGTTACCCAGATATGGACTAGACAGAACGGGCAGAGGAGGGAAAAACAATAACACGTTGCCCAAATTTTGTACGGGCAGATTCGTCTCCATGTTCACCCCTGCTCTGCACAAGAGGAGCACCGGAGGCGCGCGCGCACACACACACACTCTCTCTCGTGGAATCGGCGATTGTCCTCAGTTTCTTGCGCTTGGTCTTCATAAGCAGTTGAGTAAAATTGTTGCGCACCAGGAGCAGAGGAGTTCAAGCAGTTGTTGTTGTTCTGAGCGTGGCGAAATGGATAACCCAACGGACTCTACGGCTGCATCGGTATTAACCTGTGTCCTTATAATATTCGCTCTGTATTTGTAATTGTTTAGCGGATCAGTTGTGACTAGAATGGTTCTTGCAGTTTAATATGCTTTTTCTTCTTCTTCTTCTTCTTCTGCTTTTCGTTTGCTTTAATTGCATCTTGTGAATCTTGATTTTTCTTTAAATAATTTTCATCAGGCATTAATTGATGTGTAACAATGATCGAATGATTACAAGTAGCTGTGCGAGTCTGTGTAATATCGAGGTCTGTTTCAGCGTTTTACATGAGATGTGTTAGGAAAAGATACTATTTCGAGTACCTCAACTAATCTTGCTGCAAAGAAGCTGTTGCGGGGTGAACTTGAGAATCAGTCCGGGAGAAGTCATTTTAGACAGGATTAAGTCCTGTAATACATGTATGTTTCTTTTGATAATGAAGCAGTCTTGTGGTAGCCTCGACAGCTTATCTTGCTGCACAGAATCTGTTGTGCGTTGAACTCGAGAATCAGTCCCGGGGAAAGGCCATTTTACATAGATTAAGTCCTGTAATAAATGTTATATGTTTCTTTGATAATGAAGCATTCTGCTGGTAGCCTCGACAGCTTATCTTGTTGCAAAGAATCCGTTGTGCGGAAAAATGGAGAATCAGTCGCCGGGAGAAGTCAGTTTACACAGAATTAAGTCCTGTAATATTTTTATGTTTCTTGGATAATTATATCACTGCTTAGTTCGTGCGATCACTTATCTTGTGTCGATCGAACATTCCTTGAAATATTTTCGTGCAGCAGCCGGGACCGAATTTGAAGTACCTCTCCTTCGTTCACACAGTTTTACTACAGGCGACAGTGTATTTGACGACCGGCTACGCTACCATTAAGGAGAGCTCAGGATTCATGAAACCGCTTTTGGATCGATTTGAAGGCACAATCAAAGACATTGCCGCGAGGCCATTCTATGCGAAGATCAAGGGACTGCCTCTAGGCTTTCTTCAGTACGTCGACAGCAAGGTCTCAGGACTCATTCCTCTGCACGTCTAGGACGAGTCTAGGACAAAGTCCCCTTGTTTATTGCTCGTTTCATGAGCCCAGGTACCTATTACTGTTGCCGATGTTCCCAGGCGCTGCGCAGTTTTAAGGTGCACAAGTTGTCTTTGCTTGGTTGAGCTTTGATCGTGTAATGTTCGTGTGTGGTCGACACATAATTTGCAATGTGGATTTGTCAGGTTGATCCAACCATTGTGCTGGTGGTACCTCCGTTTGTAAGACTAAAATGCTATCAACTCTGCGATTTGGCCATAGAGGGAACATACTCTGCCAGGGGTATCCTTTCCGAAATGCAAGCTCAAGGAAGACTCTACAAAACCGCCACTGATGCTGCTGAGCAACTCACGTATATCGCGTGGCAAAACATATTGACACTTCCCTACGCCTCGAAGGTGACGATTCTCGCTGCTCCGGTCGCCAAGTTCAGCGCTATGCGTTACAACAGCATCGTAGCACTGTTGAAGAAGAATAAGGTACCTCTGGCTTTCCTCGCTCCCTTAGTCCCGATCGAAAGGATTGAGCAAGCTGCCATGAGATCAACTGGCGCACTTCCAAACTGAACTGATGTAACCGTGCGCGGGAGGAACCGTGACTTCTCGGGAGCCCTGTCGACGAGATCTCTCAGAATCTGAGACCGCTGTCCTGATGCACCTGCACGGTATTTTGTTCCACATCTGCTTCTGCATCTATCAATACTACATTTTTCTTTTTTTTCTTTTTTTTGGGGGGTGAAAGGGGGAGCAGATTAGGGAAAATTTTGTTTTCCTTACCGCCGAAGCGAGGTAACCTAGAAACAAGGCGAGGAGGAGAAATTTTGCTCAGGGTTTCGTCTTGCATGACTCTAGAACTGCTCCGTATTTCTCCTGTTTCATGCTCAGATCTGTGATCTTCTGCACATGAATTCTGCATACCTGCAACAAGGTTTGAGAAATACAACATTATCAAGTGACAAATGCTTAATATCTAGAATGTTGAATTTGAGGTTTAATGTTAACTAGTTTTTGAGGGTTGTGGAGAAGCAATTTGAGCTCTTCATTAGAGTTGCTTCTGGCTGCTGAAAAAGAACAAACATGAAAGGAATAATTATAACACAAACTTTCCATACCTAGAAAAAAAAGCACATAAATAACAACTTTTAAATAAGTTTTAAGACAAGCTTAAACCTAGTTGAGTCTATAAATGAACCCAGAATTGGTTGCATTGCCTGAAAATGTAACCGGAAGGGCAAGTGTTTGGGCTTGCAAAGAGCTCAGGTTGCATGTACTTAGTGGGTTTGCTGCAAATAGATTTGGTGGTTACTAGACTTGGTTTATTAATGTTGTGATTGTGGTTTTACTTCTTTCTCATTTCTTGAAATTTGTAAGTTGTGTTATCTAGGGCTTCTTTGTTGGTTGAGGTGATTAAACTTCTTGTCCCAGTTGTTGATGCAAGTGGGGAGCTCTGTGCGCTTGCTACCTACGTACTAGCTAGACACTCAATTTCTTGCTACATAGGTACTAGTGTGAAGGTTATTAGTGTTTGAATCTATGCAACAAGAAAAAAGTTTGTTTGCCTAATTAGGTAGGGAAGTGGGTTTGAACTTTGGACTTGGACCCAACAACCTGAACCAATTCTATGATTTTGCATATGGTGGTTTTTATGAAGATCTTATCAAGATTTAAGGGCTTTGGTGGAGTACCTACCTATTAGGGGCTAGGGATGGATGAAGGGAAGGTAGTTGGGAGTTGGGTTTAGTTAGTTATATGTGGGTGGCACATGTCTATCACATGAAGCACTTGCCATGCTATTTGAATTTAGGTGAGGCAGATAAGGCAAGAAGTTTGATGCACCCAAGTGTCATATTCTATGTTGCGCCGATTGTAGGTCAACTTTAGGTGGACTTCACTAGGTCAGAAAGCATGGGGAGAAATTTTCTCTAGTGTATTTGGGGGCACCTTATGTTTGTGAACAACGTTCTCCCAAGCGAGGAGGGATCTTATGCCTGGAATTTAGGAGAGAGGGTTCCTAAGCCTAAGATCCCTTTCACTCTAACTGCCTCCCAATCTACCAATGTTTTAGCGTTATGATAAGGTTTATGGTGGGTAAGGTCCATGGGTTAGGGACATTCTCAACTTGCAGGGCCAGACTTGGGCTACTGCCTTGTCCTATGCTCCTTATTTTGGGAATGCCCCCAGCTTGGGGCTTTACCCTACACTTTTGAAATGAAGAGTAGGCATTTGGGGGAAGAGTGAGTCCTTAAGCATAGAAAATTCTAACAGGGGCAATGGTTGTGTGCAAATAATGTTAGATTAGTTTGAAATCTGCATGTTGTGGCTACCTTATGTTGCATCTTATGTAAAATTCTTGGAATTTCTGGTAACCTAGTTTCAAGATTAAAAAGCAATGCCATCTATTTGGTGGTTCTTAAATGCAAAGAGTCCCAAAAAAACTCACTTTTGTTCATTAAACATTTAAGCGGTGCTGCAAATTGTAAGGTGGAATTGGCAATCCCTGTTTCTCAGTTTCTAGTTAATTGTTTATCCCTAGTACATGTGTCCAAATTTGATGATCAAGTTATGTTGATTTTAGCCTGGGGTCAAATAGAATAGAATGTTTGGGGTCTCTAAACCAAATTTGAAAAGTTGATCAAAATGACATGTTTTAAAGGGAGATAATGCTTAAATCTTTCTTTCGCTAACTTTGATTTATTATCGAGCAGTGTGATACATTGCATAAATATCAAACCTGGCAATCAAAGGGAACTATTTTTAAATGAAAAACTCCAGGGCCTTCAACACAGGTGTGAACTATAACTATCCTGACAATTGCACCATTTTTATGTGCAATATAATACATAAGCTTAGCATACAAAGCTCAAGAGAAAAGAAGAGTTTTAATGAGTCTTTTCACGTGGAAGAACAAGCAAGACTTGGTTTGAAACTAGCACAATCATTACTTCAAATTTTCTGGAGATTTGAAAGGTTTGAGCAGGTCTTGAAGCTTATGAGCGACAAAAGCTATGAAAGGAGGAGACCAGAAATGTTCTTCTACAAATTTAAGGAAAAAGCCTGAAAAGGAGGTTCAGAGGGGCTGTAATTCTAGCTACAAGCGACCAGGTTAAATAAATAAATTTAAAAAAAAACACCTGGCAAGGGAACAAGAGAAGAGAAATCCAAACAAAAGATCACACCCAAAAGCGTAGAATCCAAAATGGAGAGCCCTAACTGAAGAAATCAAGAAACCTGGGACCTAAACCCATCACCAGTAGCACGAACCAAGTTGTGCAAGGAGATGAGCAAAAAACCTGGAAGGACACCACGGTTAGAAGAGGCCTCTCCTGCTGCCACAACTGCCTGACACAAGATAGTGGCAGAGTCACCCTCTGAAAAGCCACTGACACCCTCTGCCTATGAAATGAACGACCAAGTATTTTCTCCTGAGGATTGAAGGACGAAACCTGAAAAGGAGGGTCTAAGGGACTGCGATTCTACGAGTGACACCTCATGAATGGATTGACGACATTCATCAGCTGCAAAATGTAGCCAACTCAAATACCTACCCAACTTCTGAGGAAGCTCACCAGAAGTGAGGAGAATGTCAACTTTTTTTTCTTCTCTTTTTCTATTTTTGGTCCATAAGAATGTAAGACATAGGTGAACGAACACAAATGCACATCCATCTCTCATCCTCACCCTGACATCAGATACACATGGCCACATCCCAAATCCTCTCTGAACAGTGTCAAGTGTCAATTAACTTACTTCTATTGAAATACAAGCATCTTTCTTATGCACAGTCTATATGCCTGCCACTGACAACCTTTATTGCATCATGACCTGAAGTCTGGTCATGATGTCATGACTCATGACGACTTTGAAGAAGAAGAATTCTAGAATTCAGTATCTGGCCCTGCAAAAGTATTTCTGACATCCAAGTTTAGTTATTTACTCTTTTGCAACCCCACCCGTAAGCCTGAAACAGGGACTGCAAATATGTGGGAACTACTAATAGCAAACCACCTGGACCGATCATTATGATTGGCCAATAAAAAACAGGGCGCCGCATTGAGATCATATTTATTACACTCTTCTCTATCAGGTGCACAACTTTGCTGCGCTTTTTACCAGCCTCAGCAGGAGAACAACTACTTTTCTAAGCCAAACCGGCTGTGTGGACTTTTCTTCATCCGCTTTTAGTGTGCAGGGTCACATAATGAGCACCGGTGGTGTTCTCTAACGATAATCTCATGTTCCTGATCTCCCGATTTTTGATGTTAACAAAAAAGTATCCATATTCTTTCAGAAATCTGCAGCATCCACTCATGAAACCTATTTCCTTAGGGTGCTTTTTGTACGGGCTGATCCACACAGAGGTGGTGGAGTATCACATTGCTATGAACATATTTGCTATGTGAAATCTTGCAACAAACATTTGAGTGGTGTTGCAAATTCTAAGGCAGAATTGGCAATCCAGTTAGCCCTAAAAGATGCAATCAGCTAATTAAAAATATAGTACCTTTATTATATATATGTAATTAATTTTGGTCCCATCTTAGACTAAATTTTCATTCAATTTTGTTTGATTTTGATTAAAGTTTTCAAGTCATCTATTCAAATTTTTTTTACAGCTGTAGCCTATGTCCATCTTGATGTAGATATTGTATTAAAATATTTGAATTACAATAATTTTATTATTAGAAATATCTAATTGATATGATATTTTAAATTGTTTTCAGTTTAATCTCAAATCAATTTCAACTCAATTTCATTCACATTTGATTGAAATTCCATGTCATCTATTTGATTTGCTTATGTCATATCCATCTTGGACATCCATCCCAATTGGTTTTTGGTCCAAATATAAGTTCAATTCTAGGCAAATTCAATCTCAGCCAGATTTGATATCTAGGTGGATTTTAATGAAGTTAAGTTGACGTCAATATTTCAAGGCCACGTCAATCCTGGTTGAACCTCGGTCCATTTTCGAGCTAGTTTTTGAATGGATTTGATCAAATCAAGTTGATCTTGGTTGGAGTTCTAATTATCCAAATTTAAACTGATTTTAAGTCAATTTCCCAATTTCAATTGAAGTTTTCATACCATCAATTGAAGTTCCATTGTTATATGATTTCATTCCAACCATGTTCACATCCTTCATATAATGGCCCTCCCCCTGGGTTCTACTTTGAAATTATGGATACCTGAACCAAAATGTCATAGCCTGAAATTATGTGAACATGGACCATCAAACTTGGTCATGTTTTGGTCACTAGACATTATGTGTCATTTATATTTTATATATTTTTTCATTTCAAGTCATCTCCATTGTCCTAAATGGTTAGAATTAATGCAACAAGTGCAAGCATGTTGTAGGTAGTATGCTACACAGCAAATTAAATTTATAAAAAATAAATTAACTAATTAATTATTATTTTTTATAAAAAAATCAAGAGCATTCTCTACTTTCTCCTTCAAGTCTAGAATTATGTAAAATATTTGTTGCAGCACAAGAATTTCAGATCTATTAATTAATTCCCACAAGTGAACCAGCACACCATCCACTGGATGCCTATCATTACTCAGTTGTGGATGAACCTCAACTGAGTTAATATTTGGTTTCACCTTGGTGCCCAATTCTGTAGGAAAATAGGTCCCATATATAGTGGTAGATAGGTAAGAAAATAGGAAGTTCTACTAGGTAAATAGATGGCTTATACTGTTATACATAGGCAAAGGCTGATTTTACTACCTACCTACCTTCTAACAACCTGCTTGTGAGTTGTTAGTAGGTAGGTAGAAAAAGAAAACCAAAGTGACCTAACCACCATGGTTAGTTAGGGAACTCGAACCCAACTGAAAACTGTTTCCTCACCACTTACCATTCATCCTTCATGGTGCACACTGGTGGGTGCTGGTTCACTGTGGCCCCCACAAACAATGAGAGTCAGGGATTTTTTTAATTTTTTTTTCCAAATTTTGTGATATCAAGAATTTTTGGTGAATGTTTTGAAAACAAGAAGAACCAAAACTAGTCAAATTTTACACTAGAAAAATAAAAATGTCCCAAAATTTCCCAAACTTTTGGTGAAAAAAAACAACAAAGATTTGTCAGGAATTTTTAAAAAAATATTGGTGAGAGCATTAAAGAAAATGGAAAAAGAAGTGTGAGTAAGTTGAGCTCAATTTGATTGCTTGTTGCCATTGAATAGCTCCACTCTACTACTCACCCAATTGAACCCATTCAATGGTTTCATGCTTGTAACGCATTGTTGTGGAAGGGGAGGCACCCTTACAAAGTCGAATAGTTCCCCCCCCCCACAAAAGCTGAGGAGCTTTTTGTGTTTTGAGGTACCCACTGGCGACGAGGGTAAATTGAAAATATTAAAAAGTAGCAGCACTTTAGGCCGGGTAAGGCCCCAGGGTGAGGGGACTCTCAGCCACATAAGGCCCTGCCCTAGGGTGAGTGGACTTTAGGCTAGGTAAGGCCCTAGGGTGAGGGGACTTTAGGCTGGATAAGGCCCTAGGGTGAGGGGACTTTAGGCTGGATAAGGCCCTAGGGTCAGGGGAGTCCTGGAATGTGGCCAGCCTTGACTTTTGCATCATCTGGGCCCTTATTTTGTTGGACTATGAAGGGCAATAGGACAAATTTGGATGAGCCTTGGAAAGATGGATGATTGGGGAAGTTGGAAAACAAATGATTTACCTTTTCTCTGGTGGTTACTTCTACCTTTCAATTTAACGGAATGTGTGTCCATTGGATGATATACAAAGCTAGGGCAAGTTGAAAAAGAAAGACAATGGATGAAAACAGAGTTAAATGGGAAAGACGAAGCCCTAAATGAATTCAAATTCATCCAGTGTCCGACTTTTTCAAAGCAAGTTTTAAAAGCATTCTAAATAAGCTACCATCTGAAGAAGTTGAATATTGGGAAAGATGAAATAGTTCTCACATGCTGGATCAGTTTTGAATTTTTTCACTTCCATTCAAAGGATGAATTCTAAAGCAATGCACCACTGCATCTCATTCTTATTACAAAAGATTCAATTTCAGACATAATTCATGAGGTTATCATGATATTAGGTCCATCTAAAAATTTGAAAAAGACTTTTCCTGCTGGGCACATCTTTGTTTCGGGAGATTAACATCAGCACAACATTCAACTCCTTACACTCATTTAGAGCTTGCCGAAGCCAACTCAATTGTGGAACAAACACCGCCAACTGCCCAGAAATTTGCTTCTATATTCCCAGTATAACTAAGATACTGAACTCACCTCCACCAACTGGATGGCCATGCTCCATGCCGAGGGATCCTCCATTAGCAAAAGCACCACGGAAATTGCAAATTAATCCTTACAAAGACAAGGTTGACAGTGAAACAAGCGCACAAGGAATGAACACAAAGCACATGGATAAAACTGAGCCGCTTGCTTGAAATCGAAAGTCTTAGATATACAGGAAGAACAAGCACAAGCCTATGAGAATGTGCTGACCCTTAAGAAGGTACTGCCAGGGGTAAGTCTGTAACATAAAGATGTCATTCATATTGAACCCAATGGATATGATCTTATCCTGACTTGGTTGCTGTATTTCCCCCCGGCCCCCTATGAGCTTTTGAATTGCTCTCTTTGAGTGTATGTTGAGGAAACTTGTACAGTCCTTTGGCACCCAGTTATTGGGCTGGTGAATTTGGTTTCTGTATACAATGACTGAAGCCCAAAAAATTTAGAAAAAAAACTGTATACCTACCATGTTGGCAAAAAAAATGGTGAGTGCTGCTCCCTTGCTTATGCTTGTCACAAAGAAAGTAAAGACAGAGGCTGGCTGGGACTTCACTTCAATAAAGCACTGAAGGAGGAACCTGATTAACTGCCCTGGGAGTCAGACAGTGAGACCCGGAACTGGCCCCATTATTGCAGCATGAGGCTTCTGATGGGTGCTCAAATGCTCCAGAGATGTAAAGCTTCGGTCACAAATACTGCTGAAATGATTCATTTCCTGATCCATGGTCTTGTCCCCACTTCTGAAGCCCACTGTATCTGAGGTCCCACTTGCTACAGGCTCAAGATTTTTCTCCACCTGGTTAACCAAACTTTCACCCTGGAATTTCATGTGCTTGGTGCCTTTTACAACCAGGTCAGAGAATGGGTGCTGGTTGTTGATGGATGCGGCACTGTCTATGGCAAAGGTTGGGAATGGCAGATATGAATGTTGGCTTATAGGAGCCATGATTCCTGAAGCTGAAGCAATCTGCCCTTCCACCATTTCCTCAGCACATTCAGGAGCTGGCATATTCAAGTCCAGGATTCCTTCAAGCATAATTCCCTTTTTTTCTGGCACACTTTGAAGCCCCTGAATTGGATGAAAGCCTTGCAGCCCAAGTTGCTCAACAGTGGCCATTACCATTGCATTCTTGTTGTTGATGTTGTGAGTGGTGGTGGTAGCTTCATTAGATCCTGCAGTTGCAGCTCCACCCCAGTGGCACCGCTTGTGGCCCCCCAAAGCCTGACCCGAATTGAAAACTCGGTGACAAATTGAGCATTCATGGCCCTTGGTCTTTCTTGCAGCATTCAGCATCTCCTCATTGTCACCCTTGGCAACAACCAGATAGTCACAGGGCTCTGCATCTTCTACAGAAATGTGTGACTGATCTTGAGGCTCAAGTGGCAAATTATGCTCTTCAACTTTAACAAAATCCTCATCTGGGGAGATACCCTCCTTATTCTCATCATCCTCTGGGCTCTGATCCTGCCTTCCAGATCCCTCTTCATCATTTATGCTCGTTCGAGCAAAACATCCTTTCACCTTCTTGTGGCTTGCACGGTGACCTCCCAAGGCTTGATGAGACTTGAAAATACGCTTGCATGTTGCACATTGATACATCATCCTTGTTCCCCCTCCTTGCTCACCTGCTTGTTGCATCAAAAGTTGCAGCTGTTAAAACTTTTAAATCAAAAAAGTTGCCCAGTTCTCAATCCAGTGATATCAACTTCAAATGTAGAAACAGGAATTATAACTGCATCTAAGGAACTTCTTCACAGGACAGAGTTCATGGTTCCAGCTACATCCTCCATCCCTTGATAATCCAGAGCTCAAATACTCCACCATTTGAGAGAGTTGAAATTGGAAGCATAAAGATCATGGAACGACAAGGTCACCCAGCTCAAGTATGAAAGGAAATTCCCAAACCCAAATGGAACCTTACAAGCACTCCAAGCTGAAACTGCTGCTGAATGATGGCAAAAATTATTCCAACACACATTACTCACCCACTCAGTGTTGGAACTTAAAAGAAGCAAGCAAGTTCAACCACCTCAGTCTCTTACAAATCAAGTTGAAGGTGGAATTCAGAACACCAGGTTCATGACAAGCAGCATACTGAATAGCAGCTAGTAAGGTTCATAGTCAAGCTCACAGTCTTCACAGAGCTTTTTAGGTTTCAGTGGCAGCTATTGATTAAATTCTGTGAAACCCAGCTCAGGTTTTCTCACAACCTCTGGAACATGAGATCTGGAAGTTATGACTCACATGACTTTGCCAAAGAGAGAACCATGTCAAGAATGTTGGTGCTACAGGCAAGCTCACAAACAATTGCCCTGCATTTTTTCAAGCATTGAAGAACAATGGATGCACAGAAAAGCTAGCTCACTGGGTTCGGAATGCAATGTTACCTTGTGTTTCCAGTTCATCCAGGTCTTGGTTGTTATTAGAGACAACCACACCATCCTCACCACCACCAGCAACTTCTGCCTGCTGCATCTTCTTAACTTTGGGATCAGCTTCCCTGTAGTGATGATGATGATGCTTCTCAGTCTCATGGCAACCAGCATTCTCGTTGTCCTTCCCTTTGAATTTCTCTGCCACATTGATGTCCATCAGAGGGTCTTTGTCCTTACTGAGTTTGTGTTCGAGAAATGGAGGGTTCAGTTGAGCAATTCGCTGAGGATGCAAGAGCATGAGGGCGAAGACAATATCTTTCTGTACTTGTGTATCTTCTGTGGGTGGTGTTGAGGGGGATTCTTCGTCTTCTTCTTCTTGTGGAGCTCCAGCTGCTGCAGCACTACCTGCAACAGCTTGCAAGGATCGAACCATTTGCCGCACCCTCTTGGTCCTCTTCTTGGTCCTCCAACCTCCTGCAGGCCCAGAATTATTATGTCTGCCGGAGCTGCTGCCATTGATGTACGCAGCTTCAATGCTCTCAGTATCACTATCATCAACTTCCGAAGCTTTCCCTGCTGCATCAGCTTGCTTCGAGTTCATCTCGGACTCTGATTCGGGTTCTGCCTTAGGAAGGACAATAGGTGGGGAACGTTTCTTTCTCCTGTAAGACCCATGGTGGGTATGTACAACAGCAGCAGCAGCAGCATGATCTTGGGCCGATGTGCTTCGGTCTGGTGGCTGAATACCTCGCCAGTATCTCTCGGGATGGCACCTCATGTGTCCAAAGAGAGCTTTCATTGATCCAAATTTCTTGTTGCACTCAGTGCAGGAGATGAGCTTGTCTTCAGATTTGCCAGAGCTCACTGGAGCTGCTTTCTTGGACTGATGATTATGATGATGATGATGATGATGATGATGATGATGTGTGGGACCAGCTGCTGCAGCTGCACCACCCACCAGATCAGAGCAGTCCTGGTCTATAAATCTCTGACTCCGCTTGGGGTTCATTCGAAGGATGTACTGAGGATGCTCATTCTTGTGCAGGTTCAACTCCTTGGCTGTCTCAAACTCCTCCTCGCAAATCTGGCACATGTAGCTGGTTCCTTCAGTGACCTCCTCCATGTCCACCTCCTGCATGTTGTTGGTTGCCTGTGAGCTGGAGGAGCCCAGAAGCACTGACGTCGCTTCCTCCTCCTCCTGATCTTCTTCTGCTTCCATGTCTTCTTCGTCTCCCTGCTGTTCCTGATACATGGGTGAGGACGACTCAGCCTGAGCTGCTGCTACTTCCCCCCTCTTCTTCTTCTTCGTCAGTCTCCCCGCTTCAGATCTAGAGCAAGAAACTCTATTCCCCCGCGGAGGAGGAGGAGGAGGAGGAGGAGGAGGAGGTCGGGAAGAAGCTAACGACGGGCTGCTTTCGTCGTCGTCCCTGCAAGAATCCAGATCACTACCAGTACTGTGGATGTGGCTCGCAACAGGATTCTTCACAAGGTAAGTCCCACGGCCCGTCGTCCAGCTGCTGAGCTGCTGCTCCTTGTCGCCGCCATTCTCTGAATTCGAGGTCCGTGCATTTCCATCCTCCATAGCCGCCGCCGACGGGGAGCCACCGCCGTGAGCCCGCAAGTAGTGTCCCCGTAACGCTGCACCAGAACTAAACCCTCGCTTGCACAGACGGCACAACACATGCTGCTGCTGCTGAGATACTGCAGCTGCAGCTTCTTCTTCTCCTTCTCCACCACCACCACCACCACCCAGAGATGCAGCAGAATCGGATGCCACAAGACTATCGCAGTTCCGTTTCCGATGCTTGGGGACGACGACCACGTTGAGGTACCCAGATGATCCAGTGGTTCCGGAATCTTCTTCTGCTCCTCCGCATGCTGCTCCTGCTGTTACCGACTGTCTGTTCTTCGTCTCTTTGTTTGCCGAGGTTGTCGGCAAAGTCGACATCTCCGGATCTGCTGCTACTCCTCCTCCTCCTTCTCCCTTCTCCAAGCTCCCATGCATGCTGCTCCCTTGATGCTCCTTTGCTTCACTCTCCACAACCCCATCTACATCCATAGCTGCTGCAAGAAGATCCTGAGCAGCCGCTTCCATCTTGATGAACCCCGGCTTCTACGGACGGAGCTCAAACCTGTAACAACTGCTGATTTGGTATCCCAAAATCTACTTGCAAAAATGACAATCGCGAAGTTATTTCTGTCTGTTGTGCTACAACAACAACCAAGTTTTCCATAAAGCTCTGCAGCAACCGGAGCAAGAAGGAGCAGCCAGCCAGCGAGCAAGCAACCACAATTCCCCCAATCACACACAATGTCTGTCACCCACAAATTGCGGGCAATTGCCAAAAGTTTCGAATACACAACAACAACAACAACAGATCCAGTCTACGTCGCATCAACAGCTTCACGCCCAAATTCCCACTACGCCACCACAAACTCCAGCACGCGCTAAGAGGATCTTGTGCTACACCACCACGCCGGGCCTCGAGCTCTCTAGAGCTCATCACCTGACCAAAGAAGCATGTAACAAGAAGTAGTCAGTGGGAGGTGGGAGGGTGGAGAAGAAGCCGAGCTTTCCAGCTTCTTGATTCTACTCTGTCCTTTCCCGAGTCTTCTTCCCTCGCACTCTCCCCATCCTCTCCTGCTGCTGAGCCAAAGATCTGAAACCCAAAACGCAATTGGAGCTTCTCACGATGCTGCACCTCCGTTTCCCTCTCACAAAACCCAAATCCAACTTCCCCTTCACCACCCCTGCTGGAGCTAATCTCCTTTCTCCTTCTCTCTCTCTCTCTCTCTCTCTCTCTCTCTCACGCCTCGTCAATTTCCCTTCTCCGCTCCCATAAAGTATGAGACCATCGTAACTCCTCGGGCCACGATTTCTTCGGACATCCTTCAATCGTTGTGCCTGCAGCCGACAAAGGGCCTATCCCCAGCTCTGTCCTACCTCAAACCCAGCTGCCGACCTTGACAAGAATGGTTTCCGTCTAAACTCCGCCACAAAAACCTCCTGGCGAGCAGCACCACCACCCTTGCTCTTCTTCTTCTTCTTCTTCTTTCGGTCGCTGGCTGACCAAAAGCAACCAAAAGCTCACAAGAAGAGCCTCGATCTATACAAAGCTATGACGGGTTTGTTTTTGTTCCCACCGCGATGCGATGCGATGCGACACGACACGACACGACACAAAGACGAGACGAGAAGCAGCAACAACAAGCCCTGCTCTCCTCCAACGCAGTGCGACGGCAAGCGATGATGCGCGTGCGTGCGACGGCAAGACCAGTAGCCCACCAGCGGCAAAAGGAAACAACACACTCTGGGAAAGACAGTGCAACAACGGGGATCCTCCGCGCGTGGCTACCCCACCACCCCTTTACCCTTCTGCCCGCCTCTTCTGCCCGGTCCAAAGATTTGCAACTTCGTCCCAACTTTCTAACCCACTGCCCAAGATTCCGCCCCAGTTGCTTACTTTAACTTTCTATTCGGCTGCCCAAGAGTCAGTCCACCCCCATGCGCTCACATTCTAAACGGCTGCCCGCGCTTAATTCCGCCCCCAGTTGGTCATATCAACTTTCTAACCGGCTGCCCGTTTTTTAAAACCCCAGTTGCTGATATTTTCTCTCTAACTGACTGCCCCAACGTCCACCCTTGTTGTTCACACTAACTTTGTAAACGGCTGCCCGTGTTTCCGCCCCAGTTGCTGACATTTGTGGCCAAAACAGGAGTGTCTCCTGGCGCTTCGGTTTTTTATTTTCTTTTTTATTTTATTTTTATTTTTGCCTCCTCCTGTTGGGTCTCTTTCTTTTGGATTTTCTTGCCAAGCTTGTCTTATGTTTTCTGCTTTTTATTTTTTGCCCTTTCTTTATTTCTTTTTTTGCTGCCCCGTTTCTTTTGGGATACCACCACTCCTTTTTTCTTTTCTTTTTTTTTTTCAATTTTATTTGGCCATGTTTGCTTATATTTGGGTTTCCTCCACCCCAATAAAATTATAAGAGAGAAATGTAAATTATAATATGAATTATAATCCCCAAAACAATATAGGGAAATATAAGCTAGGCACTTGCTAACAACATATTATTATTACACTCCCATCCTCACACCCCCTCACATCCTCATTTCCGGGTGTCGTTGGACCACCTAGATAGGTAACATGGCGGAAGCATGAGAGGTGATTTTTCTATAAAGTTTTTTTTTTTAAAAAAAAAATCTCATGGAGGGGTTTATTTTTTTATTTTTTTTCCCTGCCTTATTTTTTTCCTTCACTTGGATGGTCTTAAGACTCCCATATATTTTATATTATTTCCAAGAATTCAAGCAAACAAAGTAACTCAATTGTATTGGGTAATTATATTTATTCCTCCCATATACTCTACTCAAACCATAGTTAAATGGGTTGCAAGAATTGATGGTGGGATACAAAAGAAGGTGAAAGAACCACAACCCAAACCCCCACTCTACCCTTCACCCCAAACCCATCCCCCAAAAAAAAATTAAAATTGAAAAAAAAAGTGTGAAAAAAATTAAAATTAAATTAAATTAAACTAAAATCCAATTTGAAGCCTAATAGCCTTTTTTTAATTTTAAATTCTTGATATATTGATACCTACCCAGAAAACCTTGTGTTGCAGTGTCCACATCCATCATCTAATTTTAGAAGCCATGCAAGTCCAATTAGGAGCAATAACAAAGTTTTCTCAAAGGGTGTGTGTGTGTGTGTGTGTGTGTAAGAGCCATTGGTGTTGACAACTTGTAGTTGTCTGTGACTTTTGCCTCCAAGCTAATAATAAGTATATATGCACTACCAAAACCCATTGTTCACAAACCACTAAGTTGCAGTGGTCTCTATGTCACAGTTATGTTGAAGTTGCAGTTCTTGTTGTTGTTGTTGTTGTAGCTTGGTTGCTAAGGGATTGATTGCCACCTCTCTTAGTTTTACTTTGTACCCCAACTCACAACTGCATGACTACTTATCATCATCCAACTATTTTCATTCTGGAGTGATTTCAACAACATTTAGAGGTGTAGCTAAGCTGCTTGGCTACCAGTGTAAATTAGCCATACTCAAGCCAGAATTTTTTTTTTAAACTTTTTTTAAATTAAAAAAAAAATAAAAATTCATTCATTCACTCATTATTCATCCATTGAATTTTTGCTTTGTTTGGTGGGTCTTTTACTCATATCTGTATCCATTCATCTTGCCAAGATGCAAAAAGAATTGTGTTGTGTCTTCAAGATATGAAGACCCCAAAAAAGAATTTTACCCTTCCCCATCCTTCCTCTTTCCCCCCCCCTACCCCCCCCCCCCAACAAACAAGAGGAAAGTCAAGTAGCATAAAATAATCGACAAAAAAAAAAGTTGTGAGATTTATTTATTTTTAAATGCCCACTTCTTTAGAATCTTGTTGCACGGAAATACCTATTTTGTTCTAGGGATGGGTAATTTTTTTTTACAATGATCTCAATCAAACAATGAGTATTTTTATAAATTATCTCAACAATATCCAAAAAATGGATTTTCTAAAGATATTAATCGCACCACCATTGCCACCACACCCAACAAACAAACAAACAAATAAACAAACAAATAATATCACATATATATTGAGCATGATGGTAGTTAATGACCTTCTTGTTGTTGTTGGTGTTGTTGTTGTTGTAGAGATGGGAAGGCAACATGTAGCCAAAGGAGGACGAGGAGGTTAGGTTTTATTGTTAAGAGGTGGCAAAGAAGAAGAGAAGATGTGGTGTGGGTGTGGCGTTTTTAAGTACCAAGAAGAAGATTCATAATAATTTGTTATAAAAATCAATTTAAAATTTTTATTTTATTGAATTTTGTTTTTGGAAAAAAAAATTTATATTTTTTTAAAAAAAAAAACTAGACATGTAAGTGGAAAAGTACCACATCTTTTTGGGTTCTTTACAATACTTGTGTCAGTACACCTTTTTCTTCCTTACTTTGCCAACAAGGACTGATGACTTCCCAGGAAAGAGGGGGAAAGGGGAGGGGGAGAGGAGAGGGGAGAGGAGTCATGTGGTTTTTAGCCACATGGAAGGAAAAAAGATTTGGTGAAACGGACTTCCATTGGGGCATATGTTGAGACACAAAAGCCAACAAACTACTCGGCAACTTCGTCCCTTTGGTATGTTTGTGTTGTGAGTGTGTGTGTGTGTGCGGGGTTGTGTGTGAAGGGAGGGAGAGAGTGTGTGTGTATGTGTATGTGTGTTTTTTGAGTGGGTCTATGGAGATTTGTGATATAATATTTGCTTGGTGGATGATGTCTTCTAACAATAGTGTTGACGATAACTTACACGTGGAGGAAGCAGGAAAAAAAAAAAAAAAAAACCTGTCATGGTAATCTCTTTGCTCGGTTTATTATTCCATGGAGTTTCTAGTGAGCAAGCAAAGATGTGTGTATATGGATGAATTTGCAAGCTCCACAAATCTAGTGAGCAAGCAAAGATGTATGTATGTATGTATGTATGTATGTATGTATGTATGTATGGATGAATTTGTGAACTTCACCACAAAATGTTTAAGTTTCTAGTGAGCAAGTAAAAATTGTGTGTATGGATGGATTTGTGGGTTCCACAAAGATGTTACGTTTCTAAGTGAGCAAGCAAAGATGTGTGTATGGATGAATTTGTGGGCTCCGCAAATCTAGTGAGCAAGCAAAGATTTATGTATGTATGTAACGTATGTATGAGTTTGTGAGGTTCACAACAAGACATTTTTAAGTTTCTAGTGAGCAAGTCAAGTTGTGTGTATGGATGGATTTGTGGGTTCCACAAAGATGTTACGTTTGTAGTGAGCAAGCAAAGATGTGTGTATGGATGGATTTTGTGGACTCCACAATGTTAAGTTTCTGATGAGCAAGCAAAGACATGTGTGTGTGTGTGTGTATGGATGGGATACGTGGGGGGAGGGCTGCCCTCCCCAAAAATTGTTGGGATTATCGATTGAAGATGCACTATGAATTTGTATGGAAAATGCACTTTTGAAACTTTGTCTTATCAATTTTTCCTTCTTTAAAAAGTTAGGCATGCATTTTTCACCATGTCCCCACAATTCTTGGCCCGTTGCCCTTAACATGTTGCCAATAACACCTCACTCACTTTGACCCATATATGCTTTGCTCAACATTGTCCTCTCGGTGCCTCTATAGGTCAGCAAATATTGAGCCAACTTATATTATATTTCTATGTTTGGAAGAAATACTTTTTTCATATCCGGGAGTCTCCAAAGTTTCACAACTTTTTTTTGGGTGATGGGCCAATGAAAGAAGCTCATTGCAAAAGGAAAATTTGGAACTTGAAACGCATCCCCAGCTAATTTTAATAGGATCATACTATCTACCCCTAAACCCTTGGGGCCAAAGTAGGGTCATTTCTTTTGCCCAATGTGCCACAAGGCCAAAGTTGAGGAAAGAGACATTGCACACCACATTGGCACCTTTATATCAAGATTCAGGTCACCATTGTAAGGCCGTCAAGGAGGACCTCTCTTCTTCCCCCCAAAGAGGATCAAAATTAGAGTGTGGAAAGTACTACTACAACCTTCGTCCTTTGGATCTTTGGTGATAGAGTACTTGCATAATCCAAGGGATGGGTGTGCTTGTAAATTGGGCAAAGTTACTTCCTAGAGATCTCAAGTGTCCTTTACCCAATGTTTAGGGTTTAATAAGCTTCGTTGAGGAGTAAGGCAACATATCTTACCATGTTGTTGCTAATGGTTTGTATTTGAGAACTTTTCCCAAATTCATTCCCAAAATAAGGCACCACCTATGCACAAGGCAATAGCCAAGTCTCCCCCTTTGTATTTTGGGAATGTCCCCAACTCCATGGGCTTTACCCATTGTAAAGCATGAGCCAAACATTATCATGAACCTAAATTTAGGTGAATCACATGGGCATAAGAGGGGGAGGGTTCTTATACCTACTCATTATTAATGAGTGAGAGAGATCTTACACCTATAAGTAGGCACAAATAGGCATAAGATCATTCCCACTCTTAAGGAGTAGTAGACATAATATCCCTTCACCCACTTAAGAGGAGTAGTAGTACATGTAAGTTACAAAAGCAATATTCACATATATAAGGTGCACTCCAAATACACTAAGAATTTTTTCATCCTCTTGGATGACAAAGTATTTTTCTTTTCTTTTTTCTTTTTTCTTTCTTCTTTTTTGGGGGGATTAAAATAATTGAGCTTCATTGTGAAGAGAATCCACTAAAAGGAACAAGAAGAAAGGTGGGAACCTGGGAACAAACCATTTTCAATCCTCCTCCCAAATTCATATGAGCAAATGCCCACTTTGACCTTGTCTTTATTCTTTTTTCTTTTCATATTATTCTGCTGGCCCTCTTTCCCTTGCTGATCAGTGCCTTGTGTTGGAAGTTAATGAGATCTTTTCCACCAGAAGGAAATCATTCAGGAAAGCCTCCTTGCTACTTGTTGAATAGATACAAAAGGGATGGCATCCATCCATCAAGGATTGATGTAATTTTTGACATCCAAAAAAAAAAAAAGGGGGCAAAAAAGTTGGTACCTCCATCATAACACCTGCAACCAAGGGGGGTCCAATTCCCACCATTGAAATATGACCAAAACAATATGAACAAATAATGTCTTTAATAGGTAACAACTTGCAACTTGCCCCTCACAAAACTCATCAAAAGATAACCTAACAACGGGTGCGTCACATTTGTGGCCTTGCCATTTACATTAAAAAGGTATCTTAAGGCAAAAGAAGAATTATGAAAATTCAAATATTTTCACCGTGCAAAAATATAATCTTCAAAAAAATCCTCTAAAAAAGAAACCAAAATCCTTCATGATATCAGAACTCTATAACTAATCACAAGTTTCAACACAAGCCAAATTATTATCTTTAAAAAATCCCCATATCAAAATAGACCTACTATTATTACCTAGGGGTCAAAATCCCTTAAGCTACAAGACTCTATAATGAATCTAAACACAATATCCTTGCCTTGGTAGGCAAAGCCAACAATAAAGTGAGGAAAAAATCATCCAGAAATTTTGCATGTGAATTTGGTGACAATAGACGACAATCTCTTTGGGGACAACAAAGGTTTGATGGAGTGATATATTATGCTCGTTGGTAAAGGAAAATGGTCACTTAAGGTTATGAATTCTGATATTCAAGCATAACTATAAAACATATTTTATAATTTTCAATATATTATCCTACCTATCTTATTTCCATTTAATGTTAATTCCTTCTTGGGATGCTAGCCAATGACACAAAACATCAAAAAATTGGGGGAAAAAAAAATCATTGGTCACAAATGATGGAAATGACAAAGAAATTTTCAATACTTTTTGCACCAATTTGCATCCCATTCACCTTCAATTGAATTTGAATTAAATTCAACCAAACTGAAATTCCAATGGATTTTGAATTCCATTCAACATGTATTAAATTAATTCCTTTTTTGAATTCAATATAAGATTTAGATTACTACTTGCAATGGCATACAATATTTCCATTTGAATAGAACATAATTTCCATTCTTTTTCATCGTCGTTAATAGAGTGTAACAATACAAAGCCCAAGTAAATAGATTGATACAAATATCATAGCATGGCCCTAAGGTATTTTACACCATTATTTCAACTCCCACAATCCTTCCTTTCACAATTTACACCAACTACATTACCATGAGGACAATTTGCCCACAAGAACATAAACCTACAAACAAATTGTATTCTATTCAAACTCGAAAAAAAAAGGAAAAAAAAAAACTTAATACATTTTGGAAACTACATTATATGTGTCCTCTTATGAAGGAGGAGGATATTAACTGAATTCCTTCAAAGTGGGACAAATCTTACACCTACATCTTACACCAACTTAAACCTAGTCCTCAAAGAGTGAGCAGCATCTTAGACTTCTAACTTACACCTCTATTAGCTAAGGATCTAACACCTTAGGATATAGGTATAAGATCCCTCCCTTCTCCAAAGGATCCTTAAGAATAGTTTTGCATGTTTTGCATGTTTTCTTTCCTTTTTTCATGAACCGACATTCGGCTCTTACAACGAGGCAGTTATTGCACACAAGGTCAATACATTAAATTTAATGTGGGTAAGGGGGTGCGTAGGATGTGGTGCTGGAATCGCTGATTCGCTGATTGGCGTTGGAAGTTTGGGCACTTGGAAGTTCGTTGGAACATCATCATCTCTCATCTCTTCTCATCTTCTCCAATTTTCCAATGCACGCACGCGCGCGCGCACACGTAAATGAATGTTGTTCTTCCCCAGAATAGTATTTAATAAGCAACCTGCCATCAAAACCTTTGGTGATCATTTTTAATGCTTGGGTAGTCTCTGTTTTGGTATGTAGTTAATTATGACAACTTGCTCATATTTCTTCTTCTTCTCTGAGAGCTCTCAATCAGAATTCAAAGAGTTGAACCAACCTTTCTTTTCCTTTTTTCTGGCTATTGTATGTATGTATGTATGTATGTATGTATGCGAAAAGCGAAATTACAAATTTGAAGCTGCTAAAATTTGAGAGTGCTAATTCTTCAATAGCCATAATTCGACCATTTTTTTAAAAAAATTATTCAAGTGTCTATACATGGTTCAAGTACGTAGCCAAAAAGTCTAGAAGAAAGAATGTTAACCTTTTTTTCATATTTTAGCTTCTTGTCAAATTTCGCTAAATCTTTTCTATGGATGATTCTTCACTTTGGCTACATCTGAACAGCATTTTGTTTTTTTCTGGCTATATGTAACAAAAAGTGAAAGAAAAGAATTAAAAGTTGCTAAAATCAAGTGCTTTGGAAGATCTTCAATAGCCAGAAATTCGAGCAAAAAATTTTCAGAATTTTGTTTCCAAATTTTTATACATGGTTCAAGTAGGTAGCCAAAAACATAGAACAATTTGCTTTTATTTTATCTTTTCATATTTAGCATGTAGCCAAATTTGTCTAAATCTTTCTCCTATGGATGATCACCACTTTGGATATATGATCACAGACTTTTTTTTTTTGGTTTCTTGGCTACAAATATAGCCAAGAAAAGTGAAATTAAAAATAAAAAATAAAAGTGCTAAAATCAAGTACTTTTTTGAGGTTTTGAATAGTCAACAAACATTACGACTAAAAAACTTCAGAAAAAAATTTCCAGCTTTTTTAGACATGGTTCAAGTAGAATAGCCAAAAATATTATTTTAAAAAAAAAGGATGTTTTTTTTTAAAAAAACTTTTATTTTCATATATAATTTAGCTTGTAGCCATATATTTAACTTGGCTAAATCTTCCTGTGGATGATGGGGCGAGCCAATTTGGGTTTCCAAACATCACAAAATCGAGCCAAAATAAAAATAAAAATAAAAATGCGTTGCTGAGATTCACAAGTTCAGTGACAGAGTTATGTACTTTGGCCAGTACGTTTTGAAGGAACTTTCGCCAACTTTCGCCATTCTATCCCAGCAATAAATAGCAAAAGCCATTAATCTAGTGTAATCTGTCGCCGACGACCGTAGTAGGTAATATGATGATTAGAACCTACGAAGGAAAGGACTCCAGAGAGTGTACTTCCTGACAAGGTTTTTTTTGTGATGTAGCTAGCCAAAGTGGCGAGATCGTCCAGAAAATAGTTTAGCCATATTTGGCTACATCCTAGATATGAAAGTAGGGGGGAAAATCTTGTAGGGGTGTGTGTGTGTGTGAGAGAGCCTTTTTTTTTTTTAATTTGGCAAAATTGCGCTTCTTCCACCAAAAAGCAAATTAAACCATTGAAAGTTCAAAAATGAAGCGATTTTGGAGGTTTTCAATCCTCAAGAAGTGAGGTGAAAAAACAGTTTAAAATTGCCAAATTTCTATATTTGGTTTAGTTTGTGTAGCCGAAAATATGAAAGGTTGATTAAAGGTTGTGGAAATTTTTTGCTTCATATCTGGATTAAATCTGATTTTGCCAAACAATTGTAGTTAAAGTTGATTTTGCCAAATAAATGTAATTAAATCTGGTTTTGCCAAATAAATCTAGGAGTGAGATCATTGAACCAGCTAGAAATTTTTTATCTACCAACTATGTATTGACATTACTAAACTAAACTACATGAATGTTTCAATTCTCACCTATTGGAGGTAATTTGGAGACATATTTCTTTGACATTTATATTGGCTTGTTAAGTGGTGTCAATGATTGATTCTAGAGTTCTTATGCGGGTTTATGTTGTGTTGGCATGCTCAATTTATTAGGTTTTGTTTAATCCTACGAAATTTGTAAATTGTTTTTTATTTATATTTGTTGGGTGACAAGGGTTATTTGTAATGAATCGTGATGTCCTTCAAAGAGCTAGGAGGGCAATATTTAATCTTGGAATTTTTTTATATAACATAAAACATAAAAAGGGAAATCAACAGTTGAGAATACTTTAAGTATTTTTTGAAATAAATTCAAAGAAAATTAGCAAATATTTGAGTTTGCACATTACATTCCTACATGTTACATTGCTTGTTGTTTGCTCCATAATCCTTTTACATTTGAACATGAATCCAACATTTTTCAATTACTTCATACATTGAGTTAAAGGTAAGGCCCACCATAAGAAAGACAAGAACAAATTATAATTTAAAAAATAATGAATTATTCAAAAGTTGAAGGTGAGGAAAGATTCAAAGAGGGAATTTGGAAGGAACAAACGCATTACTTTAATAGATCAAAAATATTGTATGATTTGGTATGTTTGAACTTTTTTTTTTATATATTTATTTTTTATCAAAGTTGAAATTGAATCAAAACCTAAATATCAATTTTTGCAAAGTATTTGAAATTTTTCCATTTCTACATTTGAATGTCCTTGGGTGTAAACATTCGATCATGAGTCACACCTGCCCCATTTAAGCCATTATTTTAAAATATGTATTTTTGACATCTTTGTTTTTATAAATTAAATAGATGTTATTTATATTATTATGTTAGATTTTATATCAAAATTTTGCCAAAAAGAAAAAGTAGGCATGTATTCAAATTTGTCAAAAATAATTAAATTTCAATCCTTTAACATTTTAAAAATAATGATTACAAATGTTCTAAAAGTCTTTTTGGGTTTTTTTATTCATTAAATCAATTTTAAAATTCTAAGATATGTTTATCTGCATTGCATAAAGCAACCCCATTTATCATTTTTTTCCATTTGTAAAATGTTAGATACAAAAATTATGTAATGTTCTCAATTGTTTTGGTACATGTTTGCAAAACTTTATTCCCTTCAATTTTTTATTATACCTTTAAGGTTCATCAACTTGTGTTGTAATAACATTTGTGGTCATTATTATTGTTGGCAATAGTTGTCTTGTATTGTTGTTGGTAGCAACTTGCATGTGTTACAACTTTCTTACATATTTTTGGTAGCCATGTTCTTTTTTTGCAAGTCATTTATTATTTATGCCACATTCACAACATGATCAGTTTCATGGATCTTTCATTGATTTACCAAACCACATCTAATATCAACCAAGTTTTTTGCTTCATGCCCAACTTATTCATACCTTAATCCTTAATTAGTAGGTTTTCTAGTTACATTGGTTGTTTCTTCATTATTATTGACAATAACACATGTAAAGGCTTGTCACCACTTGTGTTAGATTATTAAAGGTTTGAATCATGCCCATGCCCATGCCCATTTGTGTGTAATTGGTAGCTTCATCTCTAGTTTTGAAGGCTAAATTTGTTTTTCAATAAAATTGTTTTGGGTTTTAGTTCATTTTTCCTCCAACACTATGTGGTGTTAATTGAATTTGTGAACTTCATGAACATCTTGTTCCCCTTTTCTATTGCTTTTTCCATGTTCTTATGAATAGAAAAGTATGTTATTTTCACCCCTATGCTTCCAATAGATTGACCAGCTTGTGTTTTTTGGAAAAAAATTAGCAAATTTTAATGTTGGTGGGTTAGTACATAGCATGGATTCCATTCAAGTGGACATTGGTAAAGTTGCATCCAATTGAATTGACATTTGTGTAGTTGCAATTGGATCAAAATATGATAACTATAGAATTGTCACCAATCTCTTGCATTAGTTTTCCGAAAATATTGGTTGTTGTAGTATTTGGTGGAAGAGGTGCAACTAGCAATGGTTCAAACATCCAAGCTTCATTCACATTGGCATTTTTTATTTTTTAAGGTTGCCTAGCTTGCGTTTATTGAATCATCATTCAAATTGATGGAATTGTTTGGGTGTGACATTAAATGGCTTATAAATGAAATTTGGACGATCCATTAGGTCCCACATACAAGGTAGATTGAATATGGGCCTTGTGCCCAAAAAAATTGTGATCATTTTATAGAATTCGAATGCCCAAAGTTTTTCAACTATTCCCCAATGTAGCTTTGTTCACAAAAATCATGGACTAATAATCTTGGTTGTTTCATATGCCTACCTTATAATCATATATCTTCTTGAAGTATCCTATGAGAGGACCCCACTTATTTTCAAGCAAATTTCATCATTCCTCAATTGAGTTGAATAACCTGCATCCATCACTTATGTTAAAATTTTGTTTCACTTTATAATTTTAGTCTCAAATTTGTCTCACTCATCTATCATGCCAAGGTTTACAATGTGTTCATTTCTTTTGGTTTTGACAAGCCAAACTCTCACCATATTCTTAGTTTGGTTGGTGTGTTTTCTTGGCTTAGACTTATGTGTTGCAATTTCCTATTTGGTTCAAATGCACCTTTTTACTTTTTCCATTGTTTCGCGTTGGAGCAACTACTTCATCAACAATGAAAAATTCTAGACCTACACACAATTTAAAGATGAATTTTGTAACTTATTTTTGCATCTATGTGCATAGAAATGTTTATTAAGGTGTGATGTATGCAATTTCTAACAAGTGTGTTTTGTATCTATTTACATGTTTGCAAATGTTATTGTTCCAGATTTTGTTGATCAAAGATTTTTTATCCTCAAAACAAGTAGAACATTTTGTTATCAAAGATTTTTACTATGAACAAGTTTTGATGACAAATTATATTTTAAATTCATGGCAAGATCGAATGCAAGTTAGAAATAGATTGAATGCAAGTTTTGGATTCAAAATTCTTCACATTCTTTACTCTTTTCATCATCGTAGTTGGAAAATCTTGTCCAAAAAATCTATAAAATGGCAATGAAGAATTGTTGTTTTGTAGCAATCTTTGAATAATAGAATTTGATGGTTCTTGTTTTTTTAACAAGATTAGAAAGAAGATATTTCCATAGAGTAAAGGTAGAGCAAAGAAAGAAATTTAGTCATCTAAATTTGATCAATCATGATTGTAATGTTATTTTTATTGATGTGAAAATATTAATTTCTTAAAATTATTATTCAATTATTCTTCGAGCTTAATTACCTAAAAAAGGAAAGTAACTTACAAATATCATGTTTTCATTTCTTGTTTTTAATTATTCACCTAAAAAATAAGAATAGAGCACAACATCCTATTTTTTACACATGTATATATTTAATATCATTATTTTATTCAATTCATTTTCAATTTGATAATTATATGGAATTTTATAATGCATTCTAATTTCAAATGGAAACTTTATTACATTAAGTTTAGTTAAATTTAATGAAAATTACTTTAAAAAATTTCATGCAATTGAATTTATATTTTCCGAATTTTGAAATGTTGAAAAATTACATTAATTTCTATATTTTGATTTTGGAAAATTTTCAAGTAGAATAATTATAATAAATTTATATTTTTTTTTACAATGAAATTAATTAAAATTTTAAAACTAAATAATTAAAATTCACATGTTTTCATTTTGGTGCAAAAGAAGTGAAGCTTTGATTTTTTAATTCAAATTTAAAAAAAGAAATTAGTTCAACTCTCACATGTATATTTAGCATTCATGATTTTTTTTTAAAACGAAAAAAAATCAGTTTGAGATTTCATGTTTTTCAATACCATTAATGTTTGATATTCAAAAAATGTTTGTTTATATATTTTGCGATAACAAAATTATTCAATGAAGTGGTGGTTAGATGGGAGAAGCTTTGAGTTGTGGCCAAGGAAATGGAGGTTCAAGCCCCATTTTGGACCCGTTATATTTGTGACATCATCATGACCACATATCATATGTTCATCAAAATCATGGTTTGTTTTTTATAATTGAATCACATGTTTAAAATGATTTTGAATTCATCCATAGTGTAATTCGTAGAAAAAATTATATTTATTTACACACAAATCAAATATTAAAATTATAATTAAATCAATATTGCCATGTCAACTAGTGGTTTCTATCATTTCAATCATTTCAAAGAGCCACATCAACCTTAGTTATTTTAATCATTTTAATGAATTGTAATAATAACTCGTAGTAAATAAAATGGTCAAATTTTTTGTATAAATGATTGGGTAGATTTAATTGAATAAAATTTAGTCCCCTTTCTATTTTGATTGAAATTTCAATCATAAAAATCATCATAAAAATATAGATTAGTAGCATAGGGAAGGGATTGAGGAGGAAAACCTAGGAGAATGTTGCAAATGGTTTTTTGTTAAGTTACCTTTACTTCAAGTCCCCTTCTTAAGGATTGTTGCTTAACATGGAATTTTTATTCCAAAATTTACATTTGGTGAAAATTTTATGTTGAACTAACATCCATTTAACATTAAATTAATAGGGGGTCTACATGTACCCAACCTTGCACCTTTGGGTGAATGGTTTCTCCTAGAATACTTTCAAAATATTTTCATTTGTAAGTTGAAAAAAATTATCAAAAAACTATTTTGACCTTACAAGATGTTGCATTATGTATTATATTAATTATATGTCTAAAAAATCTCCTCCGAAATAAGTCATGTTTCAAGAATTGTTTTCAAAAAATAAGAGTCTTTAAGTGTGTAACGAATGTTTTTAAATATTCGATCCTTGTTAAATTCATTTCAAATGAAATCAAATCACATGTTTTCATAACATATTTAAAATATTGTAATTAATGTTTTTAAATGGCTTACAACATTAATATAATTTTTGACACTTAAACATTGTTTACAATTAGTTTGGCTCTTGATATTGTGATTGCACCCACCACTCATGTGATGTTGTGTGCCAGCTAGGATGTAATGTTAACTAACAGTTTAGTTTGAATACAATATTTTTCTGGTTTTTTTAAACATCCACTTAACCTTGATTTAACATTAGATGTGATTGGAGTTTAAGATTCAAAGAGCTTATCAACTAAAACCCTTGCATCTTAAAGGGGTTTAATCCACCACTTTGAATTGGTTGAAGGGCATTGCCACGTTCAATTCATTCTTAAAGGATATTCAAAATTACATGTATTTGGTTTCAATTTAAGATGTTAAATTTACAATTATGTCGCTTAATTGTTGTTAATTTGATTTACAAAGGTTTGCAAAGGAAAGAACAAGCTACAAGACTTTGAGAGGTTTGAGAAGATTTAATATATAAAGAAGTTCTACTTTCAAGGTAAAAAAATGTAGACATGTTAGGTTTCTAAGATTTTGAAGTGCCAACTCACGATCTATTACATACATATAAAAGTTGTAATCAACTTTTGAATATGTTTGTTTTTTTTGTTTTTTTTGGAAGTGAACCAAATGCAACTCAAATTTAATGATTTTGGACCAAATGTATTTTGTTTTATGTGCAAAATTAACAAATGAATGAAAACAAAATAAAACAAACTCTACTTGCATTTTCAAAAACTCTAATTAAATCTATTTTAAACATGTGATTCTTCAATATCATTAACATAAATTCAAAGAACATGTTCGTATTGATTATTGAAATAAACAATATTTCTAAATTTAATATGTTAAGGCATAGTTTATGGTTACTTTACATTTGTTTTCGACAAGGATCATAAAATGTATACTTGATTGTGCTTTCACCCCTAATTTATAAATTCAACTTTGTTGAAACCATGACAAAGTTTAAAGAAAATAATAGGGACTAAAGAAATGTTATTAAGGACATTTCCATAATCAAGCTTGGGTGACACATGGATTGGTGGTGGTGCTAATACATGGCTTATTACATCAAGATCACTTGCTTCAATTGCTAATCTTGCTATTAGTAATTTTAAAGCATTGCATAACAATCCAACCCATTCATTTTCTACATTTCTATCTTAATTCAAAATGAAATATATCTCAATAACTTGAATAATAATTCTACAAAAAAAAACCACTTAAGGCAATGATTATATGCCTTTGACAAATGTAAACCAAACATCTTGTTATAATTAGTCACCGACAACTTTGGATAAAATCTTATAACCACAAAACATTATTAGACAACTCATTTAACTCTTCTCATTTTTAACAAATTAGAACAATTAACATTGACCATCAATTACAATGGCAATCAAAGTTAACATTTGTTCGTTACAAGATTGTAAATAGTGCAAATTATTCTATGTCATTGCAAAATGGCATTTTTCTGATTACACCTTTTGATATTTTGTGCCCAAAATTAGAACCTTTATGAGTAGTTGGGATTTCCTTTGAACAACAAAACCCTAAACAAACATATATCCAAGAATACATAAAAATTCAAATTATAGTACAACAATGCCAAATCAATTGCAATGGTTTAAAAAAAATAAAAGTCACCAAGCACCACAAAATGTTATACAAAGTTGAGGGACTTATAAGAATATTCCCTTTTGCAACAACAATTTGCAAATGTGGAGAAGCTACCAATGTGATTAGCTCAAATTGCCACCAAATTGCCCACCAATATGCCAAATTGTAAAATTGACAATAATGGGACAAGGTCAACATGCATAACTTTCTTTTTTCCCCACATCTTCAATATCTAACAATGTGATTTATCCATAGACATTCACAATGATAACACAATCACTATACATGTTATAACCAATATGGAACCACCCAAACAAAAGTTGTTCCAAACCACAATTGGAATTTTCAAGAATGAAATATTCAAATATGACCCATGGTTATAGCTTTGAAACACTAATGATAAGAGTAAAGGCCACCCCACAAGAATTAATTTATTTTTAAAAAATCAACATGCAATTTATTTTTTTAAATGTTGGGTCCAAAGCACAATGCTTCATTTGTTTTAAAGGCAAATAAATATAGACCTAAAAGCCTATAATTTTTTTTAAAAACAACAAACCTAGTGCAAAGTTTTGCACAAGATAAGTGGGAGAACAAGATCAACCAAGAGTTTTCACACAATGAAGTCAGAGCTTAAGATCCAATTTATAATGCATGGAACTAGCACATGGTTGTTTAAAGTTTAAATAATATGTTGTGTCATTATCAACATGATTTTTTTCTTTGTGGCACCACAATGGTGCAACAATTGCCAACAAAATACTACTACAAAACTTGTAAGGACATAAAAACTAGTGTTCAATTTTGATGACCCAAGTAGAAATTTTTAAAATCAATGAAAATGTACAAGTTCTGATTCTTTCACACACAAGGTTTTTTGTGTGGTTCACCTTGGGGATTCAATACATTCTTGGTTATTTAAGTTTTCTCTTTCCATTGGTTAAATCAATACATACCTAGCTTGATAATTGGCAGGGGTTTGTAACATTTTCTCATAATTTTTCAACAATGTTAAGTACCATTAGAAAGAATGTCCCTTTTTAATTAATTACTTTTCAATTGCATGTTTTTTTCAAATAGATTACAATTCCTTATTATTTAATATTTATAAAAATTCCATGTGATTATCAAGTAAAGTCAATTTGCCTACTAATTTAGTAAATAGTTGAAAATGACCTTTAATCAAGAGGTTACTTAAAAAATATTCTTGACATTAATAAAAACTTTAGTTGACTTATAGTCAATACATTGACTAAAAATATGATGTCATGAAGCATCATGCAACTACCGTGCGACATGGTTACATCACAAAAAGTATGTTCAATTATTTTGGTAATTATGTATTTTGAGGATGGATGACAAAATACTATGTTGGATTGGTGTAATGTTGTCCACATTTGTAGCTTCACATCCAAGTAAACTACTTTTAAACAACCTATTACATAGGTATACATAGGTCTATATTAGGCTACCTATATTTAACTTACATACCTAAACTACTTACCTATGTATATCTAGCCTAGACTAATTAATGTGTAATTAACTAACTAGGTTACCTACATACCTAGGTAGCCTAGTTTAGGTTATTTATTTAACTACCTAAAAATAATTTTGTATGGGACATGTGGATAATTATCCTTCTCAAGAATTTATCCCATATATTGTTTGTCATCCTTTCAAACTTGTAAACAATATAAATAGATGCATTACTAACATCTAAAAAACAAATGTCATTTGGGATGAGCTAATAAAGGTTAAAGTTTAAAAGATATACTCAAAATGAAATAGGATTTTCTTAGCATAAGTGCTAGGTGGCCTACGTCTATAGAACTTATACTTCTATAATCTATTTTATATTAGTCAATTTTCTTGGTGTGTTGTCACAAAAACCATTTTTCAAGTGCAATTTTTTTTTGTTATTGTAAGTGTCATTTTCACTTACAATTGTACTTGAAAATGAGTTAAGCAAATTAGTTGTAAATGTTAGGTTTTTCTCCTAATGTATCTACATTGTAGCAAAATGTTTAGAATGGGCAAGTCCACTATTCATCTAGTACCTAGCAAATTTGTTTAGCTTATGGATAAAATATTTTGCAATTAAATCACATGGCTACAAAGAGAGGACTAGGCTCAAGTCATGATTAGTTCTAAAGAACATTGCAATCTTCCAATAGTCCATGGAATGATGTATGTTACTCAAATTCATATTTTCAAATCAAGTTTTTTTTTGTAACTAACTGCTTCTTATATAAGTTGAAAGCTTATAACATTCAACTTCAAAATATAAGTGACTATAAAAATAAAGTTGGAAAAGGTGAAAGCACACTACGATGGCCAAAAAATGTTATTAAAAATACTATTTTTCAAAATTGTGTGACTTTCAACTTCAACCAAGCCAATATTAAAAGAGGTTTTGGTAAAGTACATTCAAAATAAGGTAGTTCGAGTTCCAAACAATGCAATTTTCAAAAGAAACTAGATTTTTTGATTCATATTAAATGATGTTGAAAAAAAAGGTTTGTTAAAAAATTACTTTCATTTGAAAGATAACAAAAATTATGTTGGAGACCTTCATATCAAAATCCATTTTACATGTTTATCAAAGCATTAGATGAAATCAAAGAAAAATTGCCCCCAAAATAATACAAATGTATTGAAAAAAGGAGTATTTTTTCTTGCCTAAGGCTCTAAAGTGGCCCCCTTGTAATGTGCTTTCACTTCTTGATGTATTTGTTAAGGTTAATGAATAACATTCACATTTTGCACATTTAAACTTTGCATCAAAAGGCTACACATAGAGATTGTAAATAGGCCTAAACAAGGGGCCCAAAAATTACCTTTTATGTCATTTGTAATTGTTGAATGTTAAACAAAAATCAAACCAACAAATACAACTACTAAAAGTATAAAAAAAAATAGGGAAGCAAATGTAGTTCACAAAAAGTAACTTTAGTTATAACCACAAATAATAATGTACCCTTCTAAATGGTAAATCTACCCTTGCAACAAAACTACCATCTAGGCTTTAAAGTACTTATACCGTTAAGGAAAAACGAGAATAAATACATGAAAACAAAAATGTACAAAAAAAATTCTCAAACTCCACGTATGATTTTGGTCATAGGAGATAATTACGCTTTGTATACAAAATTATCACCTCACCAATGAGGTCATAAAAAGGAAACAATAAACAATTGATTTTTTTTTAAAAATGACATTATGTCCTAGGGTTACCTTCCCTCTTTATTCTCCCTTGTACTTTCATTTTAGTGCATGCCTCCTTGATTGTAATGTACTTCCATGTCCCCTTTAGCCCATTTCCTCCTACAAACTATCTTTTGTCCACTAGAAACCAACACATACACACATAGCCTCCTTAGGTTTCTACACATAAAACTCTTTCATTATCTTTCTAAAGCTAAGTACAAAAGAAATTAAAAGCAAACAATTTTCTCTCCTATGGTAAAGGAAACCTCACACACAAAAATTAAACTAGAAACAAAAAGATAGAGGAAGTGTCCCCCTCTCCTCGTATCTTCCAAAAAGCCTCCACCATATTTCCTTAAAAGTTAACCGAACCCCCTCCAAATCAATCTTTTAAATAAATCCTATAGTAGTAACAACTAGTTGGTAAACTAACTCCTAAACTAGCTAAAACTAATGGGTTCACTTTCTACTTATCACCTCCTATAAATAACTAAATTAGTTCACGTCACCTCTTAAATTAGTGGAGGTATTAGGTGAACCTACTACCATGGGTTACCTTATTAGCATAACTAAGTAACTAGGGGTAGGATTCTACCTTTTCAAATAGATTGTGCTGAACGTAACATCAAACTTTACACTATAGCTAGCTAATAAAAGATATCATTTGCTACCTTGGTTGATGATTCCCCATAAACATGGAAGTTTTTGCCACATTAATTTATAATATTTGTTTAATAGACAATTGTGTACATAAGGAAAATGGTTATTGAAAAAAAAATTGGGCTTCTAAAAAGTAATTTTAGTGAGTCATTGAAAAACAACATGTGATGTGCAATTTTTGTTCAAGGTTGTCATCTATTGTTACATCCTTTACAATATAATTTTTGATGGAAAAGACTTGGACATAGACAATTTGATGATGTTTTTAGATATCTATAATTGTTCATTTTAGTGGTAGAAAAGAGGTGAGTGAACATGGAATTGTTGTAAGCAAGTACAAAGGTTAGGTAATTAAGAAGTAGGTTCAAGGAGGTGGGTAAATAGGTAGGTAGGTAAGTAAGAAGGGTAAATCATTATAAGTAGGTAGGTTGAAATAAGTAGACCTAGGTAGGTAGGTAGGTAAGTTATTTATATACACATAAGTTACTTAACTAGGTATTTAACTTGGCCTATTATCTAGCATATGATGTTTCATTTGATTAAAATGTTAATGGCTATTTTGATTAGGGATGTCATTTGTTTTTTTTCAATTTGATTAGATGTCCTATTTAATTAATTAGCCATCTTGAACAAGGGTGTCATTTTTTTGGTCCAATTTGACTAGAAAACCATTGCCCATTTTGATCAAGGTGGTCATTTTTTTGTCCAACTAATTGACTAAACATTTAATTTGACAAATATTCAATCTAAAAAAAATTATTTGTCAGAATGTATAAGTTGACTAGTTAAAAAGGATAAGTCAATCAACTTGGATCATTTAGAAAACCATAAATTCTTGTAGTGTTGAAATGGAAATAATCTTTGAAATGAAAATTGAATTGTTGCTGAAATTGTTTTTGTAAAATAAATTTTGGTGTCACAAAATTGGTCATCTCTTGTTGTTAAATCACCTTTCACCTAATTTTCACTTAATATGTTTCTAAATGTTTTTTCACGTGATGAAATTGAATGATGGAATCATAAATGTCTTTTGTTGAGTATAAAAGTGGGTCCAAATGTTTTAAGGAACACCAAAAATGTGTTGTATACTTTGCCATGCATAAACACAAAAATGAATGATATTAATGTTTTTTTATGTGATGGTTTAAAATATTTTCTTGTAAAATATTTGAGATATTTAAACTCATTAATATTGATGGGGATCAAAGTATAGGACTACAATAAAAATTACCTCCTTTTCATTTTTAGCCATACACCTTAGAAGTTTTTGACCCAAACATGGCGCATGCTTGTGTTGAGGTTAGAAAGGACAATCACCATTTTATTCATGATGTCGACTTTTTATTTATAAGTATTTGAAATGCTTTTCAAAGGTGCATTGATGGATTGCGTTTCACTTATTTTCAATTCCAACCTATGTAGCATTGAGATGATCCATGGCTTCCACTATTGCATTGTTGTTCTTGTTAGTTATTTCAATAATTGATGAGAAGACATTATTTCAATTATGTTTGATTCCTATTCTTCTATGTGCATTTGGGGTTGTTGATTTTTTTTTGGTTGCTAATTATGATTATGGAAATTGATTATTTGATAAGTTGATGAAGGACACTTAACAATAATGTATGTTTTCTTAATAGTTGTTTTAGCTTAACACATTCACCCAAATTGGAATTGTTGCATTATTGGCACTTGTGAATTGTTCATCTACAAGATAGTTGTCATGAAATTTTTTTTACATGAATATTTGTTGTGATTGTGTTGAATCTAGATCCTCATGTGTATTTGGTTTGATATTCACATAGTGTAGTTTCCATGTCCATTTGCTTGTAAGTACTTGTCATGAAATGAAACATTGACCATTAGAAAAAAAAAAAGTTATTTACAACTACAGTTTCAAACAACACTTTTTAAAGTAATTACAAACAACATTTTTTAGTTGTGAAAATTGATTGCAAATGAAAAAAAATCTTTTAATGTCTATAGTTTCACAATAATCCCAATTGAATTGCATTTACAAGTGCAACTTGTCACATTAATCAATGATAAACACCACGGAAAAATTGTTGTGCCTAATCCCTTTGTGGTAGTTTACGATTTTCTTGTAATTCAAATTCAAGTCATTCCACTTATCCTTACACATCTCGTTGTTCTATAATGATTGTATGTTAATCGCATTTTGAATCTCATTTGCAATCTTGATCCATTGTTGCACAATACAAGCTCCATACAAGCTCTTGGATCCATGATTTCCTTATGTGTAGCCGACTTTGCCTGTTTACATGATGAATGCAAACATTTCATTGTGCTCCCAATTTACATTAGAATCCTATGTTCCATTGTTAAGAAGGGTTCCTCCTTTTGAACCCAACAAAAGTTGCATTAGTTGCATCCATTGCAAATTAATTCACTTGAATTTTAGTGCTTGTAAGTGCTTGTGGGACAAAGGTGCACAAAAGGCTTAGAAGTTGAAAACACATTTTTTTCAAATAGGTTTGCAAAGCTTAGATCTCTATGTTCTTGAGGAAGGGACTTGGTTAAGTGTTGCAAATTGATAATTTACACATTGTCAGGATGGTAATTTTGATTATTGAAAGAGGTAGGAATCTATGTTTTCATAAGATTTTAAGATTTTGAAGTAGGCGGCAATAGTTTATCACTAGATGCTATCACACAAAATATTGTCTTTGGTAATGTGCCATGTGTGCATGCCATGTGGACGCCATGTGGACTACTTATTGATCGTTGGATGCGTAATGTGAATAGTTATACTTACATTGACTTTACCAACACTCCTCTCACTATTTGTGATCATACCATTAGAAGCAACCCCACCCGACCCCTCCCCACCCGCCTTCCAAAATTGCCAATTGTCCTCCAAAAAGAAGTTCATTTAATACATAAAGGGTCTTTTAATGTTCCCAATTGTTTTGTGGGAAGAAAATCACTGGTGCAAGTGCTCTCTTTATTCATCTCTTGAAAGGGGGAAAAAAATAAAAATAAAAAATGAAACCCATTTTTAATTTCGGGAAGCTGGAATTACAACATTACTAGGGTTGGAACTTTGGAATTTGCCCTCCCCACTCCCTTCTACCAAGCCTCCTCTTGTGAAAAGCCAATTCTCCTCCATAAAGTTGTTCAAATTGATGCTTAAAGGACCTCTTCATTTATTGCCATCTAGCAATCATCCATCCAAGTACTACTTGTTGGCCCCTCCTCTCTTTTGGCTTTTTGTTGTTTTGGGTTGCTGAAAAAGTTTTGCATGTTGGCACAGAAACAAGAGACATGTTGCTAAGTTCTAACAAATGTACACAACCTCAGTACAACATTAGGATAAGTAATACCGTTTGTACCTTGGCAGCTTTTGACACATGTTTTGTTCAATAATTAATTAATTAATTTTGAAAATTTAACGAATAAAATGAATATTCTTCTTGAGGATTCAATATTTTTCATTTTCAAAAATTTCTGTTCTTTGGGGAAAAAAAAAATTTAATAGAAATTTTTTAGCATTTCTGAAAATAATATAATTAATGATTAAAGATTTGCACTTCATATCTGGTTTATAGCCATATTTGGCTAAATCATTGATAGCCATGTTCTAAAATGGCTTCACTCACTCCTTATTTGTAAATTCCCAACCATAACAAGCAATTCATTACGAAATGGCTTCACTCACTCCTTATTATTGTAAATTCCCAAACATAACAAGCAACTCATTACCAAATGGCTTCACTCACTCCTTATTGTAACAAGCAACTCATCATGGAATGGCTTCACTCACTCCTTAATTGTAAATTCCCAAACATAACAAGCAACTCATCATGAAATGGCTTCGCTCATTGCTTATCATAAATTGTCACGGAATGGCTCCACTCACTCCTTATTGTAAAATTGTCATGGAATTGCTTCCCTCACTCCTTATTTGTAAAATTGTCCTAGAATGGCTTCACTAGCTCCTTATTGTGAATTGAAACTTGCAAGAGTTCAAATAGGAAATGTTCACTAGGTGTTAGTGTGGAGTGTGAATTCTTTCTCTTGTTTTTTGGGGGGTAACTTCAAATGCATGGGATCAAATGCGTTTTGTAAAATACTAGTCCATGTAGTCTTATACCCGGATGGGTCCTTGGGTCGATCCAACCAAACCGCACGTAGCCTATGGTCACTAAACAAAGACGTGAAGCTAGAAGGTTTTGGAGTGCTAAATTGCTTTTGGGGGGGGGGGGGGGGGGGGGGGGGGGGGGAGGCGGGGAGGATGGGGGAAAGGGAAAAATAATAACAAAGAATGATATTTAAAAGAAGGAGGCAGGGTCTGGGAACTGGGAACTCTTTGGTGTTTCCCTAGTTCCCAAAGCATCAGTTCCCAGTTCCCAGTTCCAGTTTTGAAATAAAAATAAAAATAATTTAAATATATAAAAGTGAAAAAGAAACACTTTATTTTTATTATACAAAATAATAATAAAAATAGAAAACACATTAAAAAAAAAAGTTAAAAGTTTCTAAAAAAAACTAAAACATGAACCAAGTTTAAAGAAACCAGGGGACTTCACAGTGGCCGAATGTCATGGGTACCCACTAGTCATTCAAAATTTTGCACCGGGCAGTCCAGGTACCGCCGTAATTGAACTGGGAACCAGAACTGGCCAAAACCCAGTGAACTGGTCAACACTGGTCGGTTCCAAGGTCGAACAAAAATTGTCTCGTAGATTCAAAACATGAAACCTGTCAAGACATTGATTTAGCTTGCATGCAAAAAACCGTCAAGTAAGTATTAAAGGGTGAATGGACGACAGCAAGAAATTATTTTGTAATGTGGGGGGGGGGGGAGGGCGGGGGGAGGGGGTGCGTATCTGCAACTGTCGGACCTAGGTTCTTTGTTCCGAGTAGGACGTACATAGGTTCGATGTGTCATAGATATTTGAAAGGGTGTCGAGTCCTGAAAACATTTGATTTTACTTGGCATAAACTTAACTAGTGTGTGCCCCGTGCATAATGCACAGGTGTGTTATTTCAAACAACCGTGGGTCCCCCCCCCCCGCCTAATAAGTCGGAGGGGGGTGGAGAGGATGGGGGGGGGGAGGGGAGTGAGACGGAGACGACGGGGTCAGGCTCTTTGATCCTATTGGTCGATTCGATACAATTCATGTTCGGTAAGACAAAAGAAAGTGGATAAGACAATTGTGGCTGGCAGATGATGATGATGGATGAACAACAACGGTGCCAAAAGTGCACAGTGGATCTTAGTGACTCATGGCCGGAAAATATCAAGTTTTTTTTTTTAAAATAAAAAATAAAAAAAATAAAAATAGGAAAAATTTTAATTCACACTCGGCCAAGGAGAACTGAGGCTCTGAAATACCATGTCCGAACTATTAAGTTGCTTACGAAACCAATGTCAAAGGTTATCGGTTGTAACTCTCGACCTGATAGCCAATCGGAGGGTTGAGATTCTCGTTAGGGATGACTCGGAGTGGAAGAAAGCCCTAAGTGCATCTCCCCTCTTGTGCTCTCAGTATGTGACCCTGCAAAAATATTTCTCACATCCAAGTTTAGTTATTTTACTTTTTGGCAAAACCCACCCATAAGCCTTGACCCTGCAAAAATATTTCTCACATCCAAGTTTAGTTATTTAACTTTTTTGCAATCCCACCCATAAGCCTGCTGACCCTGCAAAAATATTTCTCACATCCAAGTTTAGTTATTTAACTTTTTTGCAATCCCACCCATAAGCCTGCTGACCCTGCAAAAATATTTCTCACATCCAAGTTTAGTTATTTAACTTTTTTGCAATCCCACCCATAAGCCTGAAACAAACAGGGACTGCAAAATAGGTGGGAACTACTAATAGCAAACCACCTGGACCGATCATTATGATTTCGCCAATGAAAAAACAGGGAGGAGCAGCAGTGAGATCATATTTATTACACTCTTCTCTAGCAAGTACGTGCACAATTTGGCTGCGTTTTTAAACCAGCCTCAGCACACTGAGCACATATGCGGGAGAAAAACCATTTTCTGTGAGCCAAGCCGGCATCTGTTGACTTTTCTTCATCCAATTTTAATGTGCAGGGTCACATACTGATGGTTGACCGATGGAGTGCAGAGCAGAAGTCCCCCTAAGGAGGAACAAGAAATGGATGAAGAAATTGAAAGGATGGAAACTTTCATTCAAAAGGGGATGAAATTTCGCTTAGGGTTTGGAGAAAACCAACAAGAAAAAAGGGAGTTCGAAAAAACCAAATCTAAAAGAAAAAACTCCGTCTCTGTTTTTAGGGTTTGCAAGACTGGAGCAGCTAGTGGGGTCAAGAAGACGAAGAAGAAGAGCAGGCGAGAGCTGGCATTTTGTTGTTGTTTTGTGACTTCACGGAGGAGCTTTGAAAGAGCTTGGGTCGGAAACATTGTGAGTTTGAAAAAACGCCTGCGGAAATCCTACACCAACAAGTGATCTGGTTTTGTGTTATTTGTTGGAAAATTCAAAAACAGAATCGACAGCTTGTTAGAGAAGCTGTATACCATTGGGATACATGTGGACTATATGTTATTGAACTTGTTTGTTTCTTTTCTGAAGTTCTGCTTTTGAACTGTTTGAATGCCTTGGTTGGTAATCTCTATCTATATGAGTATGTACCTGAAGGATGACTGGAGTGTTGTTTTCAGAAGGTTGTGGATTTCTAATTTTTGTGTGTAAATCAGAGTCTAAATACACACAAAAAGGATTGGAAGATTTTCTACAGCTGCCTGTTATTCCTGTTTTGTTCAGTAAATTGCAATTTTTCTGGAATAATAGAATGCATTTTATGGAAATTATTTTGATTTCTGAATTGCCAACATGCAATTTTTGGCTTACAAGAAAATGGGGCAACAAAGCTACAGATTATGACTATTGAAATTTATTATGTGGGTTATGTATTGATTCATCTAAAGTTTTTGTGTCTTTGTGTTAGAAGCTATGAGTACAATTCTTTGTAAGTTCTGTGAGTTCATGCTCCAGTTCATGTAAACCTCAGCATAGTATTGTTGTACGGACGAATGAATGCATTTAGTTTGTCTCAAAAACTTTTGTTGATGAATTCTGGGAAGGTTTGATGGTATGTAGTTTGATGATTTGAAACTACATATCAAATTTGTAGCACCTTTCTTTTTGGGTCACATTTGCTTACATCCGCAGTTTTATTCTTGGCTTTGTTTGCTACACAATTTTCTGACAGTGCTGAAACTGAATCGTCATGTTGTTGAACTTGGAATCTGCAACTATGTTCAGTTATATACGTATATGTATATATTTGCATTGATCCTGTTTGTTGTTGGGAAGAATATTTGTCTACGTTTTTTATGTATAACAAAAATCATACTTATTGCATGTTGGGACAAAGAGGACAAATCTTGTTCTCATACATAATTAGTTACAATTAAAGATCAAGTTGAAACTTGGTTCTACAAAGAACTTGTGAACAATCTTGAACTTGTGAGCAATCTTGAGTGGAATCCCAACGAATGGGTTTGGCCGGCCATATCAAATCTACAAAGGTGGTAAGACTTTGAGTACATAGAAGATACAATTTGGGGCAATGGCTTTCTTGCTTGGTATTGAATCCAGTATGAGAATGCAAGATTCCAAGCAAGATTTGTACAAGATGTGGCATGTATTTGGGATGATGGGATAGTGAACAAAGGTAAATCCCATGTTGCAAGTAGTGATCAAAAGGAAATATGAGTTACAAAACGGGGCTCACCAACTTCCATCTTCTTCCCACATCCACAACACATCCCAAGTGGAATCTTGTGACCACATATCACTCGAGTGTCACAAGGAAAATGTGACCTATTTCAACATGAGCAAGGAAATGATCTAAATTGTGTCAACAACCATTTCTCAATTTGAAAATGCAATTTGGGGCATCAAGACCCACCAAGAGAGACATAGAAGGAGTGGGGGAGGGGGGTCAGATAGAAAGTTCATTTGTGAAGAGTGATCCATGAGTTAATGCATTAGGTACATATATTGTGCAGAGCATTTGGAAAGCATACAAATAGTTGGATTCAATTGAGAGAAGAACCCTCGTATGTATGTAGAGAGAATACTAATTAGTGTTTGGAAGGACACAATTGATTTTTGTTGTTCTAATCACAAAAATTGTTAGGGTTTAGGGTTTTTGGGGATGATGCAAGAAGAGACCTAGTTTTAGGGTTTAGGGTTTTGTAAGGACATGTGGACATGGGTTGAGTTTCTCTTGTTAGTAGTGTGCACTTACCCATCTTGAGGGCCAGCTGAGTAGGCGAAAAATGCTGGCATACTTACCAAAAAGGAGCCGGTTCTCACGTGGCTGCAACACAGACTTTCATTCCTAAAACAAGGTTAAACGAGTGTGGCCATGTGCTATCCACTTGCGTCACGCCATTAGTAGCACATCTTATTGCATGTGTGGGACATGGCGCATTACTAAGACATGATTTTTTATGTGACCCAGCACCCATCCTTTGCACCCACCCACTGAAAACCTGCTACAACTCAGTCAGTCCGTCCCACCGGTGTTGGGCGGGTATCAGAAAAGCGCAACCCAAACCCGCCGGTCATCAAGGCGGTCCTTAGGGTCTCATGAAATCGGCTCGCCAAATACACCGGTTCTGATGCTTGTAATAACCGTTCTCAACACGATTTGAAAATTTCACATAACCTAATTATCGCCAACAAAACTGTTTTGGTTCTTTTACCAGAACCACCAAATCAAAACCTGCTTATTCTTTGAGGTTTTTGAAACAAGCAAAACTGGCAGTGCTTTGTTTTGGAATTTAGGGTTAGGGTTAGGGGTAACCCTAAACCCTAATCCAGCGGTTTATTAACAAATTCAAATACCCATCCTACACTGGTTCACACCACAACTGAAGTCTATCTTTGTAAGTGGGTAAGTACCATAGCTAAGTAGGTCCGGAATGCAAGTGGTTGTTCCTATGTAGGTAGGTAAATAGGTATGGTGGTGATTAGCTAGGTAAGTACTAGTGGATGGTTAGTACATAGTTAACAACCTCAGTTAGCTATGGGTAATGCAACTCAAATCTTGTCCTTGCAACATCCATCCTGCATGTTGCATTGGCGAGTGCTGGTTCATTCTGGCCATGATTTTGGAGGTCTGAGTAAGGCTCCATTTTATATTATGAGTACCAACCATGTCCATCCCAACCCTAGATTATGTGACCTGACATCCACCAATGCACCGTCCATTGGAAACCCATCATGACTCACATAAATGAGCATTAGTCACATACATTCTTCACAACAATCACATAAATGCAAACATAGTCTCAAGAATTCACCCTATTGTTCACATTGCTTGTCTACACATTTGCATTCTTCACACTGTGGATATGTGCTTAGAATTTTTGGATCTTCATTGAAGCATTTTGTGTTAGTTAGTTGTGTTCAATTTTTCATTTTCTTTCTAATTTGGTTTTACTTTGGTGATTGAAATGTAGCAAATCAACAACATACATGGCTTTCACCAAACTTCAACCAATGCTCCAAACACTATTATTAATTCTCATGTTCATCTACCATGGAGACAACATCAACACAAGACCAAGCAACAAATATGATGTATACACCAAGAAGATAGAGAGAATGTGTACCATAAACGATGAACCCTTATCAAGTTAGGACTTGATGTGAGTTTTCATAATGGGAATGCAAAGGATTGTCATTATGTAATCTAGTGTGGACAACCTCAATGTTAAATTGAATAGTGTTTAGACATGATGTTACGTCAACATTGGTAATAGATGCCACAAAACAAGCAATTGATGCTAAGTAGCTAATAAACAATAGCTCCTAACATTGGGTGTGGCTTGGTCTTAAGTATTAGAGGTATGTAGGTAGTGAATGTAGGTGACTATTTATGTAAGTAGGCAAGGCACCTCATCACTTCTAGCTAGGTAGATACATGTGGATGATTAGTACATGACTAACCATGATGGTTAGTTATGGGACAAGCATACAATGGAAAAACATTTCTTGTTCACACACCATCCTTTTCACATGATGAGCTCATAGGCACATCAATTCACATTGGCCCTAACCTTTAAATAACACAACAATTTGACATTATTTTCACCAAGGTGTAGTGTGACACATTTATCCAAAGAAACCACATTGGCAAGTAATGGCTTGAAAGGTTTTGTTGATAAAAGAAGATTTTTTTCTTAATCTATTGAAATTTTTTAATACAATGTGACCCCAAAAGGCTAAAAATGAAGAATTCATAAACCAAGTTTATAACTCTACTTCTCACCAATGTTCTTGCCAAGCTTGGTTTTGGAATGATTGTTTTTATTTTCAAGTATTTGACATTGTAGATTAAAATCTTGAACAAGGGGTTAGAATGTTGTTAAATAATTCAAATTTATTCTTTTTCATTAGAAGAAAAATGAGAATTTACAAATTACAATTGTGCTTAATTATGAGTTGAAAATTACTTCTATGATTAAAGATTATTAGTTGTGCTAAACAAATTGCATAGGACATGATGTGCATATCCACATGAATGAATAGTCACTTGTCGTGTGTCATAATTAGCATAACCTAAATTGGGATACCTACCTATAAAGGGAAACATGAATGTAGATAAGTATGTAGTTAAGTTTAGGTAGGTCTGTAAGATCTTATTTATTTTATTGATGATAAGCCTGTTTGATTGGCTCATCACAAATGGCATTTGCATTTTGAATATTTCTAGTGCCTAATATACACAGTTTATTTTTCAACCTAGTTAAATAGTTTATAAAATTGAAATTATGAACAAAGGATATGGGACAAACTTTGATTACCAAAGAAAAACACTACAACACTAAATCCCACATCCTTTGTCACCACAAGAACATTATTTCATATCCACATAATGATATTACTACTTAGTTTACCTATAACCTATTATATTAACCTATTAAGTTACTACCTAACTTAAGTTTAAATAAAATTATAATATATATGTAGGTAGGTATAAATAGGTATGTAGCCTAATTATTACCTACTTTAACCTATAGATTACCACTTGCACCAACGTATCTATTTTATTAGATACTTATTATTAGCCCCCAACCTACCCCTATGGTTTTAAATTTATATCCTTACACAATATACACTTTAATAAACCTTAATATACATTCATGGCTCTAGGTCCATGGTAACATTGTTTTTACAACTAATGAAATGATATATGATGAGTTAGGGAATGAGAAATTAATCACAATTCATCCCCTTGGGGTGCAAACACAGTAAAAAGAATCACAAGGTGTGTGGATAGTGTTTTAAATATTTTTGCCTCTTTGAAAAACTCAAAAGGGGAGTGTAATAAATTGGGTTGTCATTTTTTTCCTCCTTTCAAATCCCATTACTTGCAAAGTTTCAATGTTCAAAACTTGATGCAAATGGATGATGTTTCAAAAGTCATTTTGTATGTTCAAAATAACTATGGATAATGTTTTCTTTCAAAATATCATTTTTCATTATCAAATGTGCACCATTCCTTTTCAAAAATGAAGAGGATCATACTATTGATGATTAGAAATTCATGAAATTCATTTTTAAACACATTTGTTTCAAACATGTTTTTGATCTTATGAATTTTGAGAATATGTATCTAACAAAAAAAATTAATTTTTATATTGTTCAAAACATGGATGCATAATATAAATGATATAGACCAAGATGTAATAAAAAATCATGTTTAGCACACAACTATAAATTGAGTATAAAAAATGTGGAAAATAGGAAATTGGGAATGCCACATGTCAAATGTAGTCCTTGGAAACGACTTTGACCTTGGTGCCCTTGGTTCCTTTTAGTGTGTTTGTACCCCTTTGAAAGATTAATTTTCATTAATTGCATGCATCCCAAGTTATAAATATGACCGAAGGTGAAAATAGTTGCAAAAATGACAAGTTGTACAATGTTGAATGCAATTGTAAAATATAGTTGCATTTTAAAGGATTACTTCTTCTTCACTATTACAAAATGTGGGTGCAGTTCACTAGTTCCTCTTCACTAGACCAGTGAATTCACTACTTTTTTACTAGTCCTCATTCACTACAACCAGTGAATTCACTCAAAATCCAGTGAAATCACTTGGCGCATAAGGACGCCTTTTGTTGTAGTGTTTTTTTTAATTACATGAATTTGATTGCAAAAATCTACAATAATGAATATAAGATTTGAAACTATAATTTTGACTACAAATTTGAGTTGCTTGGGACATGTGTGACTAACCATTATTGAGTTAAATTCCATTGAAATTGATACAATGTTGCATTGTCAAAATTTTACAAATTTGTTGTAAATGATTATCAAATTAAGTATTCCACATTAAGTGTTGTATGTCATAATCTTATAGTTCAGTATTGACTCATTGAATATTTTTAATTTATTGTTCCAATATTAAGCTCTAAAGAGTGAGATGGCTAAAGTTTCAAACAAATATGTATGTTCAATTAAATGAAATTTCATAAGTTGTGAAACAATTCATGTTGACGAGAGGTTGTCAAAACCAATGTGACACATCAAATATATGTTCATGTCAAATGCATTGCTCTATCATAACTTTGATGAATAAATCAACTTTGTGTAAATGATTAAAGTTTTGGTTAAAATCTTATATTTCCAATTTAAGGTAATTCATCCAATATAATTGGACTTTGAAAAAAAATTAGTTGAATAATAAAGGAGATGACAACCATATTAGATGATGATATTGAAATAATAACCAAATTTAATGTGTTAGGTAATTTAAATGCTAGCAAAAATTAATTTTATTGTTGATATGACGATAGTGCAAATAGTTTCAAGCCAAGACATGTTCCTTAACTCTTCACATTAAGACAAGAGGGGTGCATGAGAGTTTTGGGAAAACCAGGATGAGATAAAATTTAATGGACACCTTTTGGTTAGTATGTCAACTACACAACGAAACAAAACTTGGATAGCTAAAGTAATTAATTGGAGCCAAAATTAGATCATGAACTTGCCATGACTGAAAATCCTTGATGAAACATTACCATCCAAGTGTAATATATTCTAAAAGTTCCAATGGGCTCTTCAAAATCATCAAAAAGTTTCAATAAAAAGTTTGGAAATTCCTAATTCCTTTTTCATATTCCAACAAAATTGGAACATCATAACTATAAGGAAAACTAATCATATCATGCATGCGAATACATTATTTTGTATCTACTATTGAAAAAAATTCGACATTGGATCAAGCTCCTCAATGCAATGTCATTTATCCCTCTAAATTAATATGTCTAGGAGGTCAGGACAAAATTTGGTTGGGAGTCATGCCTTTTGTAATTAATACTTATTATTATTAAATTATTATTCTTAAGGCCAAGTTTTAGTTCATTAAAACTTGGTCAATTAAAATTTTGTCCAAGTTAAGTGACTTTTAGCTTGTTATTTATTATTTTCAAGACCAAATTTTAATGAGCAAAAAATCACTTGCTTTGGACAAAATTTGCTTCTCCAAAACTAATTGGAAAACTTGATTCCCCAAGGCTACCAACTTTAAAAGTTGAAATACAATTTCAAAATTTTGGGAGTGCTTGCCCTTGATTGCCAAACAATTTCATGTTCATTTGGTTAAATGCATCATTTCACCAAATTTTTGTTTTGCCAATTAATTTGGCTCACTTCCTTGTCCTTGCCCCAACTTGCTCGTAAGCTAAAGGCTAGGGTTAGAACAAAAATGCCCAATTTTGGGAGTTTTAAAAATTTTCGTTGCGATATAATTCCCACCATCCCCCTTTCATACTCACATTGCATTCTAAAGATTTCCCTTGGCATTTTTTTGTTGTTTAGGGGGATTCTTGTTACTAGGACCAAGTAACAAGGATGTAGGAAGTTTAGCACCCAATTTTTTTTTAAAATCCATTTTGTTTTCATAATGAAGAACTATTGATAATGCCATTTGGGAATATATATATATATGAATGAACAATCACACATCGAGTTTAAGCCACAATTATTTAGTTGCATATGGTGATAATATGATTTCAATTGAAAATTATACGTAAACATGACAAAATGCTTTGAATGGCAAAGTACCATTAGTTTTTTTAAAAAGTTCCTAACTTTACATGTCATGTCATCATTATGAAGGCTTTAAATTGTTGTTTATTACAAAGGTCAATACTTGATATTCATGGTTGAAGGCAATATGAATTCTCAATATTGTTAATGTGATTTCATTTTAATCACAATGCACATCAATCTTTTGATTGGAAAATTAATTTAGTTCAAACCAAAAAAAAATTTGAATTGTATTCAGCCCTTGTACAAATGTAAGGTGATTCAAAAAAATTCTATTGCACCAAATTTCACTTGAGTTTTGAAATCATATAAATTGTTAATAAGACCTATTGATATGCAATTATTAGTTTTATACAAATAAAACTTGTCTCATAAACATTCCTTAATTTCTCGTTACATGAAAAATGTGCAACGTGAATATTTTTATGGATGTCACTAATCCTATATACTTGATGAAAAGATAATTTAAAAGTTTACCACACAATCACAATATCTATATGAAACTACAACATCATCAATTAACGAAATAAAACATAAACATGATTTAATGAAACTCAACATCAATTTAAATATAACTCTCCCTTTAACATATTACTCATGGTAACATCATAGTTGTTCTTTTGGCATCTTAATACACAAAAGTAAACAAATTAATGATGTCACTTGTAAGAATAAACCAAGTCATCAAAAGGACATATGATTCAAAGGCCCATAATATGTCAATGATTCTACCTTCTAGTTCTAGGCTTAATCTTTAGGCTTCAATTTTTAGTGAAGTTTTGGGTCATATTAACAATTTAAATCATTTAAAAATTTGTAAAAAATAAGGAGAAAGCATCAAGAAGGGGATGGGTGGCAATGCAATGTTAATTGTATTGGAGAGCCTTGAATATTAAACTTGCGTACTTGTCATCATTAATCTTGTCAAGTACATGACCTTTTCAAGTTACACATTTAGGAAATGGGCACATGGATGTCTAATTTCACCCTTGCTTATTTGCTTGATTCATAAATGTTATTTGACTAAATTTATGGTGAAAAATGCATCATTAGCTTAAATTTGTGATTGTTTTAAGGGAATGCCAAGAAAACTTTGATTTTGAAACTACAATGAACTTTCTTCCTAACATGAATTATTTTATTGCAAATGCCAAATAATTTAAAACCAAAATTAATATCCAAATTCCATTTGAATGTTTGATCACATATTTGTAATATGGAATTATTCGCATAAGGGGTGAATGAAATGACCAATTGCATGGTGTTTATACATGCAAAATCCATTCACAAAATGATGGCATTCATTCTTCATGTTTGTGATAAAATATCTATTTCTAAAATGCATACACAAACATTTTCCATGATTTGTGGCATTCATTAAGGTTTTAATTGATCATGGGTTAATGAATTGCTTGAAGTTTGGTAAAGGATGTAAGGATGTGAATGGTTTGTTAGATGGGGTCATTTCAAATTCATAAATATTTGAAAACACAATTTTGTGGTGTGTGAAAGGTCCTCAAAAAACGAATGATTTTTCATTCCACCTTAAAAGGTGTTCCATTATGCATTTTTCTTTTCAGCTTCACATGATCAAATGTATAATTTAAACTCCAAGGACCAAAACCTTAAGGTTGTTTTGAAAATTACAACATGGATTTGTGACAAATGGCATCCAATTGACCCTAATATTGAATTTTTTTACAATTACCATTTGTATGATTTAGTTTGTTGTTCATGGATGAAGGCCATGCATGAAAATTTAAATTTCCATCCATAATGGATGAATCAAATCATCCTCATTTAATTCATAATTCACGTAGATGAAAATCATTTATGGACATGCATTTGTCACCATAATGAATGAAATGCATTTGTTATTCATTCAATATGATTCATTATATATTGATTTCAATTCATTTTTTTTTAGTTCATTGTTCATAAATGAAATTTATCCTATGAAATTTGGAAGTTGTTTCCAAAACAATATTGGAATTGCAAAATTAAGACTAGAAACAAACCTAGTTTCCACTTTCCATCAACCTCAAATGGGGACTAAGTAAATAATCTTTGAACCTAATAAAAATGTAATGAAATATAACCAAATTGAATTGACCTAACCACACTGGGTTGCTAACTAATAATTATTGAAATAGCTCTATGATAAAAAAAAATGGATGAAAAACTATTCTTATTACTCTAAAATGTGTGTGATGTGGAAATATGATTTGGAACCTTTTGGGCTAGTGTGAAAGAGGTTGTGGATTCAAATCAATTTTTTTTAGAAAGCTATCATGATCACCAATTGGAATTCCAATGGAACCCTTGTCACTTTTTGAAATTTATTTACATTGACAAAGGGAAGGGTTATGGTTTATGTGATCGTGCTTAGAATAAAAACTACTTTGTGTGATTGTGTTATGTGTTAATCAAAGCAAAAATAGTGAAGATGTTGTCAAATTTGTTTGTTGTGTTGCATTCTTGGTGAGAATAAGTTCGACTCTTGTGGAAGCGAGGTTTGGATGTTAATATATAACGAGCAAAAATATTTGTTGTTCATTTTATTAGTACAAAATAAAATGTTAGGGTTGTTTTTGTTGTTATTATAGTAGGAGATATCAAGATGCAATGTGTTCATGCGAATTTTTAAAATCTCTTTATGTCCAATTTTTAGGTTGGAGGTCGCCCACATGAGAACCATTATGTGTGTTGTGTCGTTTGTATTGAGAGAGAAAACATAATACAAATTGTTTTTGCAAGTGTTCATCATCACATTCTTGTGTCAAATTTATGAGGTAAGGATCTATTGTATTATGTGATCCTTTTATATGTGTAAAGTTTACAAGGTCATCAAGCTAGCATGTCAAATCATATGTCTTGTGTGGATGTTTGTAAGTTGAGGGTCAAGAATTGGAAAACATCTTCATGGAAGTAAAGAAAGACAGTTTACTTATAGAATTGGCATTGCAAAACATGAAACTTCAAACATCCTATCAAAAAATCAACCAAAAAAAAATCAAATCATTCAATAACATATATATATACTCAAAGCAATTCTATAGTGGGAAATGGTAGCAAAACCTAAAGGAGTTTGAATCAGTTTTTTTGGGCAATTTTTTTTTTGGAAAAGCAAAAATAATGATAAATAAATGGGTTTTGAAAAAACAAAATTTTCATTTTTCAAAAGAAATAAAAAATAAAAAATTGTCATATCTAGAGATTAGGTAGTAGTAGCTAGGTCACCAATTGTACCAAGCTTATTGAGAACATTCTATTGTCATAATTTTTTTAAAAAAAAGATCCTTTTGGGTATCCTTGCCATACTTGCAAAATCTGACCCCAAAAAAAAAAAAAAAAAAAAAAAAAGGGGAAAAAAAAGAAGAAGCTCTGGTTCCAAGAGCATATGGTAAGAACCTAGTTCAAGGTCATTAATGTAATAAAAATAAATAAATAAATAACTAATAAAATTAAATGTATTCATTAGTGACAATAGAGAGAAGGAGGCTCGGCCAAAAGTAGAGAGGCTCGGCAGAGGGGCTTCATCCGACGGCAGGCGTTCGTGGACCGCAAATTTATTTATTTTATCTTCGAGATCTCCGCCAGAGGCTCGGGCGATCGGGACAGCGCGCGGCGGTGACGCAAACGCTACAGGCTATAAATACTCACGTGCCGTCCGGAGGCGGCCGTAACGGAGCTTGCGATCACACGTTAGCGACGGAAACGACGCTGCTGGCTTTGGAAGGAAAGGGCACGGACGCAAAGAGCGGAGTCCTTCGTCGCAGTGGTAGGCCCGTATGACATACTTGCTCATCATTGTTTCCCGATTTGCTTTCTTTTTTTTGTTAGTATTGTTTGTATCGTCCCTCCCAATCTTCTTCACCGTTTGTTTCTCGCTTCAGTTGCTCCAAATTTGCTGCACGACTTCTCCTTCTTTCCGTTGTAGGCCTTCGCACTGGTGTAAATATCGTCAAGAAATCTTCGTACGTGGCACGTCCGGAAACAAACAGGCGCCATGGCTGAAGCTGGAAAGGTTTGTGGCTCCTGACTCGATGATGATGATGAATGAACACGCTACTTGGCTTGCGATTTGTGTGACTTGTTTGTAAATTTTAGTTGGAGGTTTTTTTTTCCTTCGATTTTTTTGTTTTTGTTGGCCGTTTTCTGTTCTTCTGAGTGTTTGAGTACGGTTCCAAACCCGATTTCGAAGTTCCAGCTAGACTTGCGTGAACTTTGTTGCAAGCAACCGTTTCTTTTTTGTCGGGAGGAATCGGAAAGGGGTTATATCATGCATTTTGTTTTCTTGAGCACTTTCGGCGGTTCAAAGGAACTCCAGCAATGTGTTAAGTGGCGTCTTGCATTCATGTTTATGGTCGAATTAATGTTGCGGATGTGATACTTTGTGAAGCTTTCTGGTGAAAGAAGCCTGGCGACGCGGCTGTCTATCTGTGAAATCTACTCAATCCTCTTTGGTGATACAACCGTAATGTCACCTCTGTTTGTCAATCACGTACTGTTTGTTTGCAAAAATTGCGCAGGAGCCGAATTTGAAATATCTTGGTGCGGTTCACGCGGTCGTGGTCCAGGCGACGGCATATCTGCTGGCACTCTATACCGTGGCGAAGGACAGCTCTGGACCGCTGAGACCAGGAGTTGAGAATGTCGAAGGCACAGTCAAGACAGTCGTGGGACCTGTTTATCACAAGATGCAAGGGAAACCTTTTGAACTCCTGCAATTTGTTGACAGCAAGGTACGCAGTTCGTCGTGATCGGGTCCTCCTGATGCTGATGCCAAATTCTGGTTCTAGACTTGTTACTGTTCAAAGCTGCACTGAAGTTCTGACTACGTTAGAACCCAGATCAAAGCCAGTGCAACTTTCATAGTTTTGTTCAAACATTTGCCCTTTACAGTAGAGCGTGGGCAATGAATGACTGTTTCTGATACGTCTGCTACCTACCATCTCGGCAGGTCGATGAAACACTCGCCCTTGTTGACGGTGTGGTGCCTCAGTTTCTAAAGGAGACTTCGTACCAAGCCTACGATCTGGCCAGGCAGTTATCAGCCGTGGCTAGAGCCATCATTGCTGATGTGCAAAAGCAGGGAGTAACCGAGACTGCATCCACTTATTATCAGACATACGAGCCTGTTGCTGAGCAATTGACCTACCATGCTTGGCTCAAGATTTTCGCACTTCCCTATGTTCCTCAGGCTGTCAACTTTGCTGCCCCTGCTGCTAAATTTGGAGCTCAGCAGTACAACTATATGGCTTCCACATGGAAGGAAAAGCACCTGCCTCTTTCAGGCTTCATTCCCTTGGTGCCCATTGAGAGGATTGAGGAAGCCATTGGGACTGCACCAGCTGCTTAACTTTTGGAGCACAAAATGTTGGCTCCAGGTGGCTATGCACATGTTCTGATCAAGTAGAGGAGCACACATGTTGTTGGGTCTTTCTAGAATCATGGCTGGTTTGCATCAATGCCTTTTTAAGACTTGTATCAGCTTTCTTGGTGCTGTGGAAATCAGTAGCATTTTGGTATTTCCAAGTCTAATAATAAGACTAGTCTTATGTGGAGTATGTGTATTCAGCCAAGACCATGGCCTTGTGGTGTGTTAAATGCATGCTTTAATGTTGCTATGGTTGTTTTACACAATATGGTGTGCAGCAGGGCCACTGCAATTACATGTCAATTCACATTTGCTACATTATCACTAATCCTTGTAAACACACATTTTTCTTTCAGACAACATATCTCTTGGTAGAACTCTGTAAGGTGGATGAAGTGGCAACTTCCTTAGCTATCAAGTGGAAAATGATACAAGGTTCCAATGTACTTGCAGGAGCATCTATATTCTGTGGTAGGTAAGGCCCAAAGACCAGGGGTGTTACCAGAAGGAGGATTCTGCCTGAGGTGGAGCCAAGGGCAGATTCTGAATACTGGTTATGCCCCCATCTGAGGGCCTTAATGTGCATAAAGAATTGTTGAGTAGTCTTATGAAGTTTAAGATCCCTGCCAAAAACGCAAGATGCTTGCCTTGCAGCAGAGGTAATCTTACCTTCTTAAGGTGCCCTCTAATTACACTAAGAAAGTTTTGCCAGTTCTTTGCATCCTGTGGATGCACTTGCAGGTTTGCATACACTGTTAGATTGGGCACGATTACCATGCACTTATTCTTGTTGTGTTTGTTTTGAATTGGCCAGAACTGACACAAAAGTTCACCTTCTAGTGAAGTGTAAGTACTGAGTTTTCTCTGCAATCTCATATATAAATCTCAGATTAGCTGCTAATTGATCCATACAACAATGGTGATGAAATTTGGCGTGCTCTTCTTGGTCATTCTTCAACCGTTGGGTGTGGATTTGTAATTCTGATGTTAAAAGTCATGGAGCATCACCACCTTGTTGAATCATGTGTCACAGGAGGGGTACTGCTGTGTTCAAGGTCTCTCATCAACACTCCACCCATGTGTAGGTTGCTTTGACGCTTTGATCAATTCATCAAGTGCAGCCCATGTAGAAGAAAACATGAGTCCTTGCAATCATATATAATAAGAAGTCTGGTTTGTTAGTCATGTTGTCAGGCTTTGGCCTTGTACTTTATCTCCATCACGAAACCCCCTTTTGTTTTTCTTGTTTTCTTTTTTTCCTCTGACAACGTTGTGGCCATCGCCAATCCTTTCTTCTGCCAAGATCCCCCCATCTCCCCTCCTTCCGAGGCAGAACAAGAATGTTAGGACGTCTGACACACTTTTCATAAACAGTTAAAATAAATTGTCAGACCCAAGAGCAGCAACATCAGAGTGGCGCAGCGGAAGCGTGGTGGGCCCATAACCCACAGGTCCCAGGATCGAAACCTGGCTCTGATAAACCAGAGATACAAGCTTCCGATGACTTCTTTTGGATTCAAAATCTACAATTTGGCGAATTTTCGACAAATTTCGACCCAAAGAATACTATTTCCACCAATCCAAAGGACTTTCCATGGAAAAAAAGGGCCCAAATTCACCAGATTTCTTATTAATTTTATTTTTTTCCAAATCACCCTAAATTTTAATGATAAGTTGCAGTAGGTAGCCAATAATATAGAAGGATTCTGTTTTTTTACTTTACTTTCATATCTAGTATGTAGCCAGATTTGGCTTAAATTTGTTTTTTGAAAACTCACCACCACCTTGGCTACATCACAAAATCCTTAAAAAAAAACCATTGTTGCCTATAGTTCTGTTCTTATGATTGAGACCCCCACACTTAGTGTAGTTATTAAGTATTGTTGAAATTCTGGAATATTCAGAAATATTCAATCAAATCTGGGGCTGTTGAACCTAATTTTCTTTTTCCAAAAATTAATTATTTTAGCAAACCTCTGCTGATTATCACTTGTGGGATATACAAGTAGCCTACATGGCAAAAAAATTGTCCAGGGTAAAGCCCAAGGGCATATAGGCTTTACCAAGCATGAAAACCTGTGCTGATTTTTTATTTAATTTTTTTCTTTTTCCTGTGATACCCGGTGGGTACCTGGCAAGTATTATGGGAAAAACAGAAAAAATAATTGCAGGGTGTTTTGTTTTGAAAAATGGAACGTATGCAATTTTTTTAATTTTTTTTAATGAAATGCAGGCAAAAAAGTTCAAAAGATTAATCATCAGATTTCTTTGCTTTGAATATATAAATTAACATTGGTCTTATATATTCTAAGCTATTAGGATTAGGTGCCTTATAGATTTAGTGTTGGTTGTACATTATCTAGTCGGATTTACTTGATGAATTTGAGTTTCAAGTGTGGTTCTCTTCGCACCCACCTTATTTGTGTAAATTTCACATTTAAAGACTGTCAAAAATGCCTCATTAAAAGGGCTTCTTTCCACTCACAACTTTATATGAAAAGCTTATAGCCTTGAGGTGGTAACATTGTTGTACATAACCTCTACTTAAAACTTTGGACCTAACCCATTTTGTTGTAGCATGTAGTGCACCAATCCCACAATGGTTTTAGTTAACTCATTCTGCTATTCTGTTTTTGTTAAGATTTTTGACGTGGGATTTTTTTTTGGTGTTGAATCCCATGAATATTTGAAAAAAATTTCAAAATTCACAACTATTATCACATTTCAAAATCTTGGTAATTGTGTATTCATCATAGGTAAGTAGGGAGGAAATGTAAGTAATTACTATGGGTGTACATAATGCACTTGGTGGCTACTAGGTAGGTACATGCATATGGATAGTTGGTACATAGCTAACCACAGTGGTTAGATATAGGACTGGAATACAATGACAAAGTGTTTCATGTCCAAACACCATCATCCATCCTGCATGTGTGCTAGTGGGTGCTGGTACACTCTTGCCCAAGTTTGATAGGATCAACAAAAGCTCTTTTGAGCTCAGTTCCAGTTGCATTGGGGAATATGATAGTGATGACAATGGGGAGGGTTATGTTGACTACTTCCTAGTGCCATTCTTGTCTATATCTCCTGAGTTCCTTTCATTTGGCTAACAAACTCTATGTCTAGTTGTTGTTTGTAACTGGTCTGAGGCTGAGCACAATCTGTTTTTCCATAACTTATTCTGCCAGTGGGTTTGGTAACTTGGTAGTTGGTACATCCTGGCAAGTGTGTGATTTATTTGTTTCCTTGGCAAAAATCAGTTTGAACAAAATTCTCTCTTGTGCAGCGATGTGATAACTAGACCTGGTAGATAGGATCTGATACAGACTGATCCTTCACCACCATGACTGTGTGGCTTTTGCTTCACAATCTTGAACTTTCCTAACCTAGATTTGGCCTCTTCTCAAATGGGTTCTTTTGTTGGCTCTGCCTGAAAGGGAGAGATTACAAAAAAGATGTTTTCATTTGGTCTCACATTTTAAGGATTGTTTTCCAGGAGGATTACTGTGAACTCTGATCTCGTTTTCTGGGAACATTTCCTATTTTGAGTGATGTATTTCTTAAAGTATGAAATTTCCATTGGTATCACATTTTGAGGATTTTTTTTACCAGATGTTACTGTAAGCTCCGATCTCAATTTTTTTGGGGAACTTCATCACAACATTTCCTATTGTGACTCATGTAGTTTTCATTTGGTTCCAAATTTTGTGGATTGTTTACCAGGTATTACTGTGAACCCTTATCTTGCTTTTTCTTGGCAATTCCATGGAACATTTCCTATTTTAAGTGATGTACTTTCTAAAGTATGAAATTTCGATCAATTGGTCCCACTTTTTGAGGCTTGTTTACTGGGTGTTACTGTGAGCTTTTGGTCTCATTTTTTGGGAATTCATGAAACATTTCCTATTTTAACTAGATGTAGCTTTCATTAGGTCTCACATTTTGAGGAATGTTTACCAGGTGTTACTGTGAACCCTCAGCTCATTTTTTGGGAACTTCATGTATCATTTCTTATTTTTAGTTGTTGCTGTATTTGAAGCTTGAACTTGCTTTAAGGGGCAGATTGTGAGCTCTCCATTTTTTGGGAACTTCATGCAGCATTTCCTATTTTAACTGTTCCTGGTTTGAACTTGCCATAAGTGGTAGAGACTAGAGACATCATGCCATGAGCTGCACGTTAATTGCATAATGATGATGATGCTTGAATTCTTATAGCAGCAATCATTAATCTGGAAGGAGACAAAGTGATGAAAGGAAGGTAAATATTATACATTTCTGTAGGGGTTTCTTTCTTCTCGGCCAAAATTGTTGGCCCATCTTTTTGGCCTTTGTGTGTATGGTTTTGTGACAACATTGAGTGTGGAAGAAGAGCTTCGCATTCATTGATGACTTTGAATGTTGTGCAGAGCTTGCAAGGCAGGTGATTCCTTTCATTATTTTGCAGGTAACTCCGTTCTCCTAATCCAGTGTGCTTCTCAATAGCTGACCATTGCCAATCTGAAGTAAATGCTTCACATGACCCTGTCTTAATAACTGAACAGCCAATTCAGATTGGTGACTCAAAACATCCACACTAGCTTGGGTCATTGCCAACTAACCAACAAATCTGAATTCCAAACATCAGCACTGTTTCCAAACAACTGATCTATCAGTGCAAGGAACCTTGCTCATTAGCTGCATATTGTTTGGTGACACTGACTATATAACAGAAACTCAACTTACTATATCTCTCTTGATCTAATCTCAGCGTTTGTTAAGATCTCAGGACTTGATTTCCCTTCAGCTTGCAGGTTTCTGCAAACTACTTTGCTCCACCCCTCAAAAACAAGAAGCCTTGCAGCAGCCACATAAATCAAATGCCATTGGTGCCTGTGTATGTGGACAATATGTCTGCCCGACCACCAGCCATCCTTTCAGCTTTCAGTCCCCGCTCACCTGCTCATGATTATCTAAGTTAGAAAATGTGCCATGCTGCAGGTTTCAACAATATGCTCCAGCATCCTACATTTCCATGAGATTCCACCTCTTTACATCCAAGACCAAAATAAATGAAGCCCTACTTGACATCATAATTGTGCAGGACATTCACAGGTCTGTTATGTCGTACAACTGCCATCAGTAACATTGATGAAAATTCAAATGAAGGCTTATGGATTGTCATTTCAGTTTCATACAGAATTCCTCTCTTTTTCAGAACTTGGCCAGAGTGTCACTTGAAGAATAGCCTGGCAGTGCTTTAAACACAATTTTTTTTTGAAAGTTATGTGGGGTTGAGAAACAGCACCTGTGCGAACACGGATGATGTCTGACACAGGTGACACTGGCACAAGCAGAATGCAGCATAAGGTCAATGAAGACAAACAGAAAGAGAGGCTACACTTAGAGATACTGAGGCCACAAATGGGGGTCAGTGACAAACCACAACCTACATGTCATTGTATGTAGCACTTGTGAAGAGATGGCTCATTGAAAGGACATGCAACCGAAAAAATGCTAACAGGAAGACAAAACCTGAGAAATTGATATTACCAAATATCTTTCCATCTCCAATTTCCCCGGTTCTCGCTTCATCAATAATGGTATCAATCACAGATTCTACCTGTGAAAAATCAAGTTTTAAGGTCAATTCAAGATATATAATGAGGTTTAGGGTGCAGAGTTAAGCTATTAGAATCAAGTGCACGGGGGTTTTATTACAAGCAGTACCTGATCATGAGAGACTACAATATCCAGCTTTGCTTTCACAACAAAAGCTTCTTCACAAAATTCTGAGCCTGCAATGAACCAAAAGTCACATCCCCCAAGTCCATATGGTATTCTGGCTTATAACTCATCAAATCCACAGCATGGGAAGGAAGCAAGAGGGGATAAGTTCAAATTGAACTTGAGTTGTACTTGCCATTGCTTGCATCTACACTATCCATGGGCATCAAGATAAATCATTCCAACTGGAGGTGAAGAGTGAAGCATCCAAAGTTTTTGGTCAGTCCTGGGTTTAGTGGCCAAATCTACAGTCAACATCTATTCCTAGACACATTGCCAACCTAACTAAAGTTCCAACTCTGTACCAATCCTGGCAATTGCCACGGGCTCCAGGGGCTGCCAAAACTTGTGGCAAAGGACACTATCAAGACCAATCTTAAAGAAAATATTGTGTCTTACCAGCTTGTCGCTCACGAGATCCTCCTTGTGCCCCAAATCCTCTGACATCTGTAACAGTCACACCTCGGATGCCCATCTTGATAAGTGCCTGCGACCAGATATCTAGCATTAGAGAGGTGGGAAGCAGGATCTGCAAGAGACTCTTCAGGAGGACAAAGAGCTGGCAAAAGTCAATCATGGCACTTGTGGAGACATCCCTTTCTGCCCTGATTTGTGGTGCCACCAAGCATAGTTAGTTCAAAGAGAGCAAGAGCTTAAGAAAAGGTTACTTAAGGAAAAGGTAAATATTATGACTTGCGTCAAAGCCAAAATCCAGGCACAAAGTGAGGCATGATATGAATACCGAGGTCACATGAGAGAGCCTCCACGGTCTTCAAACAAGGAGCAGGTGATGGGCGCACAATTTTGCAACACATGCCACAGACAGAGCCCTTGATGTATTTCAGTATGTGTATGCACCTTTCCTTCACCTACAGTTGCAGAAATGTATGTCAAAGAAGACTGCCTGAACTTGACCAAAATCTGAAAAATCTACTACTATAGAAAACTTGATCAAACATCTTAAGGGTACTTACTACATGATTAGAGTATTGGTTGCTTTAGAGTCCCAATTCTTACCTTACAGTCCAGCGAACAGGAACAAAGCCTACAAAAATGGTGCTCTGTACCCTAGAAAGTCATGTCACATAGGGCTGTGAAGCTGTAAATCTGGGGCATTGGAAGCTCAGAGGCTTGTGTACCTGAGAATTGCTTCTACTTTATAAAAGTCTGCCTTTGGCAAATATCCTGCCAAAAGTTACACCTTCTCAGATCAGTTCAACAAGATTTCAGTTTACTGGATTTGTAGGATTCATCAGACCATAAGCTCTCTATCTCTTTCTTATTGCCATAGGGCTTTTGTTTGCTGGAAGGTGGTTTTTCTCCTCCGCAAAACTGGTGGTCTTTCTCTGCAAAACTGGTTTGATTTGTGTGCAAGGAATGCTTCATTTTAGCACACATATCAGAATGCTTCTAAGAAGATTTCCAAAACTGAAAATGGCACAAGCGCACTGCTTGTAAAGCATAATACACCACAATTTCATTTACCTTCAGCTGAATTGCCATTCTCAAAATCAATATCTGAAGAAGAAGCTGCTCTGACAAGGCGTGAAGGCCTCTCCATCGCCGTTCCATTCCTTGAACTTCCTGCAGAACATCTCTCCACTTTCACTTCCCCGTAGGATTAAGCAACCATAAGGATCTGAAAGCCAAGAATGTCGACATTACTCCATGTTTGCAGCTAGGACGACTGCTTCTAGGCGGGCGGTTGACGCTATGCTAGATGAAAACGAAACAAGCAAATTGCTCTGTGTAACACTCACCGAACATAGATGGTAAGTTAGGTCTGAAGACGCCAGCGCCCAGCTTCTCTTGCAAGCGCCAGGACCTTCTTCCTCCGAAGTTGCTAGCCGGCGCTACGAATGCTGCAGCAGCACAACACTTATGAGGAGGAGAAGGAGGCAAAGGGCTAAACGAGGTCGACGAGGCTGAGTGAATCATCGACAGTTTAGCGCATGAAACCAGTTCCCGCGACACTGATGACACCCACAGTTCGCAGGGCGTAGAAAGCAGCGCCATAGGCAGAGAATCAAAAGCACCTCTTCAAGAACAAAGAAAACTAAAAAATAGGAAAAAAAACTCAAAGCAACTCACTGCAAAGGAAACCACGGAGCAAGCAAAGATTTGCACAGACAACAACAAAATCAGCAAATCCAAAATCGCAACAAACCAAAAGCTGCTGCGAACAGCAAACGGACGTGCGCAGCAGGAGGAAAGAAAAACCGAGGAAGAAATCCAGGTCCGCAAAGCTAGATTCTCCTTCAAAATCGAGGTCTTGAAAACCAGCACGTCAAACTGCCGTAGAACTGAAATCTCGGAACTTTTGGCCGAGTGCTGAACCAACAACCCAAAGTACTGTTTGAATCCAGGTCTCAAAATATAGTTATCTATCTGCTCTTAGAATCAAGGTCTTGGGTCACGTGATCTCTCGATTCAGGATCGAGACCTGAATTCGGGACTCAAACGAACATGATATGAAACACCACACTAAGAAATCCAGATCCCCAAAGCTACATTCTCCTTCAAAAGCGAGGTCTTGAAGAACATCAGCACGTCAATTCAACCAGAACTGAAACTTTTGGCCATGTGGTGGCTGCTGAACCAATCCAAAGTAGTGTGAATCGAAATCTTGAATTCGAGATCTTTAGTCTCCCACACACCCCCCCTCCCCCCACCCTCCTTAAAATCGAGGTCTCAAAAGTTAGTCCTCTGGTATTGGAATCGAGGTCTCGTATCATTTGATCTCTCGATTCGAGTCGAGACCTCAATTCGGGACTCGAACTTATGAGAACCCTGCTGCTGCTGCTTCTTGTTGCTCCTCTGAGGACCCTGCTGTCGCTGCTGCTTCTTCTTCTCATCAATCGAGGATTTCATTGCATGCATTTTGTGTTTGTTACAGTTCCGAAAACAAGATGATGAATCTATTTGATAAAAACTCTGCAACTGATTTTTGTATGATCAGTGGGAAGTGATATTCATCCTCAAACGTCAATCTATAAACAAAGTTAGGCCTCCAGACTCATGTTGCAGAAGAATTTCGACTTGCACGAAGCAATGGCAGAAAGATATGATCATGGGGTCAAAACCAAGCTCCAGCATAGTTGTAAGTAGGTCCAGTCACACATGTGGGTGAGTGGGTGGGTGGTTGGGGTGGGTGTTGATAATATATATGCACCACCATGAGCTCACAACACTTTCACCCTAAATGATTTTGTTAAGATTATAAAATGCATCATTGAGGTTCAGAAAAATCCACTTAAGGGATCAAAGTACAATCGCTGCATGCTCCCCAAGACTTGATTTCCTAGTAACTATATTAAGTAGTACTACTTGCAGTAACCAGCTCAAGCTATTTTTAGAGGCAAAAAAAAAGAAAATGGCTGCACCGATCCAGATGAAGAAGAAGACCTAATTTGAGGATGTCAGCTTTCTGTTTTAGAGGATAGTTTTGATTTCCTGGAGTTCACAAGAAAATAATATAATCCCGGTGTTTGGAAAACCAGTATTTACGAGACAGGAGGCATGAGTCATTAACGTCCCAAGAGGAAGGAAGGAGATGGAACAGTAGTAAAATAGCAAAAACCTCAAAGAAAACAAAACAGAAGAAGTACCTAGAAGAAACAAAACCCCATCACGGACCTTTGTCAGAAGAAAATGTCTTCTCAGTGGTTGGTACAGTTACGGCCCGTCTTCTTGCCACCGGCTGGCTTGTCACAAGATTCCTGTTTCGCAACTCGTGCAGCGGCCGGCATTACGGAAGAAGGCTTGGAGTGACCTCATCATGTGACACAGTGCTAAGTAGATAGGAATTTAGAATTTGTTGTTGTTGTTGTTCTTCTTCTTCTTAGCTTGCATATTGCATTTTTATTCAGAAATTTATCTACGATCAGTAAGTACCAGAGAGTACGCCTCAAGCCCCTCCCCTCTCACATACACAGCTGCTATATCCCTGCACAACAACAATGCAGCTTCTCTGCTAGTTTAGCCCAGTAAAAACCTCAAAATGTTTTTTTTCTTGTTAGGCCAATTTTGGTATGCACGCAGCAGCAGCAGCTTCTAGTGCTGTGTATGCCATCTCTCTCTCTCTCTCTCTCTCTCTCTCTGTGTCTCGTCTCAGAACTCGAAAAACGTGCACGAAAAGAGACGTGCTAGCCTGTTGGAAAAACAAAATCCAGCGCTAAAATACAAAAGCAAAACCTACGGGGGACGGACTTCTAATACGTACCATGAGAGACAAGGCTAGATAATATACATTATTAATGCATAGTGTGGTCCTTTCTGGATGAATCATCCACAAAGAAACCTTTTGCATCCATGAAGGCGGTAGACCCGCTCTCATAATCTTCCCTCGCGTACCCGTCGGTAGACTATTGTGGTGGGGTGTGCGGTGGAAGGAGAAGCAGCGAGAGAGAGAGAGAGAGAGAGAGAGAGGCCGAGCAGCGCTTGTTTTGTTGCTAATTACGCACACGAGCGGGGGGGTTGCGGGGGACAAAAAAACGAAGGGTGGTTTTGTATACTTCTTTTTCTTTCTTTTCTGCTGCTTCTTCGCGGACTCGCCTTAGTTACGGAGCTTTGTGCAGCAGCTATTGCCCAGCATGAAGATATCGGTGAAGACTCTGAAGGGGAACCATTTCGATCTGGAAGTCAGCCAAACGGATACGGTCAGTCAGTCGCTAGCTCCCCCCCCCCCCCTCCTCCCCTCTCACTCTCTCTCTCTCGGCTCCTCCCTTGTAAAACCTATTTCCCGGAACAACACTACTGTTTCCCGTTTGTTTATATGATGGGAGTGAGTGTTGCATGGGGAAGAAATGTGGTTTCGGATTTGTGAGTAGTCTCGTCAGTAGTGTAGCGTCCACCGCAGTCTAGAGAGAAAGGCCTTTGGGAGTTCATTCTTTTTCGCCCTCTTTTCAGCCGTCTAGTCTCGTGAGTAGTAAGCATTTCCCAGGGAGTTACAGAGTGTGCCTCATTGAATGTCACACAGCTCCCCCCTTAGAGCCAGAATGAATATGATATGGTGTATGTAGTAGGGTAGCTGCTGTCAATCATGTCTGGGTCCTGCGCATGGCCCTGCATGTCTGTAGCTTCTTGTGCAGTACGTCACGTGGAATTAGTCCATGTTTGTATCAGCTTCTGCAAAGATGTGATGTCACAGCAGCTCACCGTTACCTCTTACAAACAAATCCTCTTCCAACTTGCTGAATACCTATGTGGCTGCCAAGAGATGTCTCGTTTAGGGTGGGTACATTATGTGTGAGCCCGTTGACATCAGGATGTGGTGGTTTAGGTTATGCTGTGCTTTTATTAGGGTTGTGGTGATTATGGTCATATGGAGAAATTACATATCATGGAAATGATCAAGTTTGTCAGTCTTGGGAAGGATTTTGATTGTGCAAAAGTATCATGCTTGGACTGAACATGGATGCAATCAATATTTATTTGCAGGTCACAACTGTCAAGAAGCAGATTGAGGAATCCCAGGGCAAAGATGCTTTTCCCTGTTCTCAGCAGCTTCTCATTCATCAAGGCAAGGTTCTCAAAGATGACACAACCATGGCTGATAACAAGGTTTCTGAAAATGGCTTCCTTGTTGTCATGTTGACAAAGGTATGATTTTTTTAATGTCAGTTTTCAAGACTCAGAAATGACTGAGATTATTTTTCTAGGCAGCATGACATTGAGATCAATGAGTCTGCAATGCTCTTCTGCCCTGTTTTTCAACAATGCATGTTTTACATTTATCTAGTGGTGTTATGAAGTTAATATTGAGGTTAAAAGTTGAAGATTTGTGGAGTCCATTAACTTACAGAACATAATGTTGTCCCCAGACAAAGGCACCGGCGGCTACATCTTCATCCTCATCAGGAACTGCTCAGGTGTGATTCTCACCATTTTTATGTCATGAGTATCAATTGGAACAGGCCAGTACACCCATTGTCCTCATAGCCATTACAATGTCAAAGTGCTTTTTTTCCCTCAACATTCTGAATAGCACATGTTTAAATGGCCTGTTTTCTAAAACTTCCATTCAAAATTGTGGCTGCAATGAACTGATTGAGATCTTTCCTCTATGTCTGTTGATCTTAGGCACCTGCAGCAGCACCCCCGCCACCTGCTCAAAGCCCTGCACCTCAGGCAGTTCCTGCTCACTCTGCTCCTTCTCTGTGAGTCTTCTGCTTCAAGGCTCATGCCTGTTTTTCCTTGTTTTGCAACTTTCAGCTTGGAGAAAGTAAGAGCTGGTAGAATTCACAGTTCCAGGTCATGGAAATTCCACACAGATGATCTTTGATTTGGCACCTGTACTCAGGACTGGGCTTCTGAAGTAGTTTTCACTTCACCTGCTTAGGTGTCTAAGTTGCTGCTTGGACAAGGCTATCTGGAATGAATGATAAGTAAATAGGTCTGGAGCTGGAGTTTATCAGTTGAACATAATCAGTTAAGAAGAATATTACATTCTGCAAATTCTTCAGATGCAGGATTGACATTGTAAGTTGGCTATTTTAACAATCATTTCCTGCAACAGAGCACCTGCCCCTGCACCTGTTATCCCTGCACCTGCTGTCCCTGCACCAGCAGCCGGAGCTCCTCTGTAAGTATCATTTTCTCTTCCCCTCTCAACTGATGGGCAAAGAGGGAGTGACAAAAAGAAGCTCATAGCTTTTTAACTCATGCTAGTTTTTATCATTGCATTGCACTCAAGCCAAAACCAAATCACTGTGTGTGCCAATTGAATCCTACTAAAATCTTGTTGTTGTGCAGGGGTACAGGTGATGTGTATGGTCAGGCAGCATCAAACCTTGTTGCTGGGACCAACCTTGAGCAAACAGTTCAGCAGATCATTGATATGGGTGGAGGTAGCTGGACACGAGACACTGTTGTACGTGCACTGCGTGCTGCTTTCAACAATCCAGAAAGGGCAGTCGAATATTTGTACTCTGTAAGTGATGAACCCAGGTGCACCAGTGCCTTCATGAATATCACACAACCAATCTTTGGTGTTTACTTGCAGGCAATCCCTATGTATGACTGTTATAGCAGGTCATCTGCCTTGTGTGGCAATTTAATAGTGAGGTTGCTTGACCGCTCACAGGTGCCTCAGTCTATGCCAGCGAGAAGATGTCTCAGACCACCATGATTCTAGTGAAACCATAAGTGCGTCACTTTTCATCTTTAAACGTATGGTTGAAGTTAACAATATGTATCATCCGTGGTCAAGAGGCATTATTTGTCCTACCATACTTAGCTTTTGTCCTAGTGATTAGTGCAGACTTTGCTTCTTTCTCTATCTTTCAATCTTCCTCAGGTGGCAAACTCTGACTTGAATTCTGCTCTACTTTGTCAGTCACCCTTTGTTTGCTGCAGGAACAGATTGACATTGACCGGTCCCCATATCTGCTTGGTTGCAATTTTAGTCTTCCCTTTGTCTCAGTCTAGGTTTCTGCCAGAAATATGTCCTATTTCCAGCTTCACATAGAGTATTCCTGGAAGTAATAGAAGTACCAAATTCATTGTGAACTTCTGTTCTTCTTGCAAGTAACCTAGAATTCTGGCTCCAAGTCTTCTCTAGACATTGCCTTCTCAGAAGGCTCCACAAGCAAGGATACCAGATGAGCTTTTATTTGTAAATGAGGTTCTCTGCTTCACACTGTTGATATGTACACAAACTTTATGTACAGGCTCTGATGATCACTGTATAGACACATTGACCTTGTGAACCTATTGGTGTTTGGTCTCAATTCATGAAATGCAACTCAGTTTGTGCACAAGTCATCTTGTCTTCCTGGACCTGTTGATGGTATCAGTTCCATTTTTATCTAATTAGACCCATCATTTCAATCCTTCTGCTGAGATTTCATACTGGCAATGTGTTTGTATGTCTAATGTCACAGTTTGTGACTTCTTGGCTTCATGTTTTTGCAGGGTATACCAGAAGCTGCGGAGGTGGCTGTGCCTGTAGCTCGCAATCCTGCCACAGTATCTGGAGCTCCAGCAACAACTGCCCCTGCACCTGCTGTGCCTGCTGTTCCAGCTCCAGCGGCTCCTGGAGGACCTAATGCTGCACCATTGGACCTCTTTCCTCAGGTATGGTTTGAGATAGCAGTCGGAATTAGAATTGAAATTTGGGATGTTCACCAGAGGGACACATATACCTCGCAACCCTTTTTGCCAAAGATAGTCCATGTTTGTGGGTTGAAAATCAGTATGTTTTATCTCTGTCTTTGAACTTAGCCATCACATGCCATGACTTAGTTTTACATGTCTTTGGTCCAGGGAATGCCTGGTTTGGGTGGTGGAGGAGCTGGAGCTGGAGCTCTTGACTTTTTGCGAAACAACCCCCAGGTTATTCCTGGTCTCATTTTGTGCATAAGTAATTGAAGACCCATTTAGGAGCTGTAATGTTTCAGTCAGCAGCTGGCCAGCATAGCAACTAGAGTTGCTTTGGATTTAGAATGCCGTGGGTATTTACAGATATGGATTGAAGACTCCTTGTTGAAGATCTTGAAACTTAGCAGCTTGGTTTTGTTATGCAACAATTCACTAACATAATACCGAGTTATGTCATGGCAACAAATAATGGCAACCCTACTGCTGGATGGTTTGTGAGAGGGAATGTGGGATCATAGTGGACTGAGCCTGTTACATGGATGTCTCAATACTGCTGCTCTGTTTTTCTTTTATTCTCTGGCAGTTTCAAGCTTTGAGGACAATGGTCCAGGCAAACCCACAAATCTTACAGGTTTGTGTGCCATTTTGTCTCAGTTCTCAGTCTGTCTTTGTTGCATCTCTGTTCAAATACTGCTACCAAGCATTTGGAGGTCTTTGGCATCTGTAGCAAAGGGATCTGGAACAACACACATGTTCTCATTCTGTTCTCCATTAGCAATTAGAATAACCTCTAAACTCTGGGTTGCTCTTTGGATTTATGGTGAATGGATCACAACAGCCAATGCTTCAGGAGCTGGGGAAGCAAAATCCTGCCTTGTTGCGGCTCATCAATGAGAATCAGGCTGAGTTCCTTCGCCTTATCAATGAGGCAGGTGGGGAAGGTGCTGAGGGGTACGTTGGGAACCTTCTTCAAGAGGACTTTCTGTGTGTTTCTAGGGTGTCCATGGATATTCAGTTTTATATATATGAATTTGTTTGATTACCTTTTTACATGTTTTGTTGGCATTTTTTTCTGTAATTACAGTGACATCATTTGTTTATTTGTCTAGTCTCAGTATGTGCAGGAAATGTTTGCACTGCTCTAAGACAGTGTGTATCACATTGCTCTAAACTTGACAGTCTTAAGGATGCAGGGATATCCTTGGGCAACTTGGAGCAATGCCACAATCAATTAATCTGACTCCAGAAGAGAGGGAAGCGATTGATAGGGTACAGTCCTATTCTTCTGAACCCTTCTTCTAAACCCTGTGACTTACAATTCTGTCCTTAGTAAGATTCAGCAGTCACCTCTATGATTGATTTCTATGCAGTTGTCTATTAAGCGAATGCTTTGAGTCACTCAAATGTGTGAAGATGTTACTGTAATTTACATGGGATGTGTTTTCCTGAACAGCTTGAAGGCATGGGATTTGACCGTGCACTTGTGATTGAGGCTTTCCTGGCATGTGATAAGAATGAGCAATTGGCTGCCAACTATCTTCTGGAGAATTCAGGCGATTTTGAAGACATGTAACCGCATAGCAAAAATGTCTGTGGTACATCTGTACATTTCAGGGTCCCTCTCTCACTATCAAACTTCTGTTTCCATGAGGGGCATATTTGCTTTGGGTTTTCCTTCATAGGTGCTTGCACTGCCAGGTTTCCTTTTCTTTCCTGCACAATCAGAAGGCCTAGTTTAACATGCTGAAAATTTCCACTTGTCTTTCAAGTTTCAAGAGAGTACGGAATCAGGCTTTTGAACACTGTGGTGGAAGTGGAAGATGAAAGGTGCCATTGTTGGTTATTCCATGCAGGTGCCCAGTTCATTAATTCTCTATTGTGAAACTCCTAAACATCATGGCATGCATAAGGGCTTGATAACTGTTAGGATACTCCTAGTATGAGAAGATTGGACCTTGTGCTCTATGCCAAAGCATGAAGTCCGTAGTCAAGGGATATGAGGTAAGAGAAGTGCAATTGTCTTTTCATGCTTTTGATCATATTATTGTTTAGTAAATGTGGTAAATAATGTGTTTCTGAACTCCCTTTCTTCTTAGACATGGGATGAGAATAATCAGCTAGTAGGAAAAGCCCCAAAAAATTGCTTGTTTTTGCCTTCTGACACAATGCTTTCAAGGTGTTGTGCATTTATCATTTTGGTTGTGCTGTAGTGAGGTATTCCCTAATACAGCTGAGGTGTTAGCAATCATGGTTGTGAATGTTTCAGTTGGTGCAGTCTTCAACTAAGCTGTACTATGCTATCACCAATCAGAAAGTCTGTTTGCCATCACTGTGAGACCAAACTAGCATTCACCTACCACCAAGTTTCATAGCATAGGAGTTCTGAATGTTTTCATACAATGTCCAGTCCCTTCATGTACAGGTTCAGGTACAGTTCAAACCTCTTGTTATATGTGTATTAATGAATCTAGGACTCTTCATGGATCTGTGTTAGATATTGTGTGATGTTCCTTTCTGTGCATGTCCTTTTCCTGAATGTGGTGCTTCTGTCTTAGCATTGGACATTGTGGAACACTTGAAGTGTGCAGTGGTTGCTCGGAGAGAGACAACCACCAAGCAAACAAAACTTGCTTCCCAATGGTCAGGGAATGTGTGGGTGGGCATTCTGTTCTCAAATTCTCAATAGTGGTCATATACAGGATGCTTGGTTCACATCCCTGTTTATGAAATGAAATGAGTAGGTTAAAATTAAATGGAGCTTATCAGTTTGCAAGAGGATACCATTGACTGTTTTGTTAGTTTTATCTCTTGAGTGCTAGCCTACATCATGACTGAGTCTTCCTGTTGCTTCCAGGCTTGCAGCAGAAACTCAAAATGCAGTTTAGTATTTACACTTGCCTATACACATTGTAGGGAGCTAATAAAGTCAGATTGGAACATGTGATAGAGAAGTCACCATTATACATGTTACTGTTGATGGTGCCTGAACCAGTGTTCACATGTTCATACAGCAATTGAGTATTTTTTGCTTTCTCTTATTTTGTCTTTGTCATGGTATCCTTCTGTTCAGTGTTGTAAGTTCTGTTCCAGAAGTCTTTCTTTGACTTTTTTTTAAAATTATCCTTGTTCTGGCTTCCTTAACCATGAGAATGGAGATTTCTTGATTCTCACTGGAGATGCTTCTTATCTACAGGCATTGTTGGGGGCTGTGTGAGTGGGTGGGGTTAGTCATGGGAGCTCATCGTTGCTATTAGACATGAGGATCATGGCCTGACACTTTGTGGGTGACTCTCACAAGGTTATGACCAGTGTTTTGTGGGTATCAGAAATGGCAGCAAACCTCTGGCGGGTTACCAGGGAAGTTCTCAGAAAATTGGAGAATCAGATATAATATACAACTGCCATTCTCTGAAAGTTAAAGAAAGAACTGCCTAGAAACTTGTGTCTCTCATGTTCTTTGTTGGTTCTTTCATTGGAAAGTGCAGGTTCTTTGAGTCCTTGAAATAACCAAGGCTCCTTTTAAGTCTAATCATTTTATTTTTACTGGTCCTTTGGAAGAACATTGTACTGTGTGCACATATACAGGTCCAAACTTGGTTTCGCAAATTTAAGTCCTAAGCTACATTCAATTTGTAGTGCATTCATAGTGTACAATTTTAAGCATGGACAATTAGCAACAACATGGGAGGGTACATCTCATGTTGTACTATGTTCAAACCTTACACGCAAACCTTGGTGGGTTGTGAAATTGCAAATCATCCTCCTTGATGTGAACTCACAATTGTTGCCACTTATTGAACCAGCCATTGAGGAAGGGACACCACATTCACTTGGGTTGATAACACATTAACATTAGAAGTAACTTATATCTTATGGACCGAGGTACATAGTTAAGGCCACTTTACACAGTGTCCAATGTTCAAAATTGAACTATTTCATAGGACCTTTATCTAAAGTGCCCTTTAGAAACTTGGACTTAAAGATGATGTGAGGCAAACGAATTGATATTCCACTTATTTCAAAGATTTATTCCTTCGTTATGTATTTCGTTCAACGAAAATTTGGTTTAGTTACATTTTAAGTCCCTTGTTATGGAATACAAATTATTAGCTATAAAGAAAATGAAGTAACTTGAAGTGCAATTACCCTAGGCCATGGTTAGTTTCATCATTAAATAATCTAGATTTTTGTTTTTAATTTTAATTTTAAATGTCTTTGTGGAGGTGACAAAAATGTTGAATATTTCACCTCTCAAGTGACAAAATTTGTGAACACAAAATATAAGTAGTTGTATTAGCGACCACCCTTTAGACTTGACACCATTTGTCTTTCTTATAAGTGAAATTGATTGCCTTGCTAATTATTATGATGTCATCCTTAATCCACTAGATGCATCAACTAGTTATCCTACTGAGAGGTAACTACTATACTAACTACCTACCCTACTAACTTAGCTACCATGTTAACTACATTTCTTACTAACTTAGTTTTCTTACTGATTTAACCGTTGTACTAACTACCTACCCTACTAACCTAACTACCATGTTAATTACATACCTTATTAACTTAACTTTCTTATTGACCTGACCATTGTACTAACTACTTACCCTACTAACCTAGTTACATTATTATTTACAAACCCAATCTACACAACCACCCTATTGATATAAGTACTTTATGAACCTAGTCACTTTGATAAGGTAATTTGTTTTCTATCTACTAACTTGCCTATCTACTTAACCACCTTGCTAATGTAACTTTCTTCTTACCTACTAACTTGCCTACCTACATGTTTACTTACTTTAACAACCTATTTACCTTGCTCCTTGAACTTCCTTTTTACTTACTAACTTGCTTACTAATCCAACTATCGGCCTATATACCTACTTACCTACCTACACACCCACCTTTTTACCTACCATTATGTTCACCTACCTACCTATGTTTTTTTACATAGCCAAATACCTAACTAATTACCTACTCACTTTTTCCACCCTCAAGCTGCCCAATCCTACCTATTAATCTATTAAGGTTCACTCTAAATCATAGATGATGAACATAGGTCTCCATATGTAGTTATTACAAATAATTTATAATGGAAACAATGTCATAATTGTAGCCATTTTGGTTTAATTAATGCATATTTCACTAAATTTTGTTTTCCTAATTTATTTATGGAATGGACATTATAATATATCTTTTCATGTAATTATTATAAATATGTACTATTGGATTATGGTTTAGATTTAAGGTTGGGACACATAAATTAATTAGCAACTTTTTCACAAACCTATAATAATTAACCTAAATTAGGTTAAGTTTGGGGGCAAATTTTAAGGTTTAGACATATGTGAAGTAATATAATTTCTTTCTATATCTTTTTCAAGAGAGCGGAAAAAAATTAGTTTGAAAAAATCACACAAAAGTAATAAACATATTTTATTTTTTTTTCGCAAAGTTTATTTGGTTATTTTTAATATTAAGGTTTTTTTTCAGTGAGTAAATCTTTGTAGTTTAAAAGTTTTAAAATGTTGTTTCTAAATATTTTCCTATGTTTTTTTTTAATAAATTGTTTTGCATTATATAATTTATATACTTTGTATTATTTTTTGGGTTTAGGGCATATATCATTTGGATTTTCAGAGTTATGCCTTATGATTTAATGTTTAGGAATTTGATTCATATTTATCAAGGTTTAAGGTTTATACTTTAGATTTTACTCATTGTATTGGTTTTTTAAATTTTATCACTTGTTTAGATTTATAATATAATTATGAATCTCCTTAGTTTCCATATGTTTCATAGTTGTTAACGTTCAATATTTTTTAATCCACTTTTGTTTAAATGTAATACCCATATCATATTGTGATAATTCATTAACCATGAAACATAAAAATATTTTAAAATTTTTGATTCCCTGCCAATACATCATGAAATTCATGTTTTCAAAATTATTTATTCACCTTATAGTATGATTTAACATATATATATATATAAGAACAAAATGTAAAATTGGTCACATTGATGATACAAAGGGTGAGGGTTTAATGTAAAATTTACTACTTAATGCTAGAATTATGGTTTAGGTTTAGAATTCAAGACATATAAATTAATTAACATTTTTTTACAAGTCAATAATAACTAAAATAAACCTAGGGTGCATTTTGGGCGAAATTTTTAAAGCTTAAACATATGTAAAACTATGCAATATCATTTTATATATTTTTTAAAAAAATGCAAAAACTTAATTTGGAAATATTACCATATATATATATATTATGTTTATTTAAAATGCAATATAGGGTCACTTCGAAATAACCAATATGTAATTTGGGTGGCCTTTCAATGAAAACCTTATATGGACTACTTTCATGCGAGTTCATTTTGAAATAATTTATAGGTGATTTAAACAACCTTAGGTGAATAATCAACCCTAAATGCAATACCCACATGTAAGGTCATTTTGAAATAACTAGTATGTAGTTTGGGTGGCCTTTCAATGGAAACCAAAGCTAATATGTAATATTTACATGCGAGTTCATTTTGAAATAATTTATAAGTGATTTAAACAACTTTAAGCGAATAATCAACCCTAAATGCAATACCCACATGTAAGGTCATTTCAAAGTAAATGGTTTGGGTACTTTAAATATATCTCTTTATATACCTAAATTAATTATATGATAATTATTTTTTATAACAGTAATTAATTAATTATTTGGTTGAACCTTAATTATTCAAATAATTAAATTTTAGATTTAAAAATTCTTGTTTAAATATGATAATAAATCATTTACATTATTTGAAATAGTTTTCTAATAATTCCTTAATTATGACATTATTTGTTGATATTTAAATTAGATTATTATGTCATATGAGTCCTATAAATATTACAATGGAAACCTATATGCGAGTAATGCAAAAGATGTTAAAACTCAACAACTATTACAAGACCTATATGCAAGTATTACAATGGTTACAAAAAACCAGTCTATTACAATACCTATATGCGGGTAGGTACAGTAGAACCTGTCTAAGTTAATACTGTCGGGACCGGGGGTTCTGTATTAATTTAGACAGGATATTAATAAAGAGAAGGTCATTAAATAATTCTCTGCTTGCGCCATTTGTAACATTTCTACAATAGAACCTGTCTAAATTAATATTGCCTAAATTAATAACTTGATAATTAGTATGTGCATGTCGAGTTCACTATAAAAAATTTCGAGACCACCTGTGGAGTATCAATTATTAACTTTTGGAGGTTTATTGATAAATGTATGGGGCTCGACTTGGGACTGGACCGCACATACTAATTATCACAGGTTATTAATTTAGGCAGTATTAATTTAGACAGGTTCTACTATATTGCATAATGGAAATTATAATAAAAAAGATGTAGGTATTACATAATGTTCATTTTGATATTTATAAACCCTAATTAAATCAATGTTACCTATTCATATGGTCCTATTTAAGTTTTGATTCTTACATCTAAGTACTAAAAAAATTATAAAAAAAACAACATATATAAATAACCATATACCCATCAATAATGTGACTAGAGGAAAATATTATATTGATAAAAGATGTACAAATATGGATGGATCAAAAAATGTTAAACAACATAATGAAAAAAATGGTTATTTATAGTATATTAAATAATCAAAATTCAAAAATTAAATAGTTTAAAAAATGAAAAGGCTAAAAAAACCTAATTAATTAAATAAAGTGGAAACCTTAAACCATATCATTATCTATAATCTCATGTTTAGCTCGGTAAAAAGTTGTTGCATTTATAACCCTTGTTGCATGAACAACAGTGTATAGATGGCAGCATTACATCTCAACCCGAACTGCATTTGCAACAAACTCTTCTTTTATTATGTTGTATAGCCTATAAACACCCAAAAACTACTAAATTAAACCTTAACACCATCAAAGACTTGATACCATTGCCTTCTACATTAGAACACCACCATAGAAGAAGACGATGGCATGTTGCCACATCGTCTTCTTTTTCATTTTCTTTTTAGACATAGAGAAAAAGACAACGACAACTTGTTGTCATCGCCTTATTTGTTCCAACACCACTGTAGACGAAGACAATGACGCATTATCGTTGTCTTCTTTTTCTCTAACATAAAAAAAAGGCAATGACATCAAGTTGTCATTGCCTTCTTCGCTTGAACACCACAAAAGAAAAAGGTTATGGTAACAAGCTGCAATCGCCTTCTTCGTTACAATAGCACCACAAAAAAAGATGATGGCACATTGGCATTATTTTCTTCTTCTCTCTAAGAGCACCATATAAAAAGACAATGACAATGTGTCGTTTTTTTCTTCTCAAAGAAGACAAATCGTACAAAAAAACAACAAAAAAAAACTAAGAGAAGGGAGGGAGCTTTCTTTCAAACTCCCGCTTTGCCCTTCCACTTTTAGTTCTCGTTTTTGCCCTCCCACTTCTGCCCTTTTGTTTCAAACGTTTTCTCTTGGCATCTTCTTCTTCTCAAGCAAAAGAAAAGAAAAAAAGCCATGGAGGAAAAAAAAATGCAGAAAAGGGAGGGAGCTTTCCTTCAAGCTCCTATTCTACCCTTTCACGTTTGGCTCCCGCTTTTGCCCTTCTGTTTCAAATGCTTTCTTTTGGCATCTTCTTGTTTTCAAGTAGAAGAAAAAAAAATCATAGGAAAAAAAAAATGCAGAGAAAGGAGGGAGCTTACCTTCAAGCTTTCAATCTGCTCTCTCATTTTTGGCTCCCGTTTTTGGCCTCCTATTTTTTTTGCCCTTTCATTTCAAGCGCTCTCTCCTTGCCATCTTCTTCTTCTCAAGTAGAAAAAAAGAAAAAAAAACACACACACAAAGAAAAAAAACCATAATTTTTTTTTAAAAATGCAAAAAAAAAGGGTTTCTTGCTTTTGCATTTGGGTTGAAGTGCTCCTCTTGCTTTCTCCTCTCCACATTCCTTCAACGTTGAGCTCTCCACCTTCCTCAAGCCTTGCGTCTCACATCTCCTCGAAGCTCTGTGCTACTCAAGCTTGAGAGCTCTCTAGAGCTCTGGAAATAAAGTGAACTAAAAATGAGGTGAGGGAGGTAGGAGGGGTAGGTATGTAGAAGGGGAAAATTTTGGGGCAAAGAAAGGGGCAGAAAAATCCCTGGGCAGGGAAATAGGATGTGTTTTTTATTCATCCCCAACTTGAACAGCCTCATCGTGAACTGGTGCATTGGTGGCTGCTGGTTCACTCCATCCTCCTAAGGGCACATTCTCTCGTACGTAACGAGCTTTTGTACCTTATTGAAAGGGGGGGGGTATTAGAAGCGGTTTTTTCTTAGGTGGGATTGGTGGTGGTGGTGGTCTACCCCTTCCACAATTCATTCACTCAAGGAAACTGCAGCACAGATTTCGAGAATCTCGTTTCCACAGAATAGCAAAAGTTAACAGCTGTTAGAAATTGTTCGGCCTTTTCTAATAAAATCCGACTATTTTTAATTCTCTTGCCGAATCAGCCGTTCAGCAGCACGGATGCCAATTCGGAAACATCTAATCGGCAGGCAGGCAGGCAGGCCTTGACGAATCTGTAGTAACAGCTGTTAAGGCCAGGAACCAGGCAGGGCTTGGACCGATTCCTGCCAGCTCCTCGGTCACCTAGTGCCCTCAACCACTGGCTTTTGCTATGACCCCGAATTCACCCAAACCCTGCCCCCCCCCCCCCCCCCCCTTTGTTCGTCACGAACATTTCAAATTATGTGAATCAAAAGGGGTGAATTCAGGGGCCTTTCCGAACACATTACCACCTTATCGAACATGACGAGTAGTCGTCGTAAAAGGGAAAACATGGAAACACTGCATTTCTAGTTGGAACCGGGCCCGGTTCATAGTAGTAGTACATCCGGGGGAGGGGGCCCAGTTCATAGTGTACATAATAAGGTGAAGAGTCACTCGGTAGGCAATCAAACTATCTGCAAAATCAAAAGCAGTTGCCAAGTGGGCCTCTGTTTTTTTTTTTTCACAATTGAAAAAAAAACACATTTTATAATAGTAATGTGTTTCTTTATTTTTAATTTTTAATTTTCTATATGGGATGCAGGCACTGACACTCTCTCAGTCTGCATTAAGCAGCTAAGCTGCTACACAGGCTATGAATTAATTGTGGGCCCCAGTGTTTTTTTTTAAAATTTTAATTTATTACATTATTTTATTTTATTTTATTTTTAATTATTTATAAAATTTTAAAACTGGCGAAATTAAGAATTAAATTTTTGAACAAAAGTGATTTTGGAGGTTTTCAGTCGCCAGAAGTGAGGAAAAAAAACAGAGTAAAAATTTCTTTGTGTTTAGCCATAAATATAGTGAAGGATGATTTAAGATTTGTAAATTTTATTTCTGGTTTATAGCCAGATTTGGTTAAATCTTTTTAAGGGGATAATCACCACTTTTTTCGACAGCTTCCTATTATCAGCATTTTTTTTTTTCTAAGAAAATTTTATGGGCAAAATTTCGCTAGGAAAAACGAAAATTAAAAATTGAAAATTCGAGACTATAGGGATTTTGGAGGTTTTATTCAATCGCCAGAAAAGAGAGGAAAATTTAATAATAATCGTCAAGTTTCTAGATTTGGTTTTGAAGTATATATAGCCCAAAATATAGAAAGGATGATTAAAGATTTGTATTGCATATCTGGTTTCTAGCCAGATTTGGCTAAACTTTCCTGAGGACGATTGCCACTTTTTACTACATCTTCCTATGGATGATCGCCATCTCGTCTACAAACAAAAATTCCTATTATAAAAAGCCACTGATTTAATTTGCGGCCTTGTAGCCCCGCAGCCTACAACCCTACCACCTCAAAACGGTGGGAGGCAAAGCGGCATGGGTGTTACTTACTTACCACTCTGCCTCCCTTCCCGAGACTTTCCTTTGTCCTCTCCTCTCTCTCCGTTCGACCGGACAGACCGGCCGCTTCTCCTCTCCGACTCTTCTTCTTCTTCTTCGTCGTCTGCCATCACCGTTTGCCATCTTGTAGATCCGGTAGCACTCGGAAAATGATGCCCATCGCCCACAGATTCCATTGCACAAATTTTCTCTTGAAAGTAGTAAGCAGCCGGTAAGATTCTTCTTCCCGCAGTTTTCGCAACCCCGTCATCTTCCCCTTCCGTGTAGGCAGGAAGAGGAACAGTAGTGGCATGTTTGATGGATGATGTGGTGATGTGTTGCATGAAAGTATAAGTCGGGCCACAAAAGGAGACGGACAACTCAACTCCCTTGTGCGCATTATCTGTAAGTCCTCAAAGATCCCGAATCTTTGTTGATTTGAACCCTGTTTTTTTCTGCCTTTCTTTGTTTTGAGGACCACCTGGGGATGTAAACCTTTTGCAAGGTTTGTGGGGTGTTCTTGTTCTTTCTGCAAGTTCTGTTTTCCATCTGTCCGGGATTCTTGGCCCATTGAGGTATGACAGAGGGTTTTTTGCAAGGTTTTGTGGCTGATGGTGCTTTTCAAGGATTTTTCATTGTGGTATGATTTTTTTTTTGTTTTTTTTTCCCCCCCTCTTGTGAATTAGTGGGGACGTGTGTACCTTACTGCTTTTCTGGGTTTTGTAGTGGCAGGGTTTCTTCTGTGCTGGAGGGAGGCTATCGATTGCTTGCTGTTGGAGGTGAAGTAGATGATTGAGATTTTGGAGTAGAGCTCATGTTCCAATCCACCTCTTCTCCATGTAAGCCTTTTTCCCCCCTTTTGCACGGAAAAAGCCTTCCGTCCTTCCTTCCCTTCTTCCTTGCTGCTGCTGAGCATATGGGGGAAAAAGGCTTGGAAGGTTGTGGAACTTGCTGAAAAATCAGACACTGGTGGAAAAGAATAGAAACAAACTGCAATCTGTGTAGCAAGTCCCATCTCTGTAGCAAAAGTGAGGATTTATCATCGTGGCAGTTGAGAAGGTTTATGCAAACTGCTGGATGGCTGTCTGTAAAGCCCATAGCTCCTCGGATTTATGTAAGATCCTTTGTGATGTAAATCCCATAGCTCCTCGATTAGCTCAGTCTTTACTTGCCTGTGGCCTTCTCCATCGGTAATTCCCTTCTGACACAGAGCCTTATGTTTGAGGCGAATGTGAGGAACATGCCAAATAGATAGATGGAGTAGACAATGGTCAGAGGGGATGTAGAGTCATAGGTGCTGGCTTGTTAGAAGCAGTGCAAAAGCTGAGATGTAATGGGTGGTTGAATTTTTGTAGGTTGCCCAAAACCCTACATGAAGGTGGGAAAGGGCACATGGCATCCATGGAGAAGCTCCTTGCTTCTGGTTTTCCAGTAGAGATCACTGCAGGTAGTTAGTATCTCTCACTGGATTGCTTTTCAAATGATACTACCGAGTTTCAGTAGCTGTACAGGTTCTTCTGACTTGAGCTGCAGTTGCAGCAGACCTTCACTCTGTATGGTGATTTTTCAATGTGAGTGTTATGACTGGCATTGGTGGCGGGGATCTATCGTATTCAGAAGAAGCAGCTCAGGAAAAAGCAGCAGTGAAGACAGTACAAAGAGAAATGGATGAGGCAGATGAAGCTAATCTTCTTGAGGAAGAAGGTAACCTAGTATGCGATACTTCTTTAAATGCTTCTTTAAATGAGGTTGGAAAAGGGGAAAGACTTGCATAATTCTTCTGAGTTGGGTAAGTAGGGAGGAAGTAGTAAATACCCCAGCTCTGTGTAATACAAGAGTGCTGGAGTCTTTTCTCCTGGAGTGCTAAGAGATTTGTTTGCATATTGGTCTTCATACAAGTTTCCTTCAGCAACAACAGCGCCCAATTTCTCACAGTAAGGATAAAGTTCTTGATGGCTTGCCATATTCAATTTGTTCTTGCCAGATGTCTCCTGCATATTAGTGCTCTGGTCAATTCCCAGCACACAACCAATTTACATACAGATCTCCTTGGGCAAAGTAATGGATTGCTATGGACATACTGGGCCTGCAGCCTGTGTAGTATGTGTGTCTGAGCAGCTCAATGTTGTGTGCTTTGCAGCTGGTTAATGATTCTCTTGTTGATTCTGGTTTTCCCACTTCCTTGAAAAGAGTGTTTGTTGCTTGTTCCTTGGATCATTCCTTGTTTTTCATTCGGTTTCTACTTTCTACCCTTCACCACACATGAACATGTTGGAAGGCATGTCTATTGTATTCTCCCTATTGCCAACAGTTCTCCCATTTTGCAGTTCAGCCCTACATTAACAGCTGTCTGTTGAAATGCTGTTTGGCAGATATGCATGTGTTTGATCGGGAGCCACTTACAGACCGCTTAGGCCTGGTATGGATCACTAGCCTATGTAATCCCCAAATTGTAAGCCTTACTCTCAGTGCAGTGTTTGAGATGGGGAAAGAAGGATGCTCACCCAGAAATGTTGATTTTGACAGGTTTCATGCAACATGTGCAAAAAGCCAATAAAATCAAGCCAGTATGCTGCACATGCTGGTTAGTGGAGGCAAATCTACTGAATTTTCTGGTTATGGGTAGAGGAATTATACACTCTTTACAGTTGCTGTTGTTCAGTTCTGCTCCGGGAATTGTCTTATTATGTGTCCTTCCGCACAATCAATGTGTAGGAAGAGGACTGATTCCTAGGGCTTCATCTTTTGATTTATGTGTAAACAGTCTTGGAAAAATGTGTGTGGGATTCCTGCCAGGAATGAAAACAGATGGCATGGATGTAGAAGTTTGGATTGTAATACATTATTGCTGATCAAGGTGTTTGCTTTGCACTTGTGACATTTTCAATTTCTCTGGGGAAGAAAGAAAGATGTCAGGGTTACAAGAGCCATGACATATGCTTCATGGAATGAACTGAAATTCATGAACTGTTTGTACTTGATGTGGCAGAGCGTTGCAGGTCACTAACAGCATCAGATGATTTAGCAGCAGAGTTGGATGATGGAGCTGGTCATAAAAAGCCACTGCGCAAGGCAAGAAAGAAGTTGTTACAAGTTCAAGACAGTATCCTCCCATCTCATTTCAAATGACTCTTGGCAGTTTGATGTGTGGTTTATTGACCCCCTTGCAGTGTGCTACATTTCAAATGGTCTTCTCATATGTACTGTCGACATGATTGATTCATTTTGTTGAGCTACGTTTAGAACCATATTAACACTATTGAAACTAAGTCTTGTATGAGAAAGTGATGTCCACCAAAATAGGACTGTGCAGTATTGTATAGAATCCCACAAACCTCTGTCTTGAATATGAGGAGATCCTGAGCTGCATGTAGACCACAATGCAGCAGGAGAGACAGACAGACTACGATCTTTAGAAGACGATGATCTCTGCCTCCCTGAGTCTGCATGTACATCTGGGGCTGGTTATGAGGATCAGTCCCCTACATATGGCAATCCACGTGGAACTAAAAGTACTTGTCATGCCCTTCCCAGTCCCTTTATGTCTAATATAGGTCTTTTCTTAACCTTAGCTGATCCTTTTTTATTATGTGAATGTAATTCTTTTGTGTGTTGGTGGAGGAAGTTGTCCTTTTGTTTGAAGTTTTTTCTGCCCACTCAATGTCATGGGCTACTAATGTTTTTCATTATCCAACTCTCTTCCTATGTTGGACAGAAGTGATGAACATATCTGAAGGAACAGTTGTGACAGCTCTTAAAGTAGGAAGGCCACGGAAGACACCATTACCTGCTCCTGGAGGTAAGCACACTTTGCATCCAGTCAGAATTCTCTTTGAGCTTCTAATGCACATGCCTGTCAAAAGTATAGGTGGAATTTCAATTTTTGCATTGTGTTGTGCTCAACTCAAGGGAAAAAGATGTCTGACCCATTATCACTGTTGGTGGTGTACCAGAAGATGGATCAGGAGCAGGAGGAGCACGGCCAGTTAGTGGGGTCTACAATGATGGTGTCTCAGCACAACACAAACGACCAAAATTGTACTGAACTTCAGCTTTCCATGATTTTATTGCTAAACTTATGATTGTCTGGATAGCATAGTTTTTATCCAGTAAAGACACAAGGAGTGTTTGTGGTAAAATGTTGAACATGGCATTGGGTTTTACATGCTTTTACTTCACATTTGTGGGTCTCCCTATTTTTCGAAGGCCATTGAAAGCTCTTGGGGAAAGGGGTCTGAGATGGAACTTTGGTAAATGGTGTAGAGTGCACGAGATTGGTAGAGGTTTCACTAATGAAATCGGGAATATTTTATTGATTGTAGATTGACACCTGAGGAGCTGGATATGATGTGCGGGGTTGTGATTACGCAGTCTGGGACTTGTTGTCGTCGCATTTTGACCTGTAAGTCCTCCTTTCCCGAGGGCCAGTTGGGTTCACCTCTCGATTCATTTAGCATGCTGGGTGCTGGGTGGAGAAAGCGTGTAGGAAATTATGAGATGCAATTGAGGAACTCTTCCTCAGAGCTCTTGTGTGAGCTGCAAAAATCTCTGGATTTGAAAGATTTGCATTGTTCATTATATTTGTATGTGCTTTTGACCAATGACTCAAAGTCCTTTCTGTTTCCATCTATAATGCTACTTCCCTTCTGCAGGCAAATTGCATACAGAAGAAAGCAAGCGGGCAGTGGCAGGCAGGCGGCGACCATTTGATGTGCTACTGCAGGAGTTAAAAGCAACCAATAATCATTCACAGTTTGGTGGAAAGCCACATGATACGGGTAGGTAGCCTTTTGGTGAGTAACCCCCCACTTCTGAAACACTCTTGGCATTGGGCATGTTCATCAGAGGATTTGGATCAACTCAGGGAAACTAAATTCCTTGCTGTGATGTATGGAGTGAAATATAGGCAAAGGCTGAGAGGAGGATTGAAAAGTTCTATACCTAGTTAAGCCCCTCCAAGCAAGTGTCTGTGGATTGTCTTTAGAAATGTAGATGATTTGCAGTATTCATCATCTCAATATTTCTCTTGTGCAGTTGGGGTTGACCCATTACCCATGGCCACAAAGGTGTATTATTTAAGGCATCATCAACGCATGCGGGCTGTCCTAGGATCACTGTTTAGGGATGCAAGCCTTAGAGCTGTCCCAAGTGGGAGCACAAGCCCTGATAGACCGTCAGGAGAACCTGGACAAATGCCGCCTCTCCTAACTCTATCGTCCGACCAATCGGCTGACCAGCTAAACAAGAGGCAATCCTCAGGTTTCACTCAGGAAAAGGTTTGTTCTCTGGGATTTTTCATATCGTACCTCTATCTCTGCCTTGTGTCTCTCCAGGAAATTGTGTAGCCAAAAAGATTTGTTATTGGGAAGCACAAATGTGTTTGGAGATGGTACAGAGGATGATAGACAACAATTTTAGACCATGTTGAAACAAGTAGAAGTCAATGTGCTCTGGTCAGAGGAGCTCACAGTACATGAAGTTACATGTGCACTGCAGTCCCTTCTTGAGTCATGTTGTGGTCTTGCTCTACAGTATGGAAAGCAAAGGGAGAAGAAACTATCACCCGTGCAGGTGCCGCAGATCTCACAAGTGAAGATGGAGCCAGGGCTCCCTCATTACATGGAGCATGGTCGAGTGGGCCCTGGCCTCCAGCATTTAGACAATATATCTGGCAGTGCTGGGATTCCCTGTGACAATGGGCAGTTAGGTGCTGTGAAAGGTCGACCTGCCCAGGGCTCTTCTGCTCTGACTGCAAATGTACCTGGTATCTCTCACCACTTCTCACATAATGAATTTGTCTTGTAGGTATAGGTTTTACTTCTGTAATTTTGACATAAATTCAAGTCTCAATCCTATATGGTTTGTTATGTGCAGTAAAGGCTTTATTTGTGCACAGCCTTTTCCTCAGTTTGAACAGAGAGGTGGGACCAAATAGGATTGTGGGTGGCTTGAGGGTTGCAGTTTCTTGACACTATGTTAGCATGGTAGACACAGTTGTGCTGGGGGAGGGCCAGGTATAGGGCATCTCTCATCAGTAACACAGAGAGGGGAACAGTAGGGAGGGACTTCTTACTACCAATGCAGGTGTTCTTGGTGCAGGTGTTCAGGGAATCCCACCTCGGCAACCTTTGGGAGGTGTGTCAGTTACATGACAGGATGTTGCAAGGCAAGCACTATGCTATTTTGTCCTTCAGAGGGTGTGTATGTTTGTTGGACACTTCTCTTGAGTGCTAGCCATCATCATCACTCAGTCTTCCTGCTGCTTCTGGAAATGCACAGAAACTCAGGACACAGATTTTTTGTATCATGGTTTGCCCAATTTTGGGGGCTAATTATTTATAAACTTATCTGCACCCACTGTCAGGAGCTAATGAAGTCATTGGGTAGTGATGGCAGCTTTTCACTGCTATTCATGGCCAGTGATTGTCTGACACTTTGTGAGTGGCTCTCATAAGGATATGACTGCACTCCTTTTTGTGTTACCTTCAAATTGTTTTTGTGGAGATCTCTTAGCAATTTTGTAGATATGTTTGTCGGGCATTATGAACAATTGAGAAGAAATGTTTTTGTATCATGGTTTGCCAATTTTTTTGGGCTGATTATTACATATATATCAACGCACACTGTTGAGAGTTGATGAAGTCAGGGGGTTAGGCATGGCAGCTCATCACTGCTATTCATGATGAAGGTGATGGTCTGACACTTTGTGAGCAGCTCTCATAAGGTTATGACTGCACTTGTTTTCCTGTTATCTTCAAGTGTTTGTTGTGAAGATTTCTCAGCAATTTCATAGATATATGTTTGTCTGCAACCCTCAAGCCACCCACAATTCTATTTGGTCCAGTGACGGTGACTAAGCAGCAGTGAACATTGTGTGCCATGTTGTTTGGCAGTGTTTTGTTTAGGTACATAACTCTGAGGAAGAATGCGGTGAGCTTTGGTGCCAGTAAATAGTTGATGTGTTACATCCTGGACTTAGATATGGACAGGTGGGTGGTTGGATGGCAGAAGTAGATGAGTTGATTATCTTTTCATAGACTATTTGAAAGTATGTGTATGTGTATTGGGTAGATTTATTTTGCTTGTAGGCTACTGGGGGAAGACAATTTGGTAGGTTTGCAGTGGCCTTCTAAGGCATAGAGCACCATCTCTGCAGATTCATAGTATCTGTCGATATTGTGCAAGTGGTATTGCACAAGGATTGTAATATGCTTGGAGCTCAAAGAATGAAATAGTAGCCAAATGGAAGGGTCTTTTGAGTCTTGAGCTTTTTGTTGTGGTGTTGATTTTCATTTGTATGCATGGTCTGTAGCTGCTTATTAGTTCATTTTTTGTTTTGCTTTCCTCTTATGTCAATCAGTCCTATAAGAAATATGTTTCTCTCCACAGCAAATAGCAAATATGTTCAGAGCAATGTGATACTCCAGTCCTTGTGTCAATGAGTCCCTAAGAAAAGCACCCAAAAGAAATACAGCACATGAGCAGGTGCTGTAGATTTTTGAAAAAATATTTTAGCTATGGTTAGGAAAAATCAGGAATATGTTGTGATAATGGTTATATCCTAGAAATCCTCTTCTGCAATTGGTCATGAGTTATGAGTCATGATCAGATGTCTGGTCATGATAGAATGATGGTTGTGTTGCAGGCCTGTAAACTGTAAAGAAGAAGATGATTTCTATCTCAATAGAAGTAAGGAGTGTTGACACAGTTCAGAGACAATTTGGGCTGTGAACATGTAGATTAATATCCTGGGTGGAGATGGAAGATGAACCCATTTCTTAAGTTCTTATGGACCAAAAATAGAGAAAATTGAAAGAAGAAAATTCACATGTTATTTGAGTTGTTATATTTTGAAACAATAGATATCTTAGATACATTTGTCACTTGTAGAATTGCAGTCCCTCTGAACTTCCAGGTTTCTTCCTTAAAATCTGTACAAGAAAATTGAGGTCTCCTCCTTTTATAGCTTTTGATGCTCGAGAGGCCCAGACTTTTGATGCATGAGAGATTTTAGTATGGTTGTTTCAAAGTTTTGCTTGTTTTCACCGTGACAAGCCACATTGCTCTTCTTCTCTCTCCAGCTTTGTAAGCTAGTTCTGTGTAATACCATGGTAATATTGCACATAAAATTAGTGCAATTGTCAGGATAGTTGCCACATTATCCAAAAGTTTGATAAGAAATAATTGCTAGTGGAAGTACTATGGGCTGTCCAATCTCAGATCATAAAACAACTCAGCCACATTTGATCTTGAAGTTGAAGGTCGTGATGATGGAACACCCAATCCTGTACTACTGCCCAAAGATGACTTTGCTGCTACTGGTGTTGTCTTCCTTAGTGTAGGGATTCTGTTCCCACTGACAGTTCTGTTGTGAGACTTTAGGACATTGCCCATGGGCTCACTAATGTACCTGTTGATTTCCCTCCACACATCAATATTTGTTTAATGGAAACATGAATTTGAAATAAGCTACTTCTAATGCCATGAAACATAAAAGGTCCAAGCGCATTGCCAAGATCCCTTGTATGTGCTCAAATGTCAAAAAGTGTCACCATAATCTGCACAGCTACAAACTTGTTAGTGACAACCTAATTTTGGACTGTCTTTGCTGCACACATTGCAAGCATGTCAGGGACCCTGAAGATTCTACTGCAACTCTTCAACTTGAGCTGACATGAGGGTACATTAGAGGAGGACAAAGGAGTAAGGGTTGCTGGCTCACCGGGGGTCTAAAAAGAACATGTGAATGCGCTCATCAGCCACCAACCAGTGCTCCTTTTCTTCCCGTATTTGCAACATACACAACCTTAGAGCGTACTGCAGATAAAAATTCATGATTCAGTTAACCCAGATCTCATTGAGGAATGTGTAACAGACAATAACCTCAAAAAAATCAGAATCACAGTTTGGCTAGAATTTTTAGCTTGTCCACTGTAACCCATGCTTGTGTTCACATCCCATGTTTTGTCATGTGGATCTTGAAACTCAAAAGTACTGGATGGACAATGCAATTGAGGTCAAACTGACCTTACCTCTAGGACACCCAACTTGGCAGTCTTAGAACTCAAAGCAGATTCCATGCTGCATGCATCCCCCTGTTGACTGTTTCCCTCACTTGTGTCACCATCATGATAGACACTGCCATCTGAATCTGACCCCTCAGTCTCACTTGTCTTGGCATCTTCAATGCACTGCAACAGTTAAAATCGATTTCATCATCAGTCCAAGACAGCCAGGTATATAGGGCAATCCAGAAGCATGGGACACTGATTCATCTGTGTCTTCATCTTTGAGAACTTTCTTCTTCACTCATCTCATTATCACTCACCCCACTAGATCTAACACTCAATTCTGGTTCTTAACTTGCTTTCTTGCCACCCCCTACTCTATCCCAGCACCTTCCTTTACCTCAAAAGCATAATGAACTGCCTTCCCAGCTGATTCCTGCAAACATTCACAACACTCAGGTCCATGGCAGCACTTAATAATCTGACCCTAAATCAAGTTATAACTGACTTTAACCAAACTCTGAGCTGAGGAAGATAGTTCCATTGCCCTGATTTGAAAATGTCTTTTAGAAAGAGTTCAAATATAGCACATCAGAGAAGGGGTGGATGTCACTGAGACTTGCACCTGAAGAGGTGTGCTGGGTGCCTCATTACTTATATCTGCAGCAAAAAGTACAAGAATTCATTAAGAATGTCTTAATAAGTCCTAAGAATTTATCCATGGTTACAAATTAAGTACCTGAAAAGAATAGAGTGTACCCAATCAATAATATTTCATATCTCACAACATAAGAGCAACCAATCAGTGACCATGAAAAAAAGAGCAAACACAGCCCTAAAGAAAAGAAAAGAAGAACAAAATTGAAACTGAGCAGCAAGATGAATGAATGACAGCCACATGCATGTTCATGGATGTGTGCAGTTGACCACCTACTATATCATTCATTAAGAACTAAACTTTGACAGAGACTGGCTCTAGCATACCCCAAACCCTACAGCATCCCCTCTGAGGCTTTCCTAAAAATATGTGACATCCTCTCCTACAAAGGTAACTGAATTCAAGACTCAGGTATGAAAAAGGCTGAAATACATGTCATGACTAAAATCCACTGAGCAAAACCTTGAGAATCTGTTTATGAATGATCAAATGGGCAATCTGAGCTTGGCACCAATGTTGAGGCATGAGAGTAAGTGGAAAACCTAGCTGCCGGCTAGCTGTAGAGGCAACTGAGTCCACAAGCAGAACAGCTTCCAATTCATGCTCCCCAAGACCCAAGACATGAAGCGTAGATGAGCCTGGTTCCTCACAACCCAAACAACCAACACATATGAAAGCAATTTTCCTGTCATTAGGCATAACCTAAAGTGCTATGACAGCACAGTGGTCCAGACTTCAAGCCTGGGACCTTCAGCCAAATATCTGGGCAAACTTACTACAAGAATCCCAAAGTTTGGTGGAGAAAGGGAAAGAAAAGGTGCAATTGGGAGAAGCAACTAAACACCATATGTTGCTGTGAGACCCAGGGTTTAGGGTTTAGGGTTTAGGGACTTCATATGCCCACAAAACCCATGCAAAATTTGATGAAAAGAGAAACTCAGACAGGTAATTCTCTGGTCAGATACCCCACTGCAGAAGGAGAATTGAGGCATAAAGAGGCCAACACAGAAGGTAGAATTTGGGGCGTGCTGCAACCTGAACATGGCTACAATGTCAATACAGGGACATTTCTGTAGTGGCCCTCATTTTCATAGAGGGAGGATGTTTAGGGGTTGAGTCTCTTCATATTCACACTGTCCTCTATAGTGCCCAATGAATGCTTGAAGACAGGTCAAATTTATTACTAAGAATATGAACAGGAAGAATTTGGCAAATTAGCAAAAACTCAGATGTTCTTCACCTCATCAAAGAAGTTTTGAAACTAAGCTCCAAGTAGGAAGTGTGACCAAGAACCTCACCCACAGCTTCCACCAAAGCAACAATCTGCTTTCAGAGATGGAATCTATATGGCATTGTTATTTTGGGAGGTCACTCATCTCCAGGGCAGGTTATTTCAGACTAGGGAGCTTGAATTTGTTTACTACACAGGATTTGGTGTCTCCCCCTAGGTAGGCCACACCTCCACCCCACATACTCTAAGTCCATAGCAGTAAAAGGTTATGAGTAAGAGCACATACCAACAGCAGCAATGTCTGAAATAGGCAAGCGAATCGGGCATTGAGTGTCTGAAGTCTCAAATTCTTCCTCCTGCACATAGAAGTGATCCAAAAACATAAATTGGTTAGCAATTAACCTTCCTCAAGCTCCTTGCCAAACTCATCGTATCCCCAACAAAAGAGCATTCATAATAGTATTAGGAAACTCACTATATACAGCTCAAACTCACTGGCCCCAAGTCCAGGTAGAGTGGATGATTGCTGGAGAGCAATTCGACATGTCATCATTTTCTCTTGCCAACGAGGGAGAGTGAGCTTTGTCTCAAACTTGTATAGTCTGGCATGAATGCTTATCACTGTGCCTTGCCTGCTCCCTGCAGTACGAATCTGGCAAGCAATCCAGCCGCATCAAAAGCATAAGACAAAAGCGCACCCATCCCAGAATGGAAAAGTAGAAGCAAACCAAGAATCAGGGAATAGGAGGATAGTGTTGTATATTTAAAACCCATGTTAAAGTAGAAACTACTCCTTGCATTACCCTAGTTCAATAGTTCAATTTTGTCCATGGGTTAACGAAATGGATACTTCATTTGCCAACAAAGCATGACTTGTCTGGATCTTCACCCTATAGGGACCCTATAAGGATACTGCCTCCTTTTGAAGGTGGTCTCTTTCTTAGGGTGATGTACCTATGCTCCAACTCTTCCAAGGTTTGGACCCCCCCAAGTACCCACATGCATTTTGGTGACTGGTTGACCTCGTGATCCCTGCTATAGCTGGCTGGGTTGGCTATAGTAAGTGAGAGGTAGCACTGCCTAGTGGTGAATTGAACCTCTAACCACTTGGGCTAGTCAAATGATGCTTGGGTTATCAAGGTCCTGTCCTCACACCTACACAGCAATTTCCAATCTGTCCTTGTTAAAAAGGAGATCATACCAGATGACTTGACTCCATAAGACGAGAAGGTGATAAACCTGTGTCACATAACTTAAGCAAGGACACAGCATTTACAGCCATTGACAAGTATGGCAAGATCAAATCCAACCTACAAGCCAACAATTTGTCAGTCTGAAGCACTACTTCAGTGAACATAGTCAGCTAGACATGTACTGGATCTCATGTAACTGGGCTCTGTACACAATAAGAAAATAACTCAGGACCATGGATCCTTTTTCAGTGCAACCTATCCCACCCTCCTCTTGAAGTTGTCTCTCCTTCCAACTTACCATTCTCAGCTCAGAAAAGACAAGCAGATAGTCAATTGTAATCTCAACATGTTGGCTAGACTCATCAAAAGACAGTAGGAAACCTGACAAGATACTGGACAAATGTTTATACTACTGCAATAGACCAATTCTGTATCCAGCAAACTTCAAATTCTCCTTGATGATTAATGTAGTTTAAGGTTTTTCTCACAATCCCTCAAAACTGGCCACAGTGCCTCAAAAATAGTACAACAAGGTTCAAACATTGGTCTGCACTCCATCAAACAGGGGGCAGAGAGACAGAACATAGTTTCCTCAGGATAAATGAAGATACCGAGACATGAAGCCCTGCAACCGTGCTGCAGCATCTGCTTGTGACACTTTTACAATGCTCTGCACTAACCCACATCACCAGATGGCTCTCAGGATGTCTCTCTGGAACAAGAGGCTGTCAACCAAACCATCATCTTAAGCAACTTACAAAGTACTCTCATGACCATAATCATGTGCCAAGGACTCCACCTCATTGTATGCCTGAGCCTCCAACTCTTCCTGAAAACTGACAATGTCATTAATCACCCGCAATGCCATATCCAGTGCCCCCTGTTTCTCACCCCAACCCCCAGACAGTGTGAGAATGTCACATACATTGTTTCCAGTTAGCAGCTTAATAATCTGGCACCAGATCAACACAAGCACAACTCAATTATTCTCTCTGGATTAACAGCCTCAAAAAGTAACAAGAGCTGGTGCAACCAAGAGCCTCTTCCCTTTGCCTTGGCTACTCTCTAGAAGTGTTTGCAGTCCTACAGTCTTGAGACATCACCCATCCAAAGACTACTTTCAGCCTAGGGTGCATAAATTTAGCCTTCACTTGGGATCCAGTGTATCCAACCTAGCTACACATACTGTAACAGCCTCAACAATGCCATGATTCTGCCTTTAAATGCTTGCTGTGATGAGCTACAAACTAAGTAAGGCTTAGAGGCTTCAGGAAGTCTAAGGTCAGCCACGTTAGACAAACTTTCCTCTGATTGTGTAGTTCACAAAGAACTAGCTCTCCAAAACAGAAGGACAAGGATTGGAGTTTCAGAAGAAGAAAACCAGCTGGAACAATCTTTAATTGAAAACAGTGGAACTGGAGCCAATGCACATACCTGCAGGGCAGTGTTGCCATGGAGTACATATTGCACGCACATATCAACTGGCAAGCTCAGAACCTGCCAACCATCCATACAAAGGTGATTGATTCCTTCATTAGGCCCTGTTCTCAGCTCAACACTTTCAAGCCAGGCACAAACTGCGCTACTGTAGAACTCACTACCAATGTTCCCCAGATGCAGTCACTGTGACCCCAATTTCATTGAAAAATAGGTGATTGACAAATCAATTCATGGCTCCTGATTACTGAACATGGAGCTCTCTTTATGTATGGCACATGTTTGATCCGGCAGATTTTATGGAAACCTGATGCCATATTGGAAACCAACAAGACAGCACTTCCAAATACATGTAAAAAAAAACAATGTAGTCATAACATTCACACCCACCACATTTCTGTTGCTGCTCACAAAGTCACAACAGTAAGGTGAACCTGCTTGAGTCACTCACAAGCTTTCAGCCCACAACAACCAGATTTCAATGGGTTTTCTATCCGAATTTCTGCAGTGTGCTTCATAGCTCCAAACACAAAACAAGTATACCGTAAAACAACAGCTATTTATCTGGAGACAGGGTTTAGGGTTTAGGGTCTAGGAAAGAGAAGAGGAGGAAAGATGCTTACCTGAAGCCGTGACTCCAGCTCCTTCTGCAGCACTTGAAGCTGCAGCAGCCATAACAAGAGCTACATGAGGAGAATGACTGAGGTCATGAGCATCCCATCTGAGCATTATATATGTCCAGTGTGTATCTAAGTTCCTCAATAGCAACAAAAGTTTGAAATCACTCTTAATAGAGAACTGCAAAGATGCACAAAATTCAGGGGTACACATGTGCTGTTGTGGGGACCTGATGCTGACCCCGAAAGTGGGTATGCAGACGGGTAAACAGAGAGGACACAGACCGTTGCGCCACTGCCTCAAATGTCTTACGAATCAGGACAGAGCCAGCATACAATGCAGCAGCAGAGCCTGCATCCATCTCTTCCAAAGCTGCTGCCTCAAGGTTTCTGCATGCCAGTCAATTGCATTAATCCTGACATAAAAATGACTCCAGTGTGCAATTCAGCATCTGCATTAAACCATCAATCTGTACGCTGATTTCCATAATTCCCTAAAAAACTCTGCTAGCTGTGCACCCTCAATCTCATGATTTCAGAAATGGCTCCAAATTGTATGCTTCATTGTGTATGCTCAATTCCACCAAACCCTAAAAAACTCTCCGCCCAATTCTACTCTCTACTTCTCCCCCAACTTTTAGTCGGCAGACATGGCTTGACTGTGAGCTTTCAGCACCGCATTAGGCCAGAAGTAATAGCAACAGATACTGCCAGAAGCGGTGATGCATTCTCTTTAATTATTGATATTTTTTAAGGACTTCTTCCTGAAAATTCTCCAAAACTCAAAATAAGTTTTGTGTTGATTCTCACTGCATGATTCTCTCCCACATCATCTTCAACTCTATAGTATAGGTATTTCTATAGACGATGGTGTGAAGGACTTGTGCATGCAAATTCGCCAAACCTCAATATATATTTCTAGAGATGACGCGATATCAGGTTCAGCATATACAAACATCGACATTTTCAAACCCCCGAGAGAAAGACCCATCTTCAAAAAATTCCAAGGAAAAACATGCACAAACAAATCATCTTTCAACTTCTCGTACCTTCTTGGACTTCAACTTGAACTTACTCGCAAAAGTGTGTAGGTTAGATTTCAACTCGCAAGAGCTGAATTTCTGCTTCCCTCAAAATCGTCATCGCAATTCTTGCACAGCATCAGCAGCAGTTCCTCATCTCAGTTTCCCGCGACGAGGGATGAAGAACACGAAGAATCGAGGTCCTAAGCAGAAGAGCCGAGGTCCTACGTAGAAGAGTCGAGGTCTTAAGGAGAAGAATAGATCGAGACAGGAGGAAGAAGAACAAGAATAATCGAGGTCCTGAGGAGAATAATCGAGGTCTTGATCAGACGAATCGAGGTCCTAAGGAGCAAAATATATATATATATACAAATAATCTTTTAAAATATTTTAGACTATATTATTTTCAATATGGAATTTTCAAAACAAATGATTATTCAACACTAGAATATTGAAATTGCCACAATACTACAATAGTTTGTCCATATTAATTAGCAAATATTAAATTTAATTTTTTTTCATATTTGTTTGTGGAGATTTAACTAGAGGTGAAATTGCATTCTAGAAAATCAAAATGCAAAGCTAGACTTGGGCCTACAACCTTGTTATAAATCCCATATTTTGAGAATGCCCCACTTTGAGCTTTATCTTACACACAAACAACATTGCTTTGAAAACCAAGAAATGGGTTAGTCTTTTTTCACTGTGAAGGTTTGCAAAGGATGCGACATAGCCATATTTTCCCCTAGCCAAAATACTTTTAAGTACAAGTGTTGTACCAATATGTGTGTGAGCTTGACATGTATATTATTAAGAACATAGACTTGAAAAACCCAACAAGTCCAATAATTGTATGAAGCCACACCTTTTGCATACATGTATTATCTCAATAGTTCCATTTGATCAAACCTCTATTCATATTAGTTGAGTAGATTAGTATGTTATTCCAAAAGATTGATGCAAAAAAGAGTTTTGATCATTACCATTCATATTGCACATCAATATGTTTTGTAATATTTCACATTTTTTTCCCTTATCTCTAGGGTCGCACAAAATGATTTGATGTGTGCTTACCTTTGTTTTTGATTCCTTGAACTTGAATTGTTATATATGTAAAGTTTGGAGCATTTCACACAATATTAAAATCAAGAGTTATAATTATTGATTCTAATATGCATTTGATGAAACAGTATGATGTATTTTGAAGACACAAACATTGTGGCATCGTTTCAACTTAATAGTTGCACTACAACATCTAATGGCAATGCAATACACACATAGATTACAAAGAGATTATTTGTTTCAAAAGAAAAGGGTAGCACAAATAAGGGAATGTTCCCTCAAAAATGTTAAACCTTGCAAAAGTTAGGAAGCTATGGACCTACAAACATGTATCATAATGATACATGTCTCTAATGGATGAATTTTAGTTTAAATGAAGTTTAAACATTGCTCTCAATATTAATAATTTGAGATGGTAGGTAAAGAAGAAGGAAATACAATTTTTTAATTATGAATTTATTTTTTAATTATGAGGAATAAAACAACTGGAGGTCTCCAAACCTCCACAAAATCAAAGGTCCATCATAACCCAAAAAAACACAAAAAAACTATCCAAAACAAAATTGTACAATTTAAAATTTTATCTATGTCCTTTCACAAACATGCCAAAATTGGAATGTTGTTAAAATCAAAGCTTGCATTACCTTTATCTTTGTCAAAATGGAATTTTGCACTACTTACATCCAAGCATTATAATCACTACAAGTTGACAACAAGTTTTGTGGATTGGCTATAGATGTTATGGCAATGGATATGCATGTTGTTTCACTCACAACAACAAGCTTTGATGTTGAATTTGGGTAAGGGAACAACATTTGCAATGAAAATTTACAAGATAATTGAATGTGAACATGTTATAACACCTATAACATTTGTGTTTATGCATTTTTTTAATTCAATTAATAGTATGGTGAATCCAAGGGCACATGATGATAATTGTTTTGAAATCAGAATCAACAATATTTTGTGTATATTTTGCTAATGATGGTTATGAAAGTTAGCATGGTGATGCCTATTAGGTTTGTCAAGTGGTATCGGGATACAAATTGAAGGTGTGTTCCATAGTTCAAAAGAAAATAAAGGGATGGGATTAGAATGAAATCATTTACATATGTGAGTTCAAAGTCAAATCAATTTTGCACAAACCAAAAATGAGGTCAATAATGCAAGTTGGAATTAAAATGATGCACATATGGACCATGATTAATAAATTCTCACAAAATTTATCATGGCCCAAACTTGGGAGAAGTCACAACTTTCCTCCCTATAATACATTATGTGATTGGTGGCAAGGATTACATTGAGATGACAAAAAAAAAATTAAAGGTTTCAAAACAAGAATGAACAAATGCATGGTACAATGTAGACATTTTTTTTCAAATTGGAAATAGATATGGTATTGAAAGTAATAACACATAAAATCTCACTCATTTTGAATTTATAAAAAAAATCCCATCTAGTTAATTTCAAGGTATTTAACCTTGAAAATATATATATAAATTATGAACATGCAAGTGATTCGTTATTTAAAATGTAAGTGTACATCAATAATATTATAAATATTATTTAAAATGCCCAATTCATAACCATATACCATTTTGCATTGATTTTAAATTCTCATTTTACTTTTGTAAATTGATAAAACCAACATTTAAACTTTACAACCTAAATTTAAATCATATTCATCACCATTATCATAACATAATGTAATACTAAACAATTATGATCGTTTAATTTGAACTTCATGATTATAAAACAAATTGAAATTTTTGATGGAAAAGATTGTTCATCATAGTTGTTTTTGTATGTGTAAAATTTCATGGACAAATTCCCATGAAAACTAGTATTTCTTAAGTTTTTTGTTAAATTGCAATGTTGTTACAAACTTTTGCAATTTATAAATGTACTCCAAATCAAATTGTTCATATGTGCATCAATTTCACAACATACTGAAAGTTTAAAATGTTATGCACCTTTATTTGCACATTTCAACCACAAAATCTTCTTCATATATTTAAAAAGTCACATAAAATTTGTTGTAATGAAAATGATCAAATTATTACTATTTTTTGTCTACATCATACTATGCAAAACATTTTATCTTTAAAATTTTCAATTTTGCCACTTGGGAAAGCCACTTGTGAGTGTTGGAAATTAATTTCTTGCAATTTTTCACACTTGTAAGAATGTGCTCAAAACACTTTCACATCTCAATTCCCTTTTCATGTCTTAGCCTTGGTTGCAAGCTCAAAGTTATGGTTGTGACACATGCTTGTCGAGGACATTATTAATGTTGGTCGAGTATCCGATTGGGAGGGTTAGAATTGTCGACCAAGGATCTAGATCCATATACCATGCCTAGAACTAGGTTCAACAATTTGGAATCGGGTGGAAACCCAAACGAGAGATCCATGTAGTTCCATCTTCAGACTCGTAATTAAGAACCAAGAAAAAATCCCAAAACCTTAAACCAAACACCCGCCAATGCAATCGTGTCATGTTTGATCTAGATTTTGTTCAATTTAGGGTTAAGGTGAGCTTGAGCTTGAGCTTGGTGGAAGTGTTATTTGATTATCTTTCATCATTGTGGTGGGCATGAACTCCTAAATAACGGTTGATCTCCAATGGGCGTCTATATTGGATTTAGAAATTTTTTGGCACATGAACAACAACTCCTTGAATAACAACCTTCCAAAAAAATTTGGTAGTCTACCAAAACTCATCCAGATGTAAGTCCTTCAATTAACAAATGATTTTTTGTGATTATGAATCATTATCTACAGATGGTCATTATCAAGTCTTAATGGTTAGTTTTTTTTTTTTTTCCCCTAATTAGTTGGTTGTCCTTTTTTCTCCCTCCTTTTCTTGGGTGTTTTGTTTCAATAAAAAAATTCAAGGTTTCATCAATGATTATTTCTTGAAGATGAAATCATGAATAGGAGCCAAGGTAACCAATGAAAAAAAGACTCGCATTTTTTCAACTCATGTCAGGGAGGCGATTACTAATGTAAGAAAAAATGTATTCGTGCCTTGACAATTTGAAAGTCTTTTAAAGTAATGGATGCACCCACAAGTTCCCCTCTTGCTCCAACCCCTAATTTTTCCGAAGTTGCTTTCATTGTTTTCACCTACTTCAGTTGTTGGCTATGTGCATGAACTTGAGGCACTATGGGATAAGTGGACAAATTCCATCCTTTAAAGGAGCAAAGAGTTTGGAAGCCTTGTAAGTCAATCTTAACCATCTATTGATGGGAAAAAATTAAGGGGGTTTTACAAGGGGGTTGTCATGGTTTGGAAGGTTAACTTATTTAAACAAGAATTTGTGTAGGTCCCATTTGTAAATATAATTCTATAGAATTTGCTTAGTCGATACATCATTATGATGGCCATGTACAAATGATTTTTTATGAAAACATGGAAATAAGTTGTTGGATGTTAAGATAACCAATTACTCTTTTGGCTCATGTGTGATGGCACCCTAAATGTGTAGGAATTTGAATAATAACAAACTCAAAAGCCCTATACCAAACATGTCAGATTTCATGAATATAACTATTATGTTTGTGACATATGTCTAATTAACAACCATATC